>CM035421.1:176045634-176178134 GCA_020310875.1 Ceratopteris richardii | reverse complement strand
TATAGTATTTTAGAAAGCTTCTTTTAAAAGCAGCTCTAAAAGCTACACACTCGATCGCTACTTTTAAAAGCAACACGAAAAAACTAAATCTACGATCCTCGCGAAATCGGTGCCAAGATACATTGCGAAAAACCACGTTGCTTTTTCTAAAGATAATATGCTTTCACATTGCCGCCGACAAGACTCGAACGATGGTGGCTTTGTTTGGAGGCTTTTCGCCTATCCAATGTGCCACGTGTTGGAAATAAAGGGCCATTATGCCTTTTATGTTTTTTCAAGGTGTGAACACACTTTTAGCACACCTCTTTTATTTTCATTCAACCAAAAACAAAGTAATAAAAACTTTGTACGTAACACACATTTGGTGTGTCGTACCCTAACTCAATCGGCCCCTATTCACTACAGAGTGACCTAATATCATCTGTACTGCAGGCGAGGTGTACTATCAAGTTCAGCCATCATCCTTGTGTGGCTCCACTACTGCAGCACGAGCTCAGAACTGGTATCAGAGCCAGGTTCCTTCTTGACAGTGACTCTTGACAGTGAGGCAGACACCTTCTCCCGTAAATCATTCTTGGCGACAAATGTGTTGGCAATAGTGGCCACATTGGCAGCAACGATGGACGCCTTATGTACGTTGAATTCGGCAGTGCCTCCCGCACTGTGTCGACCTCCCCCGTCTTTCCGCATGCGTGTCTCGTCGTGCTCTTCTTCGATAACGTCAGAGAACGATTGATGTTCTTGAGGTTGATGGCATATTTTATGGTTTCTCAGGATGCCACTGATTCGAAGCTCATCAGAGACTGGGGCTTCCCACGATAAAATGCAGAGTACGAAGGGCAACAAAAGAAACCTTAAGGCACCATCTGAGCTGACAAAACAATGCCCCGGTGGGATGTAATAGGGCCTTAAAGCTGCATCCCTCTTATGTTTCCCAATCTTTGTGTGTTGTGCAAAGTACCATAATGTCACTTTCAAGGTGCCGTTTCAAAAACATAAGTCGACACTGTAAATAAAATCATATATCACATGCTGTTGTATTTGGTCCTGTGAATTATCTGATTTGAGCCAGAAATTTGGGGATTTGTCCGGATTTGACACGAGCAAGACACACAGTGAGATTCTGTCTCAGAAATTGCAGGAATTTGTGACACTTTGCCTCCGAAATTTGGGGCTTTTCATGTACATGTTAAAATTGGGCTGAAATTGATCCAATTTCTTGACATTGATGCACATTGGACCCCGCGCAATTTGGGGCTTTTGCTGTTTGAGCAAAATTTGTGCGCAAATTGGTCATTTTATGTACATGCGGGTTTAATTTCATGCAATTTGGACACCCAACACTCGAAAAATTTGGAGATTTTGCTGAAATTGCTTTATTTTGGCAAAATTGGTCTATTCTATGCATGTCAGAGACAGTGCAGATGTATGGTTGATGCTTTGAGCACAAAAATTTTGGGGCTTTTGACCGTGTGGGTCAAATGTTATGCCCATGGGTGTATGTACAGCAGAAATTGCAGCTGAAATTTGGGACTTCTCATGTAATGTGATGTATTTGTACTTGGAACAGCTGTAATCAGTTGTGGAGTGCTGTAGCACAAGGTTAGGTGCTTCTGAAAATTGATTTGCAGATCTGAAATTTCTGCTTTTACGTGATATTTATTGCTGGTTGGTACTTGTTCGTACCTTGGTCACTTGTTTGACGGTTTGGGCCTGCATTTGCTGAATTTTTTGGTCATATTTTGGGCTGAAAACCATGGCTGGCAGCAGTGATAGCAGTCATCTCATGCACATCAAGAAACTTGAGGGTGCACATAATTTTGCAGTATGGCAGAAGCAATGCTACAATATCCTGTTGCAGAAGAAGCAGGCTAAGCCGATCAAGGCCAAAGGGGTAAAGCCCGCAGATGTGGAACAAGATGACTGGGATGAGTTGAATGAGCTTGCACGCTCGACTATTGAGCTATCTGTCTCTGATGCTCTTCTGTTTAACATAGAGGGTTTGGACACTGCCTATGCCATTTGGACTAGACTGCAGGAATTGTATGCTCAGAAGAGTGCAGCTAGTAAGGTGTATTGGCTGAAAAAACTTATGGATTTGCGCATGAAAGAGGGAACTTCCATGTCAAATCATTTGAGTGAGTTTAACTCTATTTTCAGCCAGCTGGTTGCTTTGAAGTTTGTCATTGATGACGAGTTTAAAGCTACCTTTCTGCTTTGCACTCTACCAGAGAGCTGGGATACATTCAGGACAGCCTTGAGTAACTCTAATGCTATGCTTATGTATTCTGACGTGGAAAGCTCTTTGCTTATGGAAGAGATGAATAGGCAGAATAATGCATCGAGCAAGTCGTCTAGTGCCTTGCATACTAGGGGCAGGTCACAGCAGAAGGGAAAATCTGATGGCAAGGATGTGTCTCGCAGCAAGGATGTGTCTCGCAGCAAGGATGTGGAATGCCACCACTGTGGCAAGAAGAGTCACTTCAAACGTGACTGTTACAAATGGAAGAAAGAGAAAGGGAAAGGCAAGAAGACAGAGGACAGCAAGGAAGAGAAGAAAGACAGCCAGCCTAAGAAGAGCAGTGTCAAGATCGAAGAGGTGAATGTAGTCACCCAGGACAGTGACAGTGGGAACGATGTACTCTTCGTATCTTCATGCTTTGATGCACATGCTTTGGTTGCCGATTCGGCTGATGACATGCATACCTGGATTTTAGATTCGGGTGCCTCTTTTCATGTCACCCCTCATCGTGAGTGGTTTGTCGACATGGTGTTGTCCACCTTGGGGACAACTATGCATGTGACATTGTAGGGATTGGCAGTGTGAAGCTTCAGTTTCAGCATGGTTTTGTCTTTACTCTTCTGAATGTACGACATGTACCTGAGCTCAAGAAGAGCTTAATCAGTACTGGGCAGCTAGATGATGATGGTTATCATACCACTTTTGGCGATGGAAAATGGAAGATCAGTACAGGATCTAGAGTCATTGCCAGGGGTTCAAAGAGTGATACGTTGTATCCTCTCCATGTATCTAGCGTGAGTGACCATGTTGTTGCCGTGACCGAGCAGCCAAGCGTTTCTTTGTGGCATGGCCGGTTGGGACACATGAGTCAAACTGGAATGAAAGTGCTTTCTCGTTTGGGTTACTTACCTTGTCTTCGTTATGCTGATTTTGAGTATTGTGATCATTGTGTTTATGGTAAACATGCACATATATCTCATAAGAAGTCTCTTTCGCTGAAATCTTCTCCTCTAGAGTTAGTACATTCAGATGTATGTCAGATGCCAGGATTGTCTTTGGGGGGAAAGAAGTATTTTGTCACCTTTGTCGATGATGCTACACGGAAGGTATGGGTTTACCCCATTCGTAGCAAGGATGAAGTGCTTGACAAGTTTAAAAATTTCTTGGCATTGGTTGAAAATCAGATAGATAAGACACTTAAGTGTCTTCGCTCTGACAATGGTGGGGAATATGTGTCGAAGGCCTTTTAGGCATTTTGTGATAGCAAAGGGATAAAGAGGGAGCTCACTGCTCCTCATAATCCACCCCAGAATGGAGTTGCAGAGCGTATGAATCGGACTATACAGGATACGGACCGTACTATGCTGTCTCATGCTGCATTACCCCATGGTTTTTGGGTAGAGGCTGTTATGACAGCCGTTCACTTGATTAATCGGTCACCAAACAGGTCTTTGGGGGGGGGAGTCCCTTAGGAAGCGTGGTCGGGCAAGCCACCTTCTTATGCTCATTTACGAGTGTTTGGCTGCGAGGCTTTTGTGCACATAAGGAAGGAAGAGCGTAGCAAACTTGAGCCAAAGTCCTGCAAATGCATATTCTTAGGATATGGTGACGAGGGTGAAATAGGGTATAGATTGTGGGATCTCGTGAAAAGGAAAATAGATCGTAGCAATGATGTTATCTTCCGGGAAGGTCGCATGCATAAACAGGCCGAAAAGACTGAGGAGGTTTGTAGGGTTGTATTCCGGGAAGAAATACCTTTTGGACAGCAAAATGTGCCCGCTCTACAGCAGCAAATACGTGCTGTAAATGAACCTGCAAATGCAGAAATTTATGCTGAAAATGATCAGCCAGACATTGCCCACAATGATGAGCCACAGGAACAGCCAGGACAGCAAGCTGAAAATGATAATGTGCAGGCTGAACAGCCAGCAAACCATGATCATTGGGTTAGGAGATCGTCTAGGGCTACTAGACAGCCTGACAGATTTGTTCCTGGTGCAAATAATGTGGCTGATTTTGTCATGATTACTGACTGTGGTGAGCCGTCATGCTTCAAGGAAGCAATGGACAGACAGGACAGCAAGAAATGGTATAAAGCCATGTTGTCAGAGATGGAATCTCTTGAGAAAAATGGCACTTGGGACTTGGTGCAGTTGCCTAAAGGGCAGAAAACACTTCCATGCAAATGGGTTTATAAGATGAAGGTCACTTCTGGTTCCTCGCCAAAGTACAAAGCAAGATTGGTTGCGAAGGGGTACAAGCAGGAACATGGAGTTGATTTTGATGAGATCTTCTCTCCTGTAGTCAAAATGACTACATTGAGAACCATTTTGGGCTTGGTTGCAGCTGAAGATATGGAGCTCATACTGATGGATGTAAAGACTGCATTTTTACATGGCGATCTGCATGAAGACATATATATGTAGCAGCGTGAAGGGTTTGTGGCTAAAGGCAAAGAGAAGATGGTATGTAAGCTCAAAAGGAGTTTGTATGGGCTGAAACAAGCACCAAGAGAATGGTATCATAAGTTTGATACATTTATGCAGTCTCAACGTTTTCATAGAAGTCAAGTGGATCACTGCTTATACACCAAGAAGGCAGCAGATGGCAGCCTGATTATCTTGGTTCTGTATGTTGATGACATGCTGATTCCTGGCAGGGATACTCATGCCTTGGATTCATTGAAGCAAAGTCTTCATGGCAGCTTTGACATGAAGGAACTTGGTGATGCAAATCACATTCTTGGCATGCAAATACTCAGAGATAGGTCCAAAGGATTACTTTTTCTATCTCAACAGGAGTATGTCTTTAAGGTTTTGCAACGTTTCAATATGGAGGGGGGGAAAGCAATTGGGGTTCCATTGCCTCCATATGTGAAACTCAGTGCAGAGGACAGCCCTACATCTGATGATGAGAAGGCTGAAATGGCCAAGATTCCATATGCTTCAGCTGTTGGTAGTTTGATGTATGCTATGGTTGCTACACGTCCTGACATTGCCTTTGCAGTGGGAGTGGTCAGCAGATACATGGCAAACCCTGGCAAAAAGCATTGGGAAGCAGTGAAATGTATTATGAGATACCTCAAAGGCACAAAGGATTTGTGCATGTGCTTTGGAAAGCAGAAGGCATCTGTCGTTGGCTTTACGGATGCAGACTATGCTGGTCATTCGGACTGCAGAAAGTCCACTTCTGGGTATGTGTTTACCTTCACAAGAGGAGCAGTCTCTTGGATCTCCAGGCTACAGAAGTGTGTTGCATTGTCTACTACAGAGGCAGAGTATGTGGCTGCCACTGAGGCATGCAAGGAAGCTTTATGGCTTTCACGTCTGGTGGGAGATCTTGGTATTACAGAGTTCCCTGTTCTTCATTGTGATAGTCAGAGTGCTATCATGCTAGCACGGAATCCCGTCTTTCATGCAAAGAAGAAGCACATACAGGTGAAGTATCACTTCATCAGAGATGTACTTGATAGCAAGAGCATTGAGCTTGTCAAAGTGCATACAGATGATAACCCTGCAGATCTTCTCACGAAGGGTCTTCCAGCAGAGCGGTTTGCTCATTGTCGACAGATGATGGGAGTTGGATAGATATATGTATTTCAGCTTTGTACATACCTAGACTTAGCTGATTCTCTTCTCCTCTTAAGGCACATTGCCTTTAGGTGGGAGGTTGTTGGAAATAAAGGGCCATTATGCCTTTTATGTTTTTTCAAGGTGTGAACACACTTTTAGCACACCTCTTTTATTTTCATTCAACCAAAAAGAAAGAAGGAACACTATACATGATGGAACTGATGACTTATTTGACATTGTTTCCAACACGGAAGCTAAAGCAACTCTCAAATCTATAATCACTCATTTTGTTAAGGGTGTATGTCAACTATGCTCTGATACCAATTGTTGGAATCGGGGTGGGTCTTAATAACAATAATCACAGGTTTTCAGGATCTTCCAACAAATGAACCTTAGGAAACACACCTTAAGACTCAAAATTAGATGAATGAGAAGTAGAGAGAATACATAATTTGTCAAAGTGTAATAGTAAGCCAAAATGCTCAACTACACTAACTGATATTCAAATGTCAAATTACAAAATGTGTGTATCATTATAAAAGTGAATGTGTGCTGAATGTGCTTAATGTAGAGGCAAAATGTGAATGTATGCTATACAAATCTGAATCTAGACAGAATTTCAGGAACTAGATACAAGAGTTTGTTCATAAAGTGCGGCGTGCCTAAGAGGTATGAAGAGTATGTGTATGTGAGCTTGGAGTGAAAAAATGTGTATATGACCATGAAACTGAATGTGTGCTGAATGTAGATACAAAATCTGAATGTATTCTATACAAATCTGAATCTAGGCAGAATTTTGGGGAAACTCCTTATGCTGATGTAGAAGGCTTTAAGCCTAAGAACAACAACTGCAAAGAAGAGGACAAACTTCCAAAATCTCCTCCAAATATGCACCAGAAGTTAGAGCACACCTCCTCCAGAAGTTAGTATACCTCCAAGATTGATTGATCCTTGAGTTGGATGCTCAAGTGATGCCATAAGTGACCCCTAAGGCTTCTTTATATAGGCCTCAAGGCTGAACCACGAAATTAACTACGAAAAGCTGAAAAAGCACCTCAAAAAGCATGGATTCGTAAAAATAGCGATTGCTTTCTAATTTCGTAAAACTCGTGATTTTCGGGCATATACTTCATGCGATCTGCTTAATACACCATGAGCTGAACTTATGAGTATGCTTTTCTTGATGTAGAGACTGAGATGAATCTAATAATGTAAAAACCCATTTTGGACAGATATCAAGTGAAAGCTCTCTTCATTAATGGGGATATCATAGTGTCAAGGTTGGAAAAATTCTCGTGCCACGTACGGTACGTATCAAACATACCATACACATATGGTACTTGTCCTATATAAAAATTGTAACATTTATTATTTTGAATTTGGCATCTCATTATGTGAGTCACACAATTCATAGTTAACTATGGTATGAGACTCAAGTGCTCATGTGGTAATTCACTGTAAATACATGCATGGAGAATATATTATTATATATTAAATATATTAAGTGTACTATATAGTATATAAAGCATACTTCATAGTGAAATGTTTAAAATGTGTTTTTTTTTGTGTGTGTGTGTGTGTGTGTGTATATATATATATATATATATATATATATATATATATATATATATATATATATATATATATATATATATATATTTTTTTTTTTTTTTAAAATATATACATACTTATCGTACCGTACTAAACCTCCTTGCCACGTACCATATACATAGTGTATGTACCTTATTGAACATACCGAACCACCTTGCATAGTATTGAATCAATACTATGCATAGTGGAGCTGATATGCTATATAATCTTGTGGTCGACTCCCATGAACTTATAGTTGCACTTCCATTCAAGGGTGAATTTAGTGTTTGCTTGGATTCATTCTGGTATATATTATATAAGTAAAACAAAAGTCTACAAGTATCTGACTTGTTTATAACCAATCACTCTAAGGCAACTAAAACCAAAACCCTAATTCGTAGTCAACATGGTCAACAAGCAATCAAAGGTCATCGAAAAGACAATCAAAGATCAAAGTCAGCCCAAGCATGTATTAATAAAGCAATCGCAATAAGATTACCACATGTCAAATAAAGAAGCTATACCACATGTCATCATTCTATGACTTGTCCCTATGAATCTGCCACATCATCAAATTAATCCATGTCATCAGCACACTTAACCAAAAGCATCAGCCCATGTAAAAGTAGAAAGCAGTGCTACATAAAAGTCTTTGCCCAACTTTTATTGCCTCATCGCCATTGCTCTTACTATTTAAAGAGGATGCTTCATACTCTTTACAATATGAGCTATGGCATCTCTTGCTCTACTACATGGAGGTTCTAGAACTCGTGGTGAGCAGAAGATATAGATCATCATCCTCAGCAGATATCTTAGCCTAGCTTATTGAAGTTCATTGCCTATGCGCAATGTACTTGGGAGAGTGATCCTAGATTCTGCAACAACATTTCCTCTTTAGCTTACTTGTCCCTCACACCTTGAAGCTCTCATGAGAAGTAGTGCATGAGTATTGAGTTTCCTTGTATTTTTGGAGTATTCTTTCATCTTGTGACTTTTTTGATAGTTGGAGTCATATTATTTTTTACCGCTGTTCGTGTGTGTGTTTGCCCTCTTGTATATGTGTGTGTGTGCTTTTATTCACAGGACCTAGCAACATGAGGTCCATATGTTGCAAAAGAGCAAAGAGCAAAGTTGCATACAACTACCGACATCTATAATTGCACCCTCCTTAGAGTGTGATTTTGAAGTTGAGTGCTTGCCTTGGTTCGATGGTTATCAAGAATTTGAGATGATGTTATCTCATAGGGATGTATTAGTTCATAACGAATTGATAATAGAGCAATGCAGCCCTAGCTTGATTTACCTTTTAATTCTTGTCAAGGAAGTTCGATCATTGAGATCTACTCTTTCAAAATTAACTTGAATTAATTTGAAAGTACAATGAGAGGTGGGCATAACACCCATGGCATCCCCAAATCCCACAAAGCAGGGGTTGGATGCCTAGCATCTACTAGGACTAAGGTAGACACGAGCAAGGGACAACCCTAAAGTGAGGCGAGATAAGTCGTTTGAATTGGGTAGCCTGAAGGCCCAATGGTCTCGCGATTCCCGAAGGGATTGGTTTTAACACCTCACCACCTAAGTGGTGAGGGGTGTCCAACCACAGTCCATTAGGGTTGAACCCCCACCCCAGCCTTGAGAGGCAAATGACCCAACCATTGAGCTAACATTTTGGACAGTCTAGTTTGATTTTAATGTGGAATAAAGCCCACCCAGGATGTTAAGTTCTCTATGGATCCATCTATGCTTTTGTAAGGAGTTTCAAAAAATATTTTGTCATTTGACCTTGTGTATGTTAATGGAGGAAAATTTAGCCTATGCTTCCCTTTTTTTTCTTTATATATGGTGTTCCTATCGCATGATTGGTTCAAGCAACAACTTTCGGTGAATTTTTCATTGAGGGATGTTGGACTTGAGCTGAGTTTAACATCGCCGTTCCGAGAAGTAGATCTGGACATGCAGTGCTGCTAAGTCACTTGAAAGTACTCATTTTCTTTTTGATTTGGTGCTGTATCATGTAGTAGTAAGAAGCAGCCTGGATTTGCACTATTCTCCAGTGGAAGTCATCTAAAAAGAGGTCATGATGTATAAGGAGAGCTTTTTCGGATTTGAGCTAGCCTTTTCCATCATATAACAAGACCTCTTACCCTGAATAATATCCATGCATAAATATAGGCATAAATCCTTTTGTCACTTCCAAAGCATAGACGGTATGAAGGAAAGAGCACTGATCTTATCAACCTTAAAAGCGTTGTTTATATATACATGGTTTCCCAGGACAGCTTAGGATGCAGTTTTCTTTTTTAATTAGCACGTGCATGCTTCCTTTTCAGGTTGAATTTGGGCTTCGCCTGGATTCATTCTGATATCTATGATTGTCGTATTAGTGGACATGCAGTTTTCACTTCTGGATTCTTTGTCCAATTTGTGACCAGTTGATAGGTGTGTATTCCCTATCAACTATGCATTTTCTGTAATTCTTCCTATTTTTTGTTTGCATTTTGTGCTAGGCTTCATTATGGTTGAGTTTGACCATCACTTCCGGAAGTGATAAAAAGTCAGTTAGCAGAGCTTCTTGTGAGTTCGTGCTCACGGTGTGCGTGCGTTGTGGGGGGTGTGTGTGTGTGTGTGAGCATGTACTCTTTCGTAGTTCTATACCCACTATTGGGCACTGTTGACATTAGTGGGGATGTCATAGTATTGAGTCGATACTATGCATAGTGGAGCTGATATGCTATATAGTCTTGTGGTTGACTACCATGAGCTCATAGTTGCACTTCCTTTTGCGGGTGAATTTGGGGTTTGCCTGGATTCATTCTGGTAGATACTTCCTGTTCTGTTAGTGTGTGAGGATTCTCTTATACTTTGTGAGTGTTTCGTGCTGCTGCTATGCTGGCTTTTTACAACTTGTTGTTTTGCTTGAAGCGTCTGCCTTTGCAAATTCACAGTTTTCAACACAAAGTGATTATAGTACTTCTGGGATGAGGGTAGCACACGTGATGCAGCACATATGCAATAACAGACACACATTTTCATTCATATCCTACGGGATTTGGCAGAAGGGTGACTGTCAAAAACAAAGATGTGTTGTGGGGATTATGATAATCAGATCCACTTTGTAGGCTCTAAGTGGACTGCTATGGAGAAGACCTTTGGTTGGCGCCATTTTGAGGTAGCATCTAAACAAAAGCAAGGAAAGGACTGGTTTTTGGAGCTAGTTGCAACATGTGATAGCAGCACCCGTTTTTGGCTTAATGCACAGAACCTCAAGGTATATCCCATACTGCAGCTGTATGTTTGGTTCAGAAGAATTCTTTTGGAAAATAATGTTTTCTAGTAAATACTGGGTGTTTCAGGATAGAGAAAGGTGGAGTATGGGATGGCTTCAGAAAGATCATATTATGTCAGCTCAGAATAGTAGTACTGTATGCAAGGCTTGCAAAGGAACAGGGAGATTGAACTGTACTTTATGTGATGGAAATGGTATCAAAGGGGAGATTATCAGCATCTAATACATGGATGATGGAAATATGTAATATATGACTTTTATGTACTAAAATTCCAGGTGCATGTAAATGTCAAAATGTCATCATAGTCAATTCAGATTGGAATGACACTGCCATTAAAATTATTACAGCTGGGTATTTTAATACCATTATATCTTCATTTGTAGATTCTCTTAATTTCCTTGCTGAACTCTGGAGGGAAATCTTTCGAATCTTGTGAAGCAGCACACTTCATGGTCTTGCTGTGTGTGTTGATTGTTTTGTCTGATGCTCTTGAAGTATGTGACTGCTTTGAAAAATTGGTTCAAAGGTACCTCTTGATGGTTCACCATTTTTGTTGAGCTTGGCTTCATGGGTGAAGAGTTGCCCCATGAGAGTGGTTAGGTCAGGGATTTGCATATCCATATCAAGATCCATTGCAGTTGTGAAGGATTCCCACTTATCATCTGCCTTGATGCCATTGATTTATCTCTCCCACTATTTGCTCCTCTTCAATCTCCTCTCCTATGCTTGCCAACTGATCAACCACATCCTTTACCTTAGTCACATACTCTGAAATATTGTGCTTAGGTTGCTTCTTTTGAGTAGTAAACTCTATCCACAATTGATTTTTCCTAGGTCTTGTATTGGAAGAAAAGTATGAAGATAGAGTATCCCAAATCTCTTGGGAAGTTTTGCAATTCCTAATATGAGGAAGAAGTAAGTTAGAGATAGAGTTAAGTAGATATGACCTGGCTAAATCATCCTTGGCACACCATGAGTTGATTCTTTCTTGCTCCTCTCTTGTAGGTTGATCTTTGCTTCTAAATGTGGGCATCTTCTCATCTCTTGATATGTATCCATAGAGACTTCTTCCTTGTAGATAGGTCTTCATCCTCAAAGACCATGCTGGATAATTATTCCTCTCCAATTTATCAATGAAAGAAGGGAAACCATCTCCCATTTTACCCGTCCATTGTTCTCCATTGATGGCTACGTCCATTGTGGCTAGGATTTTTGCTCAACCATGAGGTTCAAACTCTTCGTCCGAAATAATACTACAGGTGCATAGGTTGGGTCTCTAATTGATATGTAAGCTTCCTTTGCACCTAACGCTCTAGCGATTTCTCTTTTCTCTTCTTTTATTGGAACTTTGTAGATGCTCTTGTGCAACCTTGAGGGTTGGTATCAAGAAGTCACTAACGAAAGCACAGTATTTTGGCCAAAAACCATCTGAAAAAGAATACCACTAAGTACTGTTTTATAGGCAACTCAATATGCTCAAACAACATGATGAAGCTATTTATCCTAGTCAGAACATTTGTTGTTTACAAGCTTGTTCAATCATTGCTTAGAATCTTATTTTTACTTTATGCATGTTCATTTGCCTATGGATGATAGGGTGCCGACTTCTTGTGAATACATTCTTGAATAGAAACGTAGTTGTTGCTTGTGTATCGTTTTTCCTAGTAGCTTTTACTTATACCAATTTGATAAGATAATCTATTGCCACTATGATATATTTTGCATGTAAAATCTTAATGGGTGGATTAATATGTCCAACAAACTCTACTCTCCACTTAGAGAATGCATGTCTTTCCATCATGGGTCCTAGTGGAATCTCATCTTTGTGGATTGGATATAGAGTTCTCTGACACATGTCACACCTCTTCACATAGGTATGTGCATCCACGTGAAGGGTATGCTGCGAAAGACCTAAAAGATAATTTCCTTGATCACTCGATTAAGTCCAAAGTGTGCTACAAAACCTTGGCATGTAGTTTCAAAGATCAAGTATTCGCTTCCATGTACACACAATCTCAATTATCCATCTCTTCCCTGCTTGTATAGATTATCACGAATGTGTATAACCTTGAGTCTCGTACTCTAGACTCCTATTTCATGCTAAATTCATCTCTCAAGGGAATTTTTGCACCCTCAAAAAGTCAACTAATGGACTTCTCCATCTAGGTGTTGGTGACACTTGATATAATGTGGCATGTTCAACAAGGGGTCTACTAATAGTAGCCTATAGAAGTCCAATTCCAATCTCATTTATCTGAATTGGGCCTTGGGATTTGGATTCGTGCACATCACATTGGAATATTCAGGTCCCCAATTAGGCTCCAATAGTGGTGCTTCACACTGATAAATCTCATTATACTATAGTGATTCTACATAGTAAGCCAGTGGGCTATCTATATGTGTGGAATCAAATCTTTGAGCATTCGGATTACTATAAAAAATCAAAGGAGAAGTTGGCACTAAATCTTTGTTTTAAAGTTTTTTCTATCATTGCATATTTGACTGAAATTACATTGGCAAGGGGTGGTGGTTGTTGAACTAACATGGCTTGAGGTCTTTGTTGTGTTTGATAGTGTGGTTGCTAGGGTTTTTGTGGCATGTAATATGGTTGTTGATATCGGTTTTGGTACCTACCTGGCTGATGGTATGACTACTAGTAGTTTTGTTCAATGGCATGTTTATTGTAAGGAAAATCCTATGTAGTGCGATTTGTGTACTTTCTCTCAATGGTGCAATATGAGGCATTTAGATTTCCTTGGTTTTAAATTTGCATTGGGCACACATTAGCCGTGTGATCTCCTCCACAAATGTAGCAACGCTTCACAGAGACCATTATAGAGGTCTGTCGACTTGGTACTCCTAACTTTCAAGCCACTTGTTTGGCTAATTCATCTATTGATGTCAAGGGTTTGGAACTGAAGCTAGTAGTACAATCCAATTCCTTATAGAGTTTAGAGAGTTCTAACTCATCACCCGAATATCATCAATATCAATACACATTCTCATGCATTGCTCTATGATTCCCGGTTTTTTAATACAAACATAAAATCGTAGCTTTGCACTCAACAATCCATCTAAAAATAGGGAAACTTGCTTGGCCTAAGTGGGAAGCTCTAGAATTAAACATCTTTCAATATATTGTCTAAACCTACATCTTGCTAGCCTAAAAGTTTCATGTGGTGTTTGTTTCCAGTTATGAATCAATGATGAGGTATTGTGTCTGATCCCACTCTTGGAGAACTCTATAATGAACTCATCTAACAACTTGTGAATATACTTGAATTGACATTGATGTAAGGGTTGAAACCATGTTAAAGTTGTATTCTAAAGGTCCATTCAAAAGCATTGTATTGCATGAGGAAATGTCCACTTGTTCATCTCTTGAAACTTTCTTGAATTCAACCACATGATTGTATAGATCTCCTGTGCCATCAAAGTAGGTCTTCATGGATTTCACTAACTGAGTGGGTCTCAGAATTCTATGATGTTCTCTTGGTCTAGGTAGTGGGAAATTTTCCATGCCTCTTTTGTGCCTATGTACTCTAGGTATTTCTTGTTCAGCTTAGTTGATATCTAGCCTTGATCTTTATCTTCCTAGAGTGCGCACAAAGCTCACTTTTGGCCACTCTTTGGATTTCTCATTTTGAGTTGCTAAGACATGAGATGATCTAGCCCCATGCTAACTATGAGGATCAGTAGACTGGTGCAAAGTGAAGATTGGTTCAACGTTCCAAGTATATACATTTCTACTATGCTTCATGACCCTTGGAATGTTGGGATCCTTGAATTTGTATATGATTACTCTATCTTTTTCACTAGGCTTGCCTAAATTGAACCTCCAAAATGCTTCATCCATTTCTCTATGCATGAATAGTTCTATACTATTATTCTCTTGGGGAATCCATTCTAGTCTTACGATCCTAGATAGGATTGACTTGCCTCTAGGTGTTCTTGGCTCTCTCTCTCTCTTTGTTCTAATGATCAAGTTCTCCTATTCTGGTATGACATCCAAATTCATCTATCGTATAAGGTAAGCTCGATACCACATACATGGTTCCTTGCTTATCTACGTAAGAACCCTCTTCAAATTTAACCAGAGGGTGATCAATTCCAAAGGGGTGCTCTTGGTTCCTAAGTTGGACCATTGATCATCTCAAACCATCCTCATAGATGCAAGCACATAACCAATTGGTTTGGTTAAATTCTAGTTGAGTTTTTATAGGGACCCCATGGAGTTTCTAGGTATGCCAACCTTGAACTACCTATTCATCTATCCATGCTAAAAGAAATTTCAAAGTCGCTGGTGTTTGAGTTGAATACATATGCATAGTCACTGAATCGTTGAGCCCAAGACCTATTGATGTGATTGACACTAGGTTCAGAGGATCTGAGGCTTTCTCTATCAGGTTTGCTTATGTGTCTACTTGACTTAAGATCCATATGATCCACTTACTTATCCAATATCATATTACAACCATGTTGTAATGTTTGTTGTATCATTTTCTTGTTTGTTTTAATTACCTTTGGTTCAAGATCTTGTCTCTATAATCACGTAGGAATGCTTTAAGGTTGGCGTTACTTTTTGTTTGATCAATGATTATGTTCTTTTCCTTTTAGGGTTTTCCACAACTTTGCTCTAGCTACTCTCAGACTTGAGTGAATTAGTGTCTCTTGAACTTGAAAATTTTTTATCATAACCCTAATTATGAATATCACCTAAGTGCACTTAGCCTAATCTAAAAAATTGGTTGAGGGGGTTGATAGATCTTCCAACCTCCTTGAAATAGATTTGGTGCTGAGGATGCTCTTCCCAAGCTTTGCTCTGCATTGATACCTTGTGTGGCCACCCAAATAGCTCCAAAACTCTATAAAACATCCCAAATCTAGGCTTAATTTGACCAAAATTTGACAAGTAACAAGTACTTCCAAAAATCTTCTCTATCATGATAGATGGTGTCTCTTGTGATAGATGGGTCTATCGTGCATGTCTACGTGTCACGATAGATGGGTCTATCATGATATATGCTATCTGTCACCTGTCATCTATTATCTGTCATGAAATTCTATCTATCATGATAGATGGCCTCTATCATCCATTGTGGGGTCTTGTCTCTAACGATAGAAGATTATCGCAATAGATAATCTCTTTTATCTATCGTTTATCATCTATCATGGATTCTAATCTATCAGGATTGACCTGTCTACCATGATAGATAGTCTTTGTCATGAGGGGCTATTTGTCATGATATACATGTTTCTCATGATAGATGGTTCTAAAGTGGTTTCTGTCTATTGTGATAGATAGTGTTTATTACAATAGACCAAAAAAATGAGAATTTTGCAACTGCGAGTAGTGTTTTGGAATGCTCATGATGTATGGTCTATCGTGCCTATGATGAATACACAAAATACTAACTTTTTCTATCCATCGCGATAGACAGAGGTCGTCTTCTTGAGGCATGCATAGGGTTCTATTGTACCTGATGATGCTATTGGAGTTGATGATGGAGAAGATTCTTATAGAAAACACTCAGAAACACACAACCATGCACACAACCACTCTCTCTCACTCTCTCTCACAAGTGAATCAGGGAAATGAAGTGAAAGAGGGAGATATGACCAAAAATTGAACTTTTGGCAATGATGAAAAAGCAAGGAGATGGAGCGTGGAGATGGTAGAGATGGTGATGGAGATAAGAAAAAGTAAAGAAAATAGAGAAATTACCTACTTAGCTATGATCCCAATGTTAAGACTCTGTGTCTTACCATCACACACTCGTCTTGGAATCATGCTCCTTGGAAATGGCGCCAAGTTTGATATCACTTTGACATAGTGGAAGTACCACTATGGTGAGGATCTACCTCATAAATATAAATCCATGGAGAGGTGAGGACGGTATGATGATTGTGAGCAAGAGGAATGGACAAGTGCCTGAATGAGAAGCACATTAACATGCACACACATATACACACATGCATAGAAGGTAAAACAAAGAGTAGACCAATGGAAGTTTTCATTTAAGACCTCTTCATACAAAGTTTCATAAAAAATCCAACCTCAAAAGTGAGCTCTCTTGCTCCCTTTATAGTTTTTCACTAGCTATGGCCTAGTTTAGACGTGGTGTCTGGCCTAGTTAAAATTAGGCTCCTAGACTAATTGAGGGATCAAATGAGGTCCAACAAAAAAAAAAATCAAAGTTGATATGTGGGATCTTCTAGCACTCTTCAAGCTTGAGGACTCCTAGGCTTGCACAAAATGGAGTAGAAATTACCAAAAACGGGTATTTACATTGACTTTTAGTGATAAGTATCACTATTTGATGAAAATTAATGTTTGAAATTTTGATAGGCCTACTCTCTACTAGATCCGTGTTGAATCCCTTGCCTACTCAGCCTTGTATCTGGGCCTTGCCTTTCTTGTTGGCCTTCTTGCTTCTAGGCTCCCTTGTCTACTTAAGCTACCTTGGACACTCTTGTCGCTAATATTAATGATCAAAGTAATAATTCTACCTCCCACTTTACATATAGTGCCCAATTCGAGAAAGACAAATGGTGGTTAGGTGCTTTTAAGTACCTAAATAATCCAAATGATATTATTTTATGATTTTTTAGTAGCATCCCATGGGTCACAAAGGTTATAGCTTCTCAAGTACATGGTGCAAAACTTAATATAGTAGATCTAGGTGATTTTGAGGTAGGTTGGCATTTACATGGGGATTTGAAGCATATCAAATGTGTGTTAGGTTGCAAAGAAGATGCATCTTCTCTTTATCCTTGTCCATGCTACACAAAAGGTTACAAAATAACATAGAAACAACAAAAGATCATAGATTATTTAGATGATGGAAGAGATTCATGTACTAAGAAATGGGATACACCTTTATTGAGATGTCATCTATAATGCCTTCATGAGAATTTTCAATAGACTATTAAAGCTCCATATAGAATACACATTTCCCATGAGGTGGCTTAATAAATCTATACAATCTAATAAAAAAATAGACGGCTTTCTTAATTCAATTGTTATCATGGGGAGAACATAACCCTAGTTGTCAAAAAACCTAGTGAATCCAAAGATATTTTACAAGTATTGATGACATGAAAGAAGGGAATATCATTTTCCAAAAGAGATATTAGCACTCAAGATATCAGATATTGGATTCTATGGAAAGACCTATGCATGATTGCAACAAGAAATGATTCTCAATTTGATTTTTGTAATAAGCAAAAGAAGGTTAGGTCATGCTTTAATGAGTTGGTAGGTTTAATGAGTCTTAATAGCTCCAATCATAATCAACATCAATTGTTCTAAGGTACATTAGTGGATTCCAAAAAAAAAAAAACATACTCTCTTGGAGAGAGAAAAATACTATACATTACATTGTAAATTTTCTTAAACTTTCTAATTTTTTGTGGAAAATACTTCATAACATTGTATTTATAAAGTTTAAAAGTATTTTGTTTGTATGTGGAGAAGTTTTTATGCATCCGTTTGAGTCATTGGATATTTTTTTGCACAAAAGGAATGGAGAAGTCACACTACATGGCTAGAGGTGTTTACTTCAAAAACATATGGCATGGTGTTGTTGCAATGCAATCAAACTATATAGAAGAGATGTTTAATTGGTTTCATTGCACTACATTCTTAAGAAGATATATTGTGGAATAGGCTAGGAAGTCACATTTACCAAAAGTTGCAAGAATGATTCAACACAAAATCACAAGTGAAAAGTGGAATTTATCGTTAGGACCTCTACATCTTGTTCAGTGGAACATGAGAAGATCACAATAAATTCAACTTGAAGTGAACTCATGTTATCAATTATATGGTATTTGTATGGTAAAGCACAAGGTCATAAATACCGTTTTTCCTTACATGTTTCTCTTTTTCATTATTTTAAATATGTCTTACAAATAATTTTAAGTGAAACTCTATAAATATGTCTTACAAATAATTTTAAGTGAAACTCTATAAAATGAGACCCATTCTTTCATTTCATATGTCTTACAAATAATTTTAAGTGAATCTCTATAAAATGAGACCCATTCTTTCATTTCAACATTTTATCATTGTAGATGATAGCATGAAAAAGAAAACTACCAAGAAGGATCACATTAACTTTCCTAGCTTCGTGCAAGATATTTGATGACTAGCATGGATGATTTCCCACAAACGGTGATGTTGTGGATCATGCTCCACATTTTATCATGATACAGGTGGTGGAGCTCATGTAAAAAGTGAACAATCACATGAATGTGAAGTTACAAGTGGAGAAACTATGAAAAAGGATCTAGATCATCCACAATGAACCAAAACATGAAATGTTGATCTCCTATCACCAAAGAAATCATTTAAATCAAGGATGAATGAACATGGTAAAAGAAGAGTTGTCACCCCAAATGATTTTGGAAAGTCTTCAGAAAATGATTCTGAACCGAATAAACTCTTCCTCAAGCATCATATCAATCAAGTGAAGAGAGTACAACAAATCCACAATGGTTAAACTAAAACATCCCAACAAATCATTGGGCCATTATAGGTGGCAAGACACTAGAAGTAGTACCAACTGAAGAAGAGAGAGAGCAAAGCTAGTAGTAACACATTGAACAAAGAGACTCTTCAAGATGGGTGCAACATAAAAAGAAGATTTTTGAACCCATCGTAGACCACAATAAGCTAGAACACAACAAAATATCCCATCAAGATCTATAGCACCAAGAACAAGAGCACCACAATGAAGGTGAAGATATACCTAAGATTTTGCAAAAAAAAAAAAAAACATAAAAAAATGTCAAGCTTTTGAGATCAAGGAGAACATTTGCAAGGGTGGTAAAACATTAGGGGAAAAAATGGGCCTTCTTTGGGCCTTTTAGATTAAGAGCAGATTTTTGATCCACCAATGAGAGGAGAGTAGTGGCCACAGTCTAGTTTCTTAATCCACTAGACTAGGACTAGGCTTCCCTTGGTTTCTTCTAGTCAAAGCCTTTAAAACCACCACAAATTCGTGGGTTTCATCAAGAGATTGGTTTTGATTTTCAAAGTTTTGAATCCCAACCATTGGATGATCCAAAAGATCTAGGGTTGTTATCGTTTTGTAAAAGTCAAGGCGGCAAGGATTATAGACCCTTGGATGAAACAAAAATCGATGGCTCCAATTGAATTCTAAAAGAATTTGCACCTATCCACGGAAGCCATTGGATTTTGATGTTGATCGAAGGGATGAGTTTGCTCCAATCTTTGGAGAAGCATGTTCAACCCAAAATCTAAGGGCTCTAGAGTAATCTTCATGATGAATGGCGGCAATCGACGTGGCCCTTTGGATGCATAACATATCGACCGGCTCTGATTCAACCCAAATTTGTGCTCAGCTTCAATCACGCTTTGCCGTTAGATCTTTTATGATCGTATGACTCTAGATTCATTCAAATTTTGTGATCATCCCCGTTTTCGATTTGCCATCGGATCTTCTTGAATCAAGCGGTGTAGGATGACTGCCAATTCACTTTCTCTCTCTATTGTGCTCCTGTGATCTCTTCATGCAATGATTACCTATCTTGTATCTCTTTAAATCCTTGCCATCCATATGAAATTTCTAATGGTTGAGATCTATTTCAACAAAACATGCACTTTAGGACTATTTTCTTCTATATTTATAAGTGAAAGCCACTAGTGGTAATGTTTATCCTCTTAATCCATCATAATCTAAACTTTAATCCGTAAAAATTAGGGATCCTTACAAGGCCCATCTGGGGTTCACTTTTTCCTCTAATGAGAAGATTTGCAGAGATATTATGGAGGACTAAGGATTTAAGCACTAGCTCTAGAGGCTTTAGAAAAGGTGGTGGAAGCCTTTTTTTAACTATGTCTAAAGATTCAAACCTTTGTGCCTTCCATGCCAAGAGGATTACTATAGAATTCAAGGACATAGAAATAAATAGGAGGATTAGGGATGATCATAGCTAAGATTTATAATCAATCTCTTCATACAAGGGAGTTTTTATAACCTTGAATATTATGAATGAAAATTACCTCTTAGTTCTTTTATGTTATGGTCTACTATCATTTTTCATGTTGTTCTTAGTTTTCTACTCTCATATTGTACATTCTTTCACTCACATCACAAGCATATGCCTAGATGCCAATCAGAGAATGCTTCAATAGTGCATAAATAGGTAAAGTTGTGCTTTTTAGACCAAAAAAGGCCCAACGATAGAAACATGAGAGGAGCCTCTCAAGGTTCATCTCTTATGTTTCTATGGAAGGTCTTTATTTGGATTTCGGGTAAGCCATAATAGCACATGAGGGGTTATGGGGGAATCTATATAGGTTGGTGCAAGCTTTCCATAGCTATCTTACCCCAGATAAGCACCGCATACTTCATTATATGCACAAAACAGTTGGTTCCTCAATGTACTAATGTAAAAATTGACATACATTACAATCTAAAAAAGCACCATGGAAAGAAGGTGAAATGGGTCAAAATGTATTTTTTCACTACATCAAAAGATTACATTAAGTGACTTTGAGTTTCTGAGTGATTGTCTTTCAACACTCCAAAGCCATAGGCTATTTCTATTTGACCTAGAATTTCACCACAAAAGTTGGAACCTAGAATTGTAATTTCATAGGAAATACAAAATACACTATTAGAACCTTGTGTAATGGTAAATAAACAATATAATTTACCCAAGGCCTTCAAACACTATGTCATGAAGTGCCCTTGAGAAGTATAACCTTTATGGAGAGTCACAAAATATTCTTCTAAAAGATTTCTGATGTAGTTTGTAAGTGAAGAGCCACCTCTACAAGAAACATGATCCCCTTTGGTCCTGGTTGCAAAACCTATCTGCTTTGATCACCTCCTACACCAAGTCCCTAGGTTAATATCTACTTGAAGCTATAAGAATGGTATCAAAAAAGTAAAACTTAAAACTTAAATTTTCAACTTTATCTTCCCCTTCCCCTCTCATCGAAGCATGTAAATTAATACTATAGTGGGAGATCCTATTTTTCTCAATAACTGATAACATAAGATTTATTTACTTTGAAATTCCCTCTTTAGCATTATTGAATTCCTTTTAGATAATCTACCCATGTCCACTTGAAATTATATCTCCACAAACCAATTGTATTGTGTATGTCACTAAGTCACCAAATGGTAGACACTTCTTTTCCAATATATTGAAGCTACTATCCAATGAGCACTCTAACATGATACAAAACAAACTTAGGCATTCATTGAAACATAAACCTAAATTCCTTCTCAATATCATGCAAAAACAAATATTCTTCTTCCTCAACAAGAACCATAGAGAAAGCTGATAGCTCCACCTATAGTATAGTGCCTTCTAATTGGCCAAAGGTGGATGGTGGGTTTGCTACAAACCCATGTGCTTCCTTTCACATGTCACCTATATTACCAAGATAATCTCTATTAATGGTGTCTCTCCCTTGAAAAAGATTCAAAGCTTCCTGAGGTGGTTCTTTCTTATCATTAATCAACCCCTTATGAAATGAGAGATATCATGAGGAATGGGATTTGGCTCCTCATTTACAATGAAGATGGAAATAGCAATGAGTGAAAATATTTTGCACAAATCTTCTATTTCTTCTTAAGTTTTCTTATGATTGTTTCAAGAGATGCCCTGCTTCCTTTGCAAGAAATTGAAGTTGCTTTGAATGATTAAAAAAGGAAGTATCACCTTTGTGAATATAGGAAAGAAGGTCCAAAGGAACCATTTCCGATGACAAGGTGGGATCTCGATAGCATAATGAAAAAAGTAATAATCTATGGAAGCTCAACAATGTGTTTAAGTAATGACAATACTACTTCATGAAAGATGTTAACACCTGTCTCCATGCTAGAGAGAATGACCTATGAATCTCCACCCAATCTTCCATTATACAGATTTTGGGACTAATCGTGACGTCTAGAGTTAATTGAAGTGCACATATGCATATGAAACCTTGAGCACTTCTCTAACATCTTCCATTGGAGTCTACTAGTATTAGGTGTAATCACCACTTTAGTTAAGTCTCTCTAAACTCAAGGTACCTCATGTTAACTTGAGTGGATGCTTATAGAAGACTCTATAGCAGTTTGGGACTTGTTTCTTCCCATCCTTGAGACTTAACCACTAGGCTAAGCTTATTAAGTACCCAATGATGTCATAAATTTAAACCTTGCCCAAGCTACTTTATAACAGCCCCCCCCCTTGAAGAACATTTTATTCCTCAAAAATATGTTTCAAGGTACAACCATATAATATCATTTCCCATGAGCCCATGTCCAAACTAAAGAACGTGGTTGTCACCTCTATAATTCCCCTCTTTAAAAAGAAAGGGATCCTATCCTAGACTATATGTAAAAAGAGGGGATTACCTGCATGGTCTGATCCTCATCCAAATCATTTTAAATACCATCTTGTTTTGCACTTGATAAATTGAATCTAGTGGAAATTATGGTTACAATGATGAAGGTGGACTAAATATCCCTACCCAATTCATTGTTTTTCTATGTGAGGATTGGGCATCCATAGAAAAAACATGTGAATTAGGTGGAGAATAAGTATCTCTAGCCAAATTGCTAACTTGGTCCATTTCTATGCACCACGTGCATGGACCTAGCAAAATGGGAAGATTCTCTAATTATTTAAGACTTTGAAAACGTCTTGAAATTCACTTGAACTTAAACTTGAGCATTCATCACATTTAAATACAATGTCCCATACCACCATACCCAGTTTAATGTTGATGCAAAATTTAATGTTAGAGACCATCAAGCCCACATCCACACCACTATGTAGTGATTTTCGATTAAACTTAGTTCTCTTAAAATTGAAAATATTGTACTAAAAACTCAACACTATGTAAATTTTATAATGATTTTGAGTGTATGTGCAACTCAAAACCTTGCTCCAAGGTTTAAGCATTTCCTATCATGTTGTACAACAAAGCATAAAAGATCGCTCTTTGATATTCAAACTTAAGATATTTTAAGTAGCAAACTGGTTTAAACTTAGACTCTCAATTCCTTGGGTAAATCTTGATCCCTTTATCTCTTTGTATCGCATCTTGAAAAAAACTCTTTCAAGATCCAACCCTAATAAATTAGGACTCTTTATTTAAGAGAAAAAAATTATGTTCTCACCTCACCAAACATTACTACCATGGGAAGGTTTATAAAAGTTCAAATCGTAACTACTTGGATAATCCTAGTCCAAGTATGGCCATTTACTATTGATCAAGCAATAGTAATACATACGTAGTATTCATCTTGAGATCTACTACTCTATCTAAAAATTTTAATAGCTTACCATAGGAGATTTTCTAAAGACCTTATACTCTACTCAAGTCTAAGCATTTGCTAATGCTTTTCAGATTCGAAAGTGAAGAAATCTCTTCAAGATTGATACACCTTCAAGTTATACCAATCATAAAACTTAAGTATTGATGTATTTGGTTTGGGGCTTACTTAGGAACCACATGAGTTTGACTTATCTCTCTTCTTTTACTCATATTTGACCTAAAAGAGATTTCTTGTTCTTACTTAACTTAAGTTTTAGACTTTAATACTTAAGTGGATTACTACAACTTAACGTGAATGTTTGCTACCTCCTTCAAGTTTACTTCAATGTTAACTCTTAATCTTCTTGAAATAATTCCAAGACTAAAAAGATATATTTATGATTGCACTAAGAAGGTACTACCTTCATGATTTATTGTACTCTTATTCTCTTTTCTTAAGTGTTAGAGTTAGAATGGACTTATTCTTTTTCACATGCCTTCATAGTGCACCTAGGTGGACGACAAAAAATCATTGGTGAACCATACATGTGCTTGTGCACATCAACCCATCCATCTCCATCCCCTGTGACACACTCATTCCCTCACCCAAACACTATTGGAGTTAGATGTCTGCAGAAGCACGCGAACAACACAAGGAAGAAGAAGAAGCTTGGAGCACAACACACGATGTTGAATGTATTACAACTAGAATGTACAAAGATAAGTAGCCCGTTAGCACAATAGAAGTATATACAAGCCGAGGGAAAAAAAACCTCCTAAAGAGGGAAAAAAAATGCCCCGATGGTCCTAGAGTGTTCACACACATCACTACCTAAATATATCAACAAATCCCCCTGGGAGTGATGCGGTGAACAAGGAGCTGGCACTCATGTATAAGGAAGTGCCAAGCTATGTGGAATCAATCCACAAAAGGAAGTAAGCCCAAAGCTTTGCGGAAGGCTTCAAACTTCTCCCTCAGTAGAGCCTTCGTAAAAAGGTCTGCAATGTTCTCTTGTGTGGGCACATACGCCAAGCTGATCTCCCCAACAAAGAACCTCTCCCTGACATAATGATAATGCACCTCAATGTGCTTAGTGCGAGCATTGAACAAAGGTTCCTCACAACTGCCAATGCACTCTGACTGTCAGTGAAGATGGTGGTGGCAGAAGATTGACCAACACCCAAATCAGCCATAAGGCGTCTGAGCCACACACACTCAACAGTCGCTGTGAAAGCTGGCCTATACTCAACCTCAAAACTCAGTATATTTCCTTTGACACAAAGCCATTCCACCATAAACTTGCATAAACTGAATGCCCAAATAGTGATGCAAATGCCTCAAATCAGACATCTCAAATGAGGCATGCAAATCAGCCTTAAAATCAACAATATGTGTGTCATGAGGACCAGTGAGCAGCATGTCATCAACATACACCACAATGATCAGAAGCACATCATTAGCACGCTTAACATATAAGGTGTTTTCAATTGGACTATTCTCAAAACCATGTGCAATGAGATAGACATGTATCTTTTCATACCAAGCACGTGGTACTTGCTTTAAACCATATAATGCCTTCTTTAACCTGCACACCTGGTTTTCATGCCCTTTCTACACAAAGCCACGGGGCTGAAAAACATACACTTCTTCATGCAACACACCATTTAGAAATGCTGTTTTAATGTCCAACTGATGTACATTCCAACCATGATGAGCTGCAAGTGCACAGATGCTACAAACAGTAGTCATTCGGCAAGTAAGAGCAAAGGTTTCATCAAAATCAATGCCTCTTTCCTACACATAACCCTTTGCAACAAGCCTAAATTTATACTTGTCAACTCTTCCATTAGGTTTACGCTTCACCTTGTATACCCAGTTAGTGCCAATGGCCTTCTTGCCAGGAGGCAAGTCACATAAAGACCAGGTACCATTTTTCATGATAGCATCATATTCAGATTGCATTGTAGTCATCCAATGTTCAAAATTTTGTGCTTCATCAAATGAAACAAGTTCAGTCTCATCACAGAGACTAGAGGCAGCCATAACATAACAATCTGATGCAAAAGAGACACTATGAGAGCCTGATTGAGTACGATATGATAGGGGTGCATCTAACTTGCTATCACGCAAGGTATGCGCCAACCATTTTGGCATAGTTTTTGCATGCTCAATATCAACTCTCTCATCAACAAGTGCATCATGTAAACCTACATCAGAAATGGAATGATATGCATCATCACATGAAACCTGCAAAGGCTGAGAAGTTGCCTCATTAGGACCAACACTAGACTGACCACATGTAAAAAAGAGGCAGCAAAGTATCATACATGTCTTTGGAGCTAACAGATGTCTCCTTAGTACATGAAAGCAATGGCTGAATAGCTTCTTCCACAAAAACAACATCACTGCTAACCAGAATGTGTTTACTCTATGGATGATACAGATGATAGCCTTTACTTTCAGAACTGTACCCAACAAAAATACATTTTATTGCTTTATCATCCAATTTTTTGCGATGTTGTTCAGGCGCTAATGCATATGCAAGACAACCAAAAAGATGCAGATGAGCAACAGATGGCTTGTGACCATGCCAAGCCCCATATGGAGTGATAGACTACAACACATTAGTGGGACACCCGTTCAGTACATATGCTACACACATAACAGACTCAAGCCAGAAACTATGTGGTAAAGCCTGACTCCTGACCATACACCTCGTCATCTCCATGAGTGATCTGTTCTTTCGTTCAGCGACTCCATTTTGTTGAGGTGTATACGACATTGTATATTGATGTTTTATCCCACGTTATGCCAAAAATGCATTAAAGTCACAAGATATATATTCCCCCCCTCGATCAAAATAGAGGGTGCCCATTTTACATGAGACGTGAGGACTAGTATGAAGACTATGAGCAAGTGAAGGCACAAGTGTGTGAGTGAGAAGCACACAAGCATGCACACACATACACACACACGCGCACACAAGACAAGCACAAGGAGAGGAACAATGGAGTTCTTTGCATTAGTCAAAAAAAGTCTCTTACATAAGCTCAATTCACAAACAATCCAACCTCAAAAATGAGCTCTCTAGCTCTTTTTATAGTTTTCTCACTAGCTTTGGCCTTGTCCAGACCTAGTGTCCGGCCTAGTTAAAAATTAGGTTCTAGAGCCTATTTGAGGGCTCAAACGGAGTCTAAAAATTATGAAAATTGGTATGTAGCTAATTCTAATACTCCTCAAGCTCGAGGACTCCTCGACTTGAACAAAATGGAGTCTATTCTACCAAAAACGGAATTTACAATGTTTGTGTAGTGATTAAAATCACTTGAGTTGTGAATGATCCATGGAAAAAATGATTAGGCCTTGTTGCCGTATTGTGCATGACTGCTCTATTGTACCTGTATGCTCTTCATATGACCTGTATGCCAACATTCTCCCCCCTTCCTAGCGTCTGTCGCCCCTGACAGACCTCTGTTCTATCGGTTGGTCGATATAGTATTGGATGACATTGGTGGCAAGTTCGTGTTCTCCTATCCTTAAGCCTCTTGCTAGATTAGCTTCCAATGCATCCCAATTTATTGCACCGGGGACCTCTGGTTGCGGTGTGGTGTATTACTCAGAGTACATGGCTTGTTCACAAGCAAAGAGATGGAGCAGGTGTGTTGGCTTCGGTGCGAAGACCTCCGAGTGATACTCCCAGAAACCTGATCTGAACATTTCTTCGAATGTCTGTTTGTAACATGTAGGGAGGTATTTGATGCGTGCATGCCAAGCGTAAGCCACACAAATACTGTGGGTGGTGCTCATGTCATACACTAAATCGTAGTTTCCATTAGTGAACCCCGGTAGACGTACCTGTGGTGCGGCTGCATTTCTAAAGGTTTTCAGTACTACCTGCATCATATCTAAAATCTTAAGCATCATTTGAGCTGCCACATCTAGCATGGGCTTCAATCGTGGCATCCAATGTCGAATTGTTCCCATCATGTACGCTATTGACGGTGGTCCATGTGGTGGCGCAATGTATGGATAATTGAGCCATTCCTTGCATTGTGCATTATTCTGGACCTTTATGTTGAATGCTTTCCATGAGCGGCGTCGTGGAAGAGGGCCATAGCATGGATTATAGAGGAGATGTAATGGCGCATTGTTCCAGGTGTGGAGCATTTGAGGATAGGTTTCAAGAAGTTTCTGCCGCCATGTTGGTTGACGGATCTTGCCTTTTTGCACCTCTGGAGGAAGGTCTTCGGGTTGAAATTGGGTTGCGAAGGAAGGTATCTTCCCTGTGACTCTCTGTATTTTTGCGTTATAATCTGTCAAAATGATATAGTAAGGCCTGTATTGGAGTTTGGATGAGAGGATAAGGCGTCTCGATGACACGTTTTTGAAGTAATTGGATTGTAATACAGTCTCTTCTATGACTCTCATAGCCTGATTTTGCACGACGGTTCGCTCTTCATGTGAACTCCCGATTTCCTCCACTTGGCGTAGCCATGGGGGTCGTGGTGCTTCAAAGGTGTCCTGACCTTCTTCCGTTTGTTGACCTCCTGGGAAGGGTTGTGGGCCGTATTCTTCTTCAAATGTTTGTTCCACAGGAATTTGTACTATTTCTTCGTCGGTGGGAGCCTCTGGAGGGGAAGGTGGTCTCTCATATTGTAGTAGACATGCTTGCAATTCGGTGACCTGTTTCTGGAGATCTTTTAAGGCCTCTGAGTCCGTGAGAAGTGAAGCCGCGGAGGAGGTGGTTTGAGAGGCAGCTGTTGTTTCTTTTTGGTGTTTCTGCTTCAGTTGACCCAGTTCCTCTGATAGCTGGTCATGTGCTTCAAGGAGCATGGTATAGTCTTCCAATATGATCTTGATATTGTCGGGGGTCACTGCTTGAAACTTTGATGGGTTGATGGGTCCCCTGGTGTGCTTTCGATGGCTGCTTCTAAGTTCTCTTGGTTCTGTTGCTGTAGGCGTCGATTCTGCTCGTGAGCAGCTGCAAGGTGTCTTCTAAGAAGTGCCATATTTCATTGAAGTCTTGAATTGCGTTCTAGTTGTGTATTGAGATGGCCTTCTACCACTTGTATTGCTTCTTGGTCTGTATTCTGCAACTATGAGCCTCTTGTAAAGTTTGGAATTGTGTATGGAGGCGAGCATTCTCCTCTTCTACTGCAGCAAGATGATTTTGTAGCACCTCCGAGTGCTCTTGCAGTCGTGCGTTATGTTGCTGGAGCTGATTGTACTCTGTCCTTAACTGTGATATACATGTGAGCATGGTGTCCAATGCATTTCCTATGGATGATGGTGTGGCTTGTACAATGGAGGATGCACAGGAAGGGGATTGGGGAAGGGGAAGAGTGAATGATGTGTCTAATGGAGATGTGTGTGTCGGTGAAATTGGTGGGGGGGGGGGGAATGGGAGAAGGTGGAAGTGTGGGGGGTGGGGGAGGTGCCGTGGGTGGTGAAATGTCCATACTTTCAGGAGTGGGTGCGAGTGTGGGGTCTACCATATACATTGGAATGGTAGGTGGTGTGTGTGTGAAAGTGGTGAATAGATGAGAAGTGGGGTGGGGAGCTGAAAATAAAGGGAATGGTTGAGACCTGGGTTGAAAAGTTCTAGCAAGGAAGGCATGGAGGGATTGGAGAAGTGGAGAGATGGGGGTTGGGGGTTGAGGTCGTAGAGGCGGGGAGGGCATGAAAGGTGGTGTGGTAGTAGGGAAACCCATGAATATGGATCTGGAGTCAGGATGACCTATGGCTGAGGGCATGGGGGATGGTTGTCCTAGGACATGCTCTATGAGCGATTCGGTGGATTGTGTAGTGATGGTGGTTGCTTCATAGATTGGGTTTTCAGAGGTGGAGAATAGGGTTAAACTAGAGATGGGAGTACGAAAGATGAAGGTTTGTTTGGTGGGTTGAGTGGTCGAGGTGATCTCCACGGCTTCTGTTCTAGGAGGCGATGGTGGGGGTGTGGGTGGTAGTGGCTCGGTTGATTCCTCATGGGTGACTGGGTGCTCTTGGCTAGCGGTTTCTACTTCTTGGGAGGTCTTCCCAATGGGTTCGGATGTAATAATGGGCCCTTCTGCCGTTGTAATGGGGATCTGGATGTTTTTACCTGACCGTGGTCGTGTTTGGAATCTTTGTGGATTGTATTGAACTGGAGACCTCCTAATGGCGGTCCGAACTGCTTCTACCCCATATGTCTCTGCCATTAATAAGAGACCTTCACTATATTCTGAGTCAACTCTTGCTTCTTCCAACAGCTAAGTCATGAGTACCCTACTGCTCTGTTCGGTGAGCAGTTGTTGTGATTGCACTCGTTCCATGATTTGATACAGCCTTCGGAGTTCTGCTGTATAAGCTGGGGCTTCAGTGGTCTCCTCTTCGTCTGCTCCTTCTTCTTCTAGGTGTCCTTGTTGTTGACCTTGCTGATCATCACCCCAATGTACATGGCGAACTTCTGTGGATTTTCTCCTTCTTTGAGAAGATGTGCCTTGTTCTTCTGTATCTGAATAAAACTCTACATCAGAGAGCTGTGTACTTTGTAAGAATGCTTCGAAGTCATGGGTATCCATCCCTTCAGCATTTCCAGTTGTAGCAAATTCAAATTCAGATGGATAAGGAGGAGCCGAAGGGGCAGCTTGTGTTGTAGTTTCAGATCCAGGCCTGGGTATTCTAATGGTAAAAGGAGGTACAGTGGCCTCCCCTCTTGGCGATACTTTAGGAGTAGTCAGAACTTCACGTGTCTGGACACAAGGGATCGAACCCCTCATGCGCTTGGATTGATGTGTGGACGTTTTGAGCTTCTTAAACATTTGTAATTGTGCCCAAGTTAAGGCACGTTCAATGGGTACATCGTATGCTAAGCACCGGTAGATAATGCGTGTGATTGCACAGCAACCGTTCACCACTAATTTCCTATAAGACCTTTTATTTGCTTCATACAACTGCTCTATAATCCATACAGGAAGCTTGATTAGTAACGCACCTGTCTCCGCCAAGTAGAGAGCGAACCAAATTCTTTTGTGCGGTTGTGTGAATCGGTCTTGACCGGGGAAAGCAAAATGTTGCATGCACATACGGAGAGGGATGGACACGTTTGGTGTGAGTGCTGCCATATCTTTAAGCTTCAGTAGTTTCCTATCCTTCATGTTAGTAGGAACGAGAGCATCCTTCTCAGAAGGTACATGTGTGCCGTGCATATTCAAAGCAGAGCTCACCAACTCCAAGGTAAGTTCAAACCTCTTTAACTCGTTGTTGCCCAACAAGGAAGGAAGAACAAACGATCCTGGTTTGTCCTTTTCTGCATTAGCCTGTAATGTTGAGACCAGATAGTAGCATCGGAGGAGGTCTGGTTTGGGTAATGGTGCCTCGAAGTACTCAGCTAGCCCTGCACGTTGCCATATGGTCTGAAGATCCTATGTGTCTTGTAGAGTCTCAAACTCCTTGGAGAAGAATTGGAATCTGACCCAAGATCTGTCATACTCGCACTTAGACTCCCATATATACTTGGCCTCCCCTAATGGGCCTGGCATGCCATTGAACCAATGAGAATTGGCATGAAATCTTTCTGTGATCCCTGTGGGTGGATCCGGTACCGGGATCTGCTGAAGGTGTTGCAGCTCCACAGGTCATTTAGTTGGTGGCACATCAAGAGCTAGATTATCCACATCAATTCCTGCAGTAATTATTCTTGCCTATGAGCTCGGACCTGTTGCTTCTGCCATGAGAGTGCTTGTAGTTGCTGATGCTTATCTGCTAGAAGAAGAGAGAGGCACATTAGCATTGTAATGGAAACAAGATGTTATGGTGTTCCCTCCACAATACCAACATGACATTCCGAGTGGTTAGAGGTTAGTAGGTGAAGTGTTCGTGATGTGTGTACAAGTGGGTTAGTAGGTTAGGAATCACTCTAGATGCATACTTTGGTTGTGCAATGTGCTCAGAATGTACCTATATCAGAGGGAAGAGATTTACAGAGGTGGATCAGGGGGTTTGATATGGGGTTTAGGTCTCCAAACTTTGATGCTGGAATCGTTGCTTTTATTGGCGATGATGTGTGAAGGTTTGCGCACTGGAGTGTGTTGGGTTTGGGACCTTTTGGGTACCCATTTCCAAACATTCCGAGACATGACCGAGAATGTGGTGGTGTGGAGTGTAGTTGTTTGCCTTTGGATGGGAGCCAATAGGACTCGTGAGTGTTGGTTTGATCTTGTGATTGGAGGTGAAGTTATTTGAGCTAGTAAGCAGGTCTTGGGCACCCATATTTGTCTAGCTTTTGGGATCACCTTCATTGACTGCTTTGCAACCCAAATAGAAATGGTTTGTCTAGATTGATGTCTAGGGTACTCCTTCGTTGTAGTCCTCGACACTGTAGCTTGCTTGATGCCTCTTTGGAATCCTGTCTCCAAAGCCGAGGGTTGTTCACCTTTGCGTACCCAAATCTGCTTCATGCCATGGGGTATTCTGTATTGTACCGGCTGGTGTTCATTCTTCTTGGGCCTCAGGCTCCTCTGTATCGTGTATTTTCCGGCTTGCTTTTCTTGAATTCTTTTTGGACAAGAAGGGAGCTCCTCGTTGACTTCTGTACCTTCGTCATGAGTGACAATCTTTCGCACCATAGAACTTTGGTCAAGAGTAGCATGGTTCATTTCAGGTGGACTCCTGGAAGGACCAGGATTCGGTGCCCCTTCTAGCGGCCGATGTGCTTGATTTTCTAATTCAATCGTTATGTGGTTTTGGCCTACCCATGCCTGAAGAAGTCCACTTCTTAGGTTGAGGCTGACTGCATGATCATAGATCCAGTCTTGGCCCAGGACAAGAGGTTCGGTAAGATCCTCGTCTTCACACACTAGCACTTTGACTGCCATTAGCACCTCTTGAATGTAGAGGGGAAGTTCCACCTCGCCAATGCAAGGGGTTTCCACACCTCCCAATCCTATGAGATATGCCTCTATAGGATTGATTTGTAATTGCAGCTCTTGGCAGTAAGAAAGTCGAACTACACTAGTGGCTGCCCCTGAGTCAATTAAAGCTCTCACTGTCCTTACACTCTCTCCTTGTCCTACTTCTAGGGTTACAAAAGGCCGTCGGTCGATTATTCTATGGGAATGTCCACGTGAAGCCTCGCACATGGCCATGGGATAGCCTAGAGATTCTTGAGTGTCAGGCATAGGCTGGTCTCTACCTTGTCTCCTCAATTTCATTCGTCGGATGCGTTCTAAAGCTTCTGCCTGTGCTTCTTCTCGAATTCGTTTCTCTTCTTCTTTACGTTTCTTGGCAGTGTTGAGTGGATTTAGCATCTCTTCAGTCAGGGGTTCTTGATATAACCTGACTCTGCATCCACTTATGTAACTTGGTAGAATATCACCCTCTAGAGTGGCTAGTTGAACTGCTCCACTTGTGGAGATCCTATTGATAATCATTGGCCCATAACCTCTCTTCTCTAACTTCCATGCATGTTGCTTCAAGGTGTAGACTAGGACTAGGTCTCCTGCTTTCAAGCCCTTATCCTTGACGTGTGCATCAAAATATGCCTTTTGCCTCTTCTTGGCTGCATAAATGCCTGCCGCAACCCTCAATCGTGTTTCTCCTAATCGTTCAAGGTCAAAAACTCTAGAGGAGAGTTCATGACCCGTCCATTCATGCTCTTGTGCTACTTTCAATGTAGGTATTAAGAAGTCCAACGGAAGCACTGCGTTTTGGCCAAATACCATCTAAAAGGGGGTGGCTTGGAGTACCGTTTTGTAGGCGACTCGGTATGCCCAAACAGCATGGTGTAGCTGTTTGTCCCAATCAGAGTGTTTATTATTCACTAATTTGGTCAACACATTGCACAAAATCTTGTTTGTGCTTTCGGCTTGCCCATTAGCTTGTGGGTGGTAGGGGGCAGACTTCTTATGAACTACCAAGAATTCTTGGAGCAGATTTTCAATCACTTCATTCAAGAAGTGAGTGCCCCTATCACTTACTAGCTCTATAGGTAGCCCGTATCTTGTGAATACATTCTCAAACAAGAATTTAGCAGTTGTCTAAGCATCGTTCTTTGTCGTAGCTTTTACCTCTACCCATTTCGTTAGATAGTCTATGGCCACAATGATATACTCAGCATGTGAGCCCTTAGCTGGGGGATTAATAGGACCAACAAAGTTTATTCCCCACTTAGAGAATGCACGTCCTCCCATCATAGGTTTCAGTGGGATCTCATCCTTGCGTATAGGGTACTGAGTTCTTTGACAAACATCACACCGTTTCACATAGGTATGTGCATCCATGTGAAGGGTCCGCCACCAGAAGCCCGCAAATAGTATTGCCTTGATCACCCGATCTGGTCCAAAGTGTCCTCCTGCTACACCTTGGTGAGCAGTCTCTAATATCTTCAGATACTCGCTCTCGTGGACACATAGTCTCAGGTAACCATCTTTACCACGCTTGTATAGATTATCACCAATGAGTGAGTAATCTAGGGCTTCTTGTTCTAGACTTCTTCGTCTGGCCAGTGTCATATCTTGAGGGAATGTTCTCGTCCTTAAGAAGTCTACTAATGGTTCACTCCAGTCTGGCACTATGGACACTTGATATAGAGTGGCATGTTCCACAGGTGGTTTAGTGCAACAGATTAGGCATTTCTTGCACAACTTTTGGACATCAGCTTCCATAGTAGGCCAATGCACTCCGAATCTCCTAAGTGTCTGTAAAGTCCTTTGCTTTGAGTAGTGTTGCTCTAATGCACCCACATGTGCTAACTGCAACCATTTTGCGTACTCGTCCTCTTCCACATAACAAGCCAATATCCCTTGATCTGTCTGTTTGTACATGCTTCCTGCCATGATATGGTACTTCTGGGCTTTTACTACCTCTGTACCTTGAGTGTTTATGACTGGGTGATTAGGCCCGTAGGTCAGTACTGGCACTAATGGCTTAGCCCATTGAGGTACAACTTCCAGATTAAACAAGTAAGCATCAGGAAGGTCATCTGATACTCCTTGTGGGGCTTCTCCCGATGTGAGCCTAGAGAGATAGTCTGCTCTCAAGTGAGTCTTGCCTTTTCTTACCACAACCTCAAAGTCGTATTCCATTAGCAAGAGAAACCATCTTACTAATCTACCGGTATTGCATGGTTTGTATACCAAGTACAACAGGGCCTGATGATCAGTAAAAAATTTAAACTTATTTGCAAGCAAGTAGTGTCTAAACTTTTTAACTGCATATACCATGCCTAATCCTTCTCGCTTAGTGGTCGTATAGTTTCGTTCAGCTGCATTCAATTGTCTACTCGCATAGGCAATTGGGAGATCCATATTACCTTCGCCCGTAGGTTGTGCAAGTACACATCCAATAGCATAATTGGATGCATCCACGTGAACATGAAAGGGTTTATTCCAATCTGGTGTGGTCAAGATTGGTGCTGAACACAATCTTCTTTTGAATTCATTAAAGGAGTCCTCACACTCATCAGTCCACTCAAAATTAGTGAGAAGTCCGTACAGAGGCTTTGCTATGATGGCATACATGTGTATAAACCGTCGGTAATAACCACAATGCCCCATGAAAGCTTGTACTTCCTTGACGTTCTTTGGCCTAGGTAACTCTGCTATGGCTCTCACTTTCTCTTCATCAGTGGATATGCCATTCTTTGACACTATGTGCCCTAGAATCTTGCCTTGCCTGACCATGAAAACGCACTTTTCTGGGTTCAGGCAGACTTGATATTCTCTACATTTGTCAAAAGTTTGTCTGAGTTCAGGAATATGGGTTTGTCTAATGTTGGAATGAGCACAAAGATCATCAACATAGACTTCTAAGTTCTTCCTCAGGAACTCTTTAAATACATGGCACATCAGCCTTTGGAAGGTAGCGGGTGCATTGGTGAGACCAAAGGGCATTACCCTAAAAGCAAATATGGCCCACTCTGTGGCAAAAGCCGTCTTATGTTGATCTTCTGGTGCAATGGCTACTTGATTGTAAGCAGAGAACCCATCCAAGAAGCTGTATACTTCCTTGCCTTCTACGCTTTCTAATAGATGCTCAGTGATAGGAAGCAGATAACTATCTCTGATAGTGGCTGCGTTAACCTTCTTCAAGTTAATGCATACACGTAACTTACCATTCTTTTTGGGCACTACTACGATGGGGGACACCCATTCAGTGTGCTCAATTTCATAGATGAATCCAGCTTCAACCAGTTTATCTATCTCCTCTTTGATCTTAGCAGCATAATTATCATTATATGTGTATGGCTTTTGCTTAGAAGGTTTGGCCTCTGAGGTCATGGGGATAGTGTGTGAGCATATGCCCGGGTCTACACCCTTCAAGTCCTTGTAACTCCATGCAAACACATCCCTATATTCTCGTAGTAAAGCTATCAACTCTTGCTCCTCATCTTCGTTGGAGTTATAGGTAATATCCTTTCTTTTTGGAGGTACAAGCTTGAAAAGCCTAATGAAGTGGGAGCTCTTGCCATCTATGAATTCAAAGATCCTGACAGCCCAGGCAAGGTGACCTACTTAGATGATGCTTCTGAGAGAATCTTTGTGGTCTCTGAGCATGGAAGACACGCATACACTTGGAAGGGAGAATTTGTTTTTCCCCAACCTCGATCCAATGTGTCTTATGGTCACCATGGAGCTGGAACATCTCAAGCTCATGGGACTCAGAGAGAAAGGAGTAGAGAGAGACCTGAGGTAAGCTTTGCCAACTCTTGGGGAAGAGAAAGAACGAGAACGGAAACAAATAGAGTGGAACCTGAGGGACATAGAGCCCCAGGGAACCGAAGAAATGCCGATGATTTCCCTTTGCCAAGACCGAGAGAGCACACGAGGACCTTGAGACCGACCCAGCTAGTTAAGTCCATGAAAAACTACTTCGATGGCACTGGAGACCCCTACGATCATGTAGCTGAGTTTAGGCAAGTCTTGAGAGCTGAACAAGTTGAAGATCTGTTCACGCAGTACAATGCCTTTGGTCTAACCCTTAGGAACACCGCCTTGACATGGTTTCAACCACTACACGAGAGGCAGTTTAGGAGCATAGATCAACTTCTAGAGGCATTCATTATCGAATTCTCTAAAAGTGGCATAAGACATAACACATCCTCCCTGATATACAACTTCAAACAAACATCTCAAGAGACAGTGAGGCTCGCAGACAGAAGATTTAGGCAATATCTAGAGAGATGCCCGGCCCCAGAGTTACCCACTCCAGCCAAGCAAGTGGCCTTATTTTTAGATGGATTGCTAAGCACCAAACTGAGGTCATATGTGTACTTGAAGGACCCTAGATCCATAGAAGAATGTGTACGCGTGTGCATAGACATTGAGGATAATCTAGGGGAGGAATTAGAGCTCTCAAAAATCTATAAAGACTCAGATAGTTCTAGTAGCGTCATTTCCTCACAATCCACATCAATTGAGGATCTAGTAGAAAAGGTAGCTCTGAAATTAGGTGTCTCTAGCAAGCAAATTCCTAGATTTGCCCCAGGAAAACGATGCTATACCTGTGGAGGAGACCATATGGCTAATGTGTGCCCCATCATGGCCCAACCCCAAGTGAACCCTAACAACCAGTACTGCACCATAGAAAGGAGGTACACCAATCACACAGCACAAGACTGCCCATACAACAAACAAGCTGTTAGACAAAATTATCCTCAGCCATATCCACAACCAGGAAAGTACTCTAATCAGTACCCACAACAACAGTATGTCTACCTCAGCAAACGTATCAACCACCCTACCAAGGGCAACAAAGATCGCAACCAGTCCTAGCGCAACAACCCCCTGCCCCCACCAACGTGATTCCAGTGAAGTATGCAGCGGCAGAAGAAAATCTAAATAGAGCTTTAGTGCCAGTAACATCCTCACTTTCAGAAAGTGATCCAAGTGATCATAGTTTTGACTCCACCCATGTTGAGAGCCCCCAGGCCTACTAGCTGCAATCACCGGAGCATAGTGAGTCATATTATTATGAAGAACTGAGTGAATCTAGTGGGGAGCCAGAATACGCAAACGTCATGTATGCCAACCCCAACTCGAGACCCCAACCTAGGCCGATGAGACCTCCATTTCCTAGAGGGCCATGCTATCGTTGTCAGGGAGATCACCTCATTCGTGATTTCCCTCTACCTGCACCGACACAAACCCAATCTGTGACAATTCAAGGCTTTTGTCCCGATTGTGGAAAGGAGCATTTGTTACGAGAGTGTCCCAAGAATCCTGCCAATATGCCAAAAATTGCTCCAATCAATGTCATCGGGTTAGTGGTAGACTCCACAGGAAGCGTGACTTCCACAGCCCCAGTACAAGTCATCACGAGAGCCCAGGCACTTAAGCAAAACCAAGACTTAGGCCAGGAAAAGAATGCAGAGGTTAGCGAGACTGAGAGCCAGAATAAGAAGAGGACAAGAGCTTGGAGAGATAGCCGTGAACGTATGAAAAGGCAATGGGCAAGAAAGATGAGCGAACTTGAGGAAAGTCTACGAGAAACCAAAGCCAAAATCATAGAAATCACATCTCAAACGCACTCTTACACATCCCCGCCACTACCATCCCCTTCACCCTTCATTCCTCTACCCGCCAATCCACCACACTTAACCCAACCACCACTCTGAGTAGGATCAATCTTAGCCGATCCCACTCCTGAAGATCTAGACATGATGCTTAAAGCATATCAGGCCAAAATCCAAGAAGGACCCAATGTAACAGATCATGAGAAATGTTACCCTCGAGCTGATCTAGAGCTTGAACGAACTAAGTTGTGTGCCAAGATGGTGGAATTGGCTCAAGCCATGTTTGAAACCAGTCACCTTTTCACTTGCTCTAGCCCCACTAGAACACCATTGCATTTTGATGGTCTGTTAGACAGATTGGAGATGTTAATTGCAAAGTCTGGAAAAGGAGCCAACTCCCAGGCTAAGGAGAAGGCAAGTGATAGAATAAGCATTCCTCCCAAGGAAGCTTATGTGCCTAACTCCACTAAACCAGACACCCCTTCTTCTATGAATCGATACACACCCGAATTCTTGCGAGAGATTCAAGAAGAGAAATGGGCTAAAGAGAGTGAAGTTCCTCCTCCCATTGAACTTGTGGATGACACACACGATCAATTCCCACAAGACCTTCCGTCCATTTATGTAGAGGAGGAGAGCGTCCAATCTCAAGAGAGATTCGACTTCGAGTCCAATTCCTTACAAGAGCTACCCCATTTCACAGGTCCATGGGAAGCTAAGTCTACTTGTATGAGAGCACCGACCGTCATGGTAAGAAACGAAGATTCAGTCATACCTAGGAACACGGAGGTAGTGAAGAACACCAAAGTGCAGTGCAATCTCACTTTGGAAGAGCTGCTTAAGGTTAGACGAGAAGTGTGGAAACATGTAGCCAATCAAGTGCCTGGAGTAGCAAAACCGCATTCCCAGGTAGGATCTCAAAGAACAGTGCCAGAAATACCCTTGGACAAGATAGGAGACATGAGCGAGGGAGAAGAAGGAAACACCTATCTCCCCATCACTCATCAGGGCTACACATCCAAGGCCATTTTGGACTCGGGTGCAGGAGTTACAATTGCTACCACTTCCTTATGGAAACGATGGGGCAAGCCAGCACTCAGGCCAACGAGAATGAAATTGCAGATGGCTGACGGTCACATAGAAAGACCCTTAGGACTACTAGAGGGGATAACTCTCACTACTTGTGGTGTAGAGTTTGAGCACACATTTGCTATCTATGACTTTAGCAAAAATCATGCCTATGAGATGATTTTGGGAAGACCATTTATGCGACAGTTGCAAGTGGTACAGGATTGGGGAACCAATTCCTTGTACCTGCAACACTTAGGTGTTACGTCCAAAGTGAATCTCAAGGACTACTCTCATAGAGATGTCCCTCCTATCCAATGGAACCCCATCCATAGAGCCAAAGATGATACGAAATCGGTGCATTCCATAGGATCAGGATCCTCATGGATGCATGAAGATACCCACTTATGGATGTGCAAAGTAGCAGTAGAAGAGGAGAAGAGAGAAAAAGCCAGAGAGATAGGTGCAAAAGAAACCCATAGATCCATTCAAAACCCAGCTTATGCACCTGTAGTATTTCCTGATGAAGAATTTGAACCCCACGGCTGGGCAGAAATTCTAGCAACAATGGATGTAGCCATCAATGAAGAACAATGGACACCCCACTGTGATGAGGATGGCTATGACATTTCAGTTTTCTCCATAGAGCCAATCATGGGAGATGCAGTCTTAGAAGAGTGTGAACCTAGTCCTGATGCATTTGAGGATGCGAGTGACTCCGATCTAGAGTCAATCATTATGGACCCACCTTTTGCATCAGATGAAGAATACTTCTACGAAGTGGAAGCTTATCCTCAGAGACATGGACAACTTATAAATGATGTGAGGTTAACCACACAAGTGACTACCAAGAATGAAGGTAAGAAAAGAAAAAAGAGAGAAGTCACACCTGAGGAGGAAGAATCTTTGTTTGAGGTCCCAGAAAACTTTAAGAAGTATGAAATAGAAGATAGGAAAGTCATGATAAGAATGCCAAAACGCGATGCACAAGTAGGAGAGGCCTACGATAACAAAGAAACCACCAAGAAAATAGTGGTGGCCATAGAAGAAGGAGAGGAGCGATGCACATACATAGGACACGACTTAAGTGAAGATGAGGAGCAGGAGTTGATAGCTTTACTACGAGAATATAGGGATGTGTTTGCATGGAGTTACAAGGACTTGAAGGGTGTAGACCCGGGCATATGCTCACACACTATCCCCATGAACTCAGAGGCCAAACCTTCTAAGCAAAAGCCATACACATATAATGATAATTATGCTGCTAAGATCAAAGAGGAGATAGATAAACTGGTTGAAGCTGGATTCATCTATGAAATTGAGCACATTGAAAAGGTGTCCCCCATCGTAGTGGTGCCCAAAAAGAATGGTAAGTTACGCGGTTAACGCAGCCACTATCAGAGATAGTTATCCGCTTCCTATCACTGAGCATCTATTAGAAAGGGTAGCAGGCAAGGAAGTATACAACTTCTTGGATGGGTTCTCTGGTTACAATCAAGTAGCCATTGCACCAGAAGATCAACATAAGACGGCTTTTGCCACAGAGTGGGCCATATTTGCTTTTAGGATAATGCCCTTTGGTCTCACCAATGCACCCGCTACCTTCCAGAGGCTGATGTGCCATGTATTTAAAGAGTTCCTGAGGAAGAACTTAGAAGTCTATGTTGATGATCTTTGTGCTCATTCCAACATTAGACAAACCCATATTCCTGAACTCAGACAAATTTTTGACAAATGTAGAGAATATCAAGTCTGTCTGAACCCAGAAAAGTGCGTTTTCATGGTCAGGCAAGGCAAGATTCTAGGGCACATAGTGTCAAAGAATGGCATATCCACTGATGAAGAGAAAGTGAGAGCCATAGCAGAGTTACCTAGGCCAAAGAACGTCAAGGAAGTACAAGCTTTCATGGGGCATTGTGGTTATTACCGACGGTTTATACACATGTATGCCATCATAGCAAAGCCTCTGTACGGACTTCTCACTAACTTTGAGTGGACTGATGAGTGTGAGGACTCCTTTAATGAACTCAAAAGAAGATTGTGTTCAACACCAATCTTGACCACACCAGATTGGAATAAACCCTTTCATGTTCACGTGGATGCATCCAATTATGCTATTGGATGTGTAATTGCACAACCTACGGGTGAAGGTAATATGGATCTCCCAATTGCCTATGCGAGTAGACAGTTGAATGCAGCTGAACGAAACTATACGACCACTGAGCGAGAAGGATTAGGCATGGTATATGTAGTTAAAAAGTTTAGGCACTACTTGCTTGCAAATAAGTTTAAAATTTTTACTGATCATCAGGCCCTGTTGTACTTGGTATACAAACCATGCAATACCGGTAGATTAGTAAGATGGTTTCTCTTGCTAATGGAATACGACTTTGAGGTTGTGGTAAGAAAAGGCAAGACTCACTTGAGAGCAGACCATCTCTCTAGGCTCACATCGGGAGAAGCCCCACAAGGAGTATCAGATGACCTTCCTGATGCTTACTTGTTTAATCTGGAAGTTGTACCTCAATGGGCTAAGCCATTAGTGCCAGTACTGACCTACGGGCCTAATCACCCAGTCATAAACACTCAAGGTACAGAGGTAGTAAAAGCCCAGAAGTACCATATCATGGCAGGAAGCATGTACAAACAGACAGATCAAGGGATATTGGCTTGTTGTGTGGAAGAGGACGAGTACGCAAAATGGTTGCAGTTAGCACATGTGGGTGCATTAGAGCAACACTACTCAAAGCAAAGGACTTTACAGACACTTAGGAGATTCGGAGTGCATTGGCCTACTATGGAAGCTGATGTCCAAAAGTTGTGCAAGAAATGCCCAATCTGTTGCACTAAACCACCTGTGGAACATGCCACTCTATATCAAGTGTCCATAGTGCCAGACTGGAGTGAACCATTAGTAGACTTCCTGAGGACGATAACATTGACTTTGTTGGTCCTATTAATCCCCCAGCTAAGGGCTCACATGCTGAGTATATCATTGTGGCCAGAGACTATCTAACGAAAGGGGTAGAGGTAAAAGCTACGACAAAGAACGATGCTCAAACAACTGCTAAATTCTTGTTTGAGAATGTATTCACAAGATACGGGCTACCTATAGAGCTAGTAAGTGATAGGGGCACTCACTTCTTGAATGAAGTGATTGAAAATCTGCTCCAAGAATTCTTGGTAGTTCATAAGAAGTCTGCCCCCTACCACCCACAAGCTAATGGGCAAGCCGAAAGCACAAACAAGATTCTGTGCAATGTGTTGACCAAATTAGTGAATAATAAACGCTCTGATTGGGACAAACAGCTACACCATGCTGTTTGGGCATACCGAGTCGCCTACAAAACGGTACTCCAAGCTACCCCCCTTTCAGATGGTATTTGGCCAAAACGCAGTGCTTCCGTTGGACTTCTTAATACCTACATTGAAAGTAGCACAAGAGCATGAATGGACGGGTCATGAACTCTCCTCTAGACTTTTCGACCTTGAACGATTAGGAGAAACACGATTGAGGGCTGCGGCAGGCATTTATGCAGCCAAGAAGAGACAAAAGGCATATTTCGATGCACACGTCAAGGATAAGGGCTTGAAAGCAGGAGACCTAGTCCTAGTCTATACCTTGAAGCAACATGCACGCAAGTTAGAGAAGAGAGGTTATGGGCCAATGATTATCAATAGGATCTCCACAAGTGGAGCAGTTCAACTAGCCACTCTAGAGGGTGATATTCTACCAAGTTACATAAGTGGATGCAGAGTCAGGTTATATCAAGAACCTCTGACTAAAGAGATGCTAAATCGACTCAACACTGCCAAGAAACGTAAAGAAGAAGAGAAACGAATTCGAGAAGAAGCACAGGCAGAAGCTTTAGAACACAGCCGACGAATGAAATTGAGGAGACAAGGTAGAGACCAGCCTATGCCTGACACTCAAGAATCTCTAGGCTATCCCATGGCCATGTGCGAGGCTTCAGGTGGACATTCCCATAGAATAATCGACCGACGACCTTTTGTAACCCTAGAAGTAGGACAAGGAGAGAGTGTAAGGACAGTGAGAGCTTTAATTGACTCAGGGGCAGCCACTAGTGCAGTTCGACTTTCTTACTGCCAAGAGCTGCAATTACAAATCAATCCTATAGAGGCATATCTCATAGGATTGGGAGGTGTGGAAACCCCTTGCATTGGCGAGGTGGAACTTCCCCTCTACATTCAAGAGGTGCTAATGGCAGTCAAAGTGCTAGTGTGTGAAGACGAGGATCTTACGAAACCTCTTGTCCTGGGCCAAGACTGGATCTATGATCATGCAGTCACCCTCAACCTAAGAAGTGGGCTTCTTCAGGCATGGGTAGGCCAAAACCACATAACGATTGAATTAGAAAATCAAGCACATAGGCCGCTAGAAGGGGCACCGAATCCTGGTCCTTCCAGGAGTCCACCTGAAATGAACCATGCTACTCTTGACCAAAGTTCTATGGTGCGAAAGATTGTCACTCATGACGAAGGTACAGAAGTCAACGAGGAGCTCCCTTCTTGTCCAAAAAGAATTCGAGAAAAGCGAGCCGGAAAATACACGATACAGAGGAGCCTGAGGCCCAAGAAGAATGAACACCAGCCGGTACAATACAGAATACCCCATGGCATGAAGCAGATTTGGGTACGCAAAGGTGAACAACCCTCGGCTTTGGAGACAGGATTCCAAAGAGGCATCAAGCAAGCTACAGTGTCGAGGACTACAACGAAGGAGTACCCTAGACATCAATCTAGACAAATCATTTCTATTTGGGTTCCAAAGCAGTCAATGAAGGTGATCCCAAAAGCTAGACAAATATGGGTGCCCAAGACCTGCTTACTAGCTCAAATAACTTCACCTCCAATCACAAGATCAAACCAACACTCACGAGTCCTATTGGCTCCCATCCAAAGGCAAACAACTACACTCCACACCACCACATTCTCGGTCACGCCTCGGAATGTTTGGAAATGGGTACCCAAAAGTGTGAAGAGATGGATAGGTATGTGTTGAAGATGAAGAGGTGTTGCAAAATCTTTGCTCTACACTAGCCAAATGAACTCCAGGAGTAGATGGTGGGCCCTTTTAGCTTGCCAATGGATGTATTAGACACCCTATGTACCTTGGAAGATCACTCTCAAAAAGATAGATCAAAACAGATAAGTTGGAGTTAGCTCAGAGGTGAAAACTTGCTATTCTTGGTTAATACACCTGTCCAGTGTTTTACATAATTCTCTGAGCACAGCAGCAATTAGATTAATTCCTCTTGGGAAAGGCTAGGTAGCTTAAAGAGCTAACTTTAGAGAGTAATATCATCTAAAATAACAAACCACACACTGAGAATGACTTTTAACAAGTGATGACATCATCCCGATTTTCACGGGCTGCTACAGAAATAGACCAGTGAGTAGAAAAATTAACATAACTCAAGATGTAAGAATCCAATGATCATGAAAATTTGTATGCTTATACTAGACAGTAAGCTGAATTCAACAAGCTTGAAATCACTGAATTTGGATGAGTAAACACTGAGAAATGACTCTGACAAGATGACTGAAAAAGTCGGGTACCTGACAGAGAAGTGAAGATGAACATACCCTGTTGACTTCAAATGAACATAACTGAAGATTCCAACATCCAAATGACATGAAAATTTGTGAGCATATAGTAGCCTTATAGAGCTAACTTTACCAAGTTAAATCACTGAAAATGATGAACCAAGTGCAGAGAAACAATCTCTGCAAGCTGACTGAGAAAAACTGAAGTAATGGCAGTGAGTAGTACACATCACAAGAACATGGAAAGATGAACTCAAATAATCATGAAAATGAAAGTATATTGCTTGTTTAATACAATGACTTACTGATACATATGTGTGCCTTGTAATCACACCTTGATATGGCATAAAGCTCAGCTCTTGGAGGTCTTCACATAGGTCTCTCTAACCACGACTAAAACTGCCATCTATTTATAGTTGAGTTTGGGAGGCTTACTTCCCTCAATCACTCTCCAATCAATCAATGATTGATTTGATTCTCTACCTACCACAAATCACGAATTTGTGGCTCCTCTTTCCATTCTTGATCAAGTGGACTCAACCACTTAAGATTCTCTTACTTTTACATTAAGTAAACTCTTCAAAAGTTACAAGAGGTAGTTCACAAGTGAACTTTACATAGTCTTCATTTTAAGGCTTTTTCTATGACTTTGTGGGACTCAAGCCAATACTTAGGCTTGTCATAGACTTGCTCCAACAGCTCCCCCTCAAGCCAAGTATGCTTGAGGTCTTCAATCTTCCAAGATTACCTGCAAACCAATCATAGCCTTGAATTTGCAAAGCTTTGTACCATCCAATGCTTTGGTTAGAATATCTGCACATTGTTGATGAGTGGACACATATGATATTTGAATCTCTTTGCTTAGAACCTTCTCTCGTACATAGTGATAATGAACTTCAATATGTTTAGTCCTTGCATGAAAAATAGGATTAGCAGCCAAATGAATAGAACTCATATTGTCACCAAAAATAGTTGGAGTTCCAAACTCCAATCCAAGATCTTTGAATAATGTCTTCATCCACATAGCTTCTTGTGTAGCTATAGCAAGACCTCTATATTCAGCTTCAGTAGAAGAGAGAGCAACTGTGGGTTGCTTCTTGGATGACCATGAAATAAGCTTTGAACCTGCAAAGGTAAGATAACCTGAAGTGCTCCTTCTATCTTCCTTGGAGCCAGCCCAATCTGCATCAGAAAATAGCTTCAAACCTAAATCAGATACATAAGGATAGTAAAGTCCTTCATTTATGGTTCCTTTGAGATATTTGAGTATCCTTTTGGCAGCATCCATATGTGGTTTCCTTGGTGTGTGCATAAATTGGCTTAGCACACTCACACTGTAACATATATCTACTCTTGTCAATGTGGCATAGTTGAGACTACCCACTAGACTTTGATATGATGTGATGTCCTCTATGAGTTCACCTTCATGTGAGCTCAATTTGTGATTAACCTCCATTGGAGTACCTGCAATCTTACAATCTTGCATCTTGAATTTTGCCAACATGTCCTTAATGTACTTTCTTTGAGTGAGAAACAAACCATGATCTTTGTAGACAACTTCCAAACCTAGGAAGTAGGTAAGTGAACCCAAATCACTTATCTTGAACTCTTCTCTCATCTGATCTTTGATCTTCTTCATACCATTTGCATCATTTCCTGTCAATATAATATCATCTACATATACACATAGGTAGATGACCTCGGAATTACTCTTTTTAATAAAGAGTGAAGGATCTGCTTTGCTTGGTTGAAAGCCTTTGTCCTGCAAGAATGAAACAAGCCTGAAATTCCAAGCTCTTGGAGCTTGCTTGAGACCATACAATGCTTTGTTAAGTTTACACACATAATCAGGATAAACTTGATTCTCAAAACCAGGTGGTTGTGCCATATATACCTCTTCTGTTATCCAACCATTCAAAAATGCATTCTTTACATCTAGTTGAAGTATCTTCCAATTCTTGGAAGAGGCAATACTAAGCAAAAACCTAATAGTAGGCATCTTTGCCACAGGAGAGAAAGTCTCCTCATAATCAATTCCCTGAGTTTGTGCAAAGCCTTTTGCCACAAGCCTTGCCTTATACCTGTTAATTGAACCATCAGAATTTTTCTTGAGTTTATAGACCCATCTTGAGCCTATTACCTTCATGGATGAAGTCTTGGGCACCAAATCCCAAGTGTTGTTTTCCTCAAGTGCTTCAATCTCTTCCTTCATTGCATGCTTCCATTCTGTTTTTGCTTTGGCCTCTTCAAATGATGATGGCTCCTCTTGGTTTATGTCCTGTGCTATGTAGATAGAATGTTTAGTTACTAATGAGGTGTCAAACCCATACCTTTCTGGTTTTTTCTTTTCCCTCATAGATCTTCTTAGGCCATGATGTGATGATTCTGCCTCATGTCCAAGTTCCTGCAATTTTGCTTTACCTTTAGACTTCCATGCTTTGATCTTTTCCATCTGACATTCTTCATCATCCTCTGAGGTGTCTTGTTCTTCAATCTTTGATTGTTCTCTACCAAGCTTTGGAAAATCTTCTTCAAGATCATATGGTAAATTGACCTTCCTGCATGAATCTTCATACCATGAATTGTTCTCATCAAAAACTACATCTCTGCTTACCAAGAATCCTTTGTTGGTAGGGTTGTATAACCTGTAGCCCTTTTGATTGTTGTCATATCCAATAAATACACACCTTTCTGCTTTTGGATCCATCTTGCCTCTAACCTGTGAAGGAACATGAGCAAAAGCAATACATCCAAAAATTTTACAATGATCTAAACTTGGTCTTCTTCCATTCCAAGCCTCATATGGAGTCATCCCATCAAGGGATTTTGAAGGCAACCTGTTAATCAAGTAAGTGGCTGTAGATACAGCCTCAGCCCATAAGTAATTAGGTAAATGCTTTTCATTTAACATAGACCTTGCAGCTTCAACAATTGTCCTATTCCTCCTTTCTGCCACTCCATTTTGCTCAGGAGTGTACCTTGTAGTTACCTCTCTTTTGATTCCTCTTTCTTGAAGAAAAGAATCAAACTCATGGGAGAAGTATTCTCCCCCTCCATCTGACCTTAGCCTTTTTAGTGATTTACCTGTTTGATTCTCCACAAGAGCCAAATATCTTTTGAAACATGAAAAAACTTCATCTTTGTGTTTCATAAAGAATAGGATAGTCCATCTGCTGCAATCATCAATAAAGGAAACATAATACCTTGATCCTGATATTGAAGCTTCCTTGCTTGGTCCCCATACATCTGTATGAACCAACTCCAAGAGATCTCCATGCATATAACCTTTCTTCATGAATGGTAACCTGTGAGACTTTCCAAATTGACATGCACTGCACTTATAAATCATATGTTGTTTTGACAAATTAGGAAGTCCAAGTACACTTTGGTCCCTGCAGATTTGCTTTAATGACCTTACACCAATATGTGCTAACCTTTTGTGCCATACTTCCAATTCTGTGAGTGTCTGACTACCATAATTAAAGAGAGCAATGTTTCTAGTGTCCTGTAATTCAAATGTGAATAATCTACCTGTCTTTTCACCTTTTGCAATTCTTCTGAATCCTTGACTTGGATCTTCAACAAATGCTCCTGCTTTTGTGAACCTGACTTGCAACCCTTTCTCTACTATCTGCCCAACACTTATCAAATTCTTTGTTATGGTAGGGACATAGAGTACCTTACTGAGTAGGTTGATGTTTCCATCAGGTGCTTTGACATTGCCTATTTTCTCCACAGGATGTTTTGTATCATCTCCTGTTTGTACCTCATGCTTATTCCTTGGATCTTCTAAATCTGATAGGAGTGCCACATTTCCTGCCACATGATTTGAACAACCTGAATCTATGTAGAAAACATGCTCATCAGATTTACCTTGTGGCATAGCCATGTTCATGATCAGTAATGAATCCTCTTTGTTTGAGTCTTCTGTGTAGTTATTGTAGTCTCTCCTTCTTTTGTAGCCTCCTTGATAGTTTGAATGATTGTAGTTGTTGTAGTTGCCATGGTAGTTGTTGAACCTTCCTCTTGAGTAGCCATAACTTCCTCTATTGTATCCTCTGCCTCTTTGATTCCTGGAATTCCTAAAGCAATTTTCAGTTGTATGATTAGTTAATCCACAAATAGAACATGAGTTGGAGTCTTGGGATCTCCCCCTGCCTTGTCTACCTCCTCTTCCTCTACCTCTGCCATGTCTTCCTCTACCTGCATAGTTAGCTTGATATGTAACTGCTTCATCATCCACTTTCTTTGCCTTTCCTTTGTTATCTTTAGACTTGCTTTTATCCGTGTATAAAGCTGAAGATTGATTACCTTTAGAGCTTTCTCCATTTTTGATAAGCTTTGCCTCTTGAGTAAGTAATTGTCCAATGAGTGTGTTGAAATCAGGTACATGCATGTCCATGTACAAATCCATAGCTGTGGTGAATGCTTCCCACTTGTCATCTGCCTTCAAGCCATTGATGACCTGCCTTACAATTTGCTCTTCATCTATTACCTCTCCAATGCTTCCCAACTGATCTGCTATGTCCTTGAGCTTTGTGACAAAATCAGTCACATTTTGTTTGGGAGCCTTCTTGAGAGTTGTGAAATCTAGCCATAGTTGATGCTTCCTAGCTTTAGTACTTGAAGCAAAGAAAGCTTCAAGTGCATCCCACACTTCCTGAGATGTCTTACAACTTCTAATGTGAGGCAACAAAAAATCTGAGATAGAGTTGAGGAGATAAGACCTTGCAAGTGCATCCTTGGAGCACCATGTGCTCAATCTTTCTTGCTCTTCTTGTGTTGGTTGACTTTTGTTCCTGAAACTTGGCATAACTTCATCTCCAGCCCCATAACCATATAAACTTCTACCTTGGAGATAAGCTTCCATTCTTAATGACCAAGCTGAGTAGTTACCTCTGTCCAATTTGTCAATTGATGAAGGAAATCCATCTGCCATGTTGTCCAACCTTGCTCTGATACCACTGTGAAGAGATGGATAGGTATGTGTTGAAGATGAAGAGGTGTTGCAAAATCTTTGCTCTACACTAGCCAAATGAACTCCAGGAGTAGATGGTGGGCCCTTTTAGCTTGCCAATGGATGTATTAGACACCCTATGTACCTTGGAAGATCACTCTCAAAAAGATAGATCAAAACAGATAAGTTGGAGTTAGCTCAGAGGTGAAAACTTGCTATTCTTGGTTAATACACTTGTCCAGTGTTTTACATAATTCTCTGAGCACAGCAGCAATTAGATTAATTCCTCTTGGGAAAGGCTAGGTAGCTTAAAGAGCTAACTTTAGAGAGTAATATCATCTAAAATAACAAACCACACACTGAGAATGACTTTTAACAAGTGATGACATCATCCCGATTTTCACGGGCTGCTACAGAAATAGACCAGTGAGTAGAAAAATTAACATAACTCAAGATGTAAGAATCCAATGATCATGAAAATTTGTATGCTTATACTAGACAGTAAGCTGAATTCAACAAGCTTGAAATCACTGAATTTGGATGAGTAAACACTGAGAAATGACTCTGACAAGATGACTGAAAAAGTCGGGTACCTGACAGAGAAGTGAAGATGAACATACCCTGTTGACTTCAAATGAACATAACTGAAGATTCCAACATCCAAATGACATGAAAATTTGTGAGCATATAGTAGCCTTATAGAGCTAACTTTACCAAGTTAAATCACTGAAAATGATGAACCAAGTGCAGAGAAACAATCTCTGCAAGCTGACTGAGAAAAACTGAAGTAATGGCAGTGAGTAGTACACATCACAAGAACATGGAAAGATGAACTCAAATAATCATGAAAATGAAAGTATATTGCTTGTTTAATACAATGACTTACTGATACATATGTGTGCCTTGTAATCACACCTTGATATGGCATAAAGCTCAGCTCTTGGAGGTCTTCACATAGGTCTCTCTAACCACGACTAAAACTGCCATCTATTTATAGTTGAGTTTGGGAGGCTTACTTCCCTCAATCACTCTCCAATCAATCAATGATTGATTTGATTCTCTACCTACCACAAATCACGAATTTGTGGCTCCTCTTTCCATTCTTGATCAAGTGGACTCAACCACTTAAGATTCTCTTACTTTTACATTAAGTAAACTCTTCAAAAGTTACAAGAGGTAGTTCACAAGTGAACTTTACATAGTCTTCATTTTAAGGCTTTTTCTATGACTTTGTGGGACTCAAGCCAATACTTAGGCTTGTCATAGACTTGCTCCAACAGCTCCCCCTCAAGCCAAGTATGCTTGAGGTCTTCAATCTTCCAAGATTACCTGCAAACCAATCATAGCCTTGAATTTGCAAAGCTTTGTACCATCCAATGCTTTGGTTAGAATATCTGCACATTGTTGATGAGTGGACACATATGATATTTGAATCTCTTTGCTTAGAACCTTCTCTCGTACATAGTGATAATGAACTTCAATATGTTTAGTCCTTGCATGAAAAATAGGATTAGCAGCCAAATGAATAGAACTCATATTGTCACCAAAAATAGTTGGAGTTCCAAACTCCAATCCAAGATCTTTGAATAATGTCTTCATCCACATAGCTTCTTGTGTAGCTATAGCAAGACCTCTATATTCAGCTTCAGTAGAAGAGAGAGCAACTGTGGGTTGCTTCTTGGATGACCATGAAATAAGCTTTGAACCTGCAAAGGTAAGATAACCTGAAGTGCTCCTTCTATCTTCCTTGGAGCCAGCCCAATCTGCATCAGAAAATAGCTTCAAACCTAAATCAGATACATAAGGATAGTAAAGTCCTTCATTTATGGTTCCTTTGAGATATTTGAGTATCCTTTTGGCAGCATCCATATGTGGTTTCCTTGGTGTGTGCATAAATTGGCTTAGCACACTCACACTGTAACATATATCTACTCTTGTCAATGTGGCATAGTTGAGACTACCCACTAGACTTTGATATGATGTGATGTCCTCTATGAGTTCACCTTCATGTGAGCTCAATTTGTGATTAACCTCCATTGGAGTACCTGCAATCTTACAATCTTGCATCTTGAATTTTGCCAACATGAAGAATACTTCTACGAAGTGGAAGCTTATCCTCAGAGACATGGACAACTTATAAATGATGTGAGGTTAACCACACAAGTGACTACCAAGAATGAAGGTAAGAAAAGAAAAAAGAGAGAAGTCACACCTGAGGAGGAAGAATCTTTGTTTGAGGTCCCAGAAAACTTTAAGAAGTATGAAATAGAAGATAGGAAAGTCATGATAAGAATGCCAAAACGCGATGCACAAGTAGGAGAGGCCTACGATAACAAAGAAACCACCAAGAAAATAGTGGTGGCCATAGAAGAAGGAGAGGAGCGATGCACATACATAGGACACGACTTAAGTGAAGATGAGGAGCAGGAGTTGATAGCTTTACTACGAGAATATAGGGATGTGTTTGCATGGAGTTACAAGGACTTGAAGGGTGTAGACCCGGGCATATGCTCACACACTATCCCCATGAACTCAGAGGCCAAACCTTCTAAGCAAAAGCCATACACATATAATGATAATTATGCTGCTAAGATCAAAGAGGAGATAGATAAACTGGTTGAAGCTGGATTCATCTATGAAATTGAGCACATTGAAAAGGTGTCCCCCATCGTAGTGGTGCCCAAAAAGAATGGTAAGTTACGCGGTTAACGCAGCCACTATCAGAGATAGTTATCCGCTTCCTATCACTGAGCATCTATTAGAAAGGGTAGCAGGCAAGGAAGTATACAACTTCTTGGATGGGTTCTCTGGTTACAATCAAGTAGCCATTGCACCAGAAGATCAACATAAGACGGCTTTTGCCACAGAGTGGGCCATATTTGCTTTTAGGATAATGCCCTTTGGTCTCACCAATGCACCCGCTACCTTCCAGAGGCTGATGTGCCATGTATTTAAAGAGTTCCTGAGGAAGAACTTAGAAGTCTATGTTGATGATCTTTGTGCTCATTCCAACATTAGACAAACCCATATTCCTGAACTCAGACAAATTTTTGACAAATGTAGAGAATATCAAGTCTGTCTGAACCCAGAAAAGTGCGTTTTCATGGTCAGGCAAGGCAAGATTCTAGGGCACATAGTGTCAAAGAATGGCATATCCACTGATGAAGAGAAAGTGAGAGCCATAGCAGAGTTACCTAGGCCAAAGAACGTCAAGGAAGTACAAGCTTTCATGGGGCATTGTGGTTATTACCGACGGTTTATACACATGTATGCCATCATAGCAAAGCCTCTGTACGGACTTCTCACTAACTTTGAGTGGACTGATGAGTGTGAGGACTCCTTTAATGAACTCAAAAGAAGATTGTGTTCAACACCAATCTTGACCACACCAGATTGGAATAAACCCTTTCATGTTCACGTGGATGCATCCAATTATGCTATTGGATGTGTAATTGCACAACCTACGGGTGAAGGTAATATGGATCTCCCAATTGCCTATGCGAGTAGACAGTTGAATGCAGCTGAACGAAACTATACGACCACTGAGCGAGAAGGATTAGGCATGGTATATGTAGTTAAAAAGTTTAGGCACTACTTGCTTGCAAATAAGTTTAAAATTTTTACTGATCATCAGGCCCTGTTGTACTTGGTATACAAACCATGCAATACCGGTAGATTAGTAAGATGGTTTCTCTTGCTAATGGAATACGACTTTGAGGTTGTGGTAAGAAAAGGCAAGACTCACTTGAGAGCAGACCATCTCTCTAGGCTCACATCGGGAGAAGCCCCACAAGGAGTATCAGATGACCTTCCTGATGCTTACTTGTTTAATCTGGAAGTTGTACCTCAATGGGCTAAGCCATTAGTGCCAGTACTGACCTACGGGCCTAATCACCCAGTCATAAACACTCAAGGTACAGAGGTAGTAAAAGCCCAGAAGTACCATATCATGGCAGGAAGCATGTACAAACAGACAGATCAAGGGATATTGGCTTGTTGTGTGGAAGAGGACGAGTACGCAAAATGGTTGCAGTTAGCACATGTGGGTGCATTAGAGCAACACTACTCAAAGCAAAGGACTTTACAGACACTTAGGAGATTCGGAGTGCATTGGCCTACTATGGAAGCTGATGTCCAAAAGTTGTGCAAGAAATGCCCAATCTGTTGCACTAAACCACCTGTGGAACATGCCACTCTATATCAAGTGTCCATAGTGCCAGACTGGAGTGAACCATTAGTAGACTTCCTGAGGACGATAACATTGACTTTGTTGGTCCTATTAATCCCCCAGCTAAGGGCTCACATGCTGAGTATATCATTGTGGCCAGAGACTATCTAACGAAAGGGGTAGAGGTAAAAGCTACGACAAAGAACGATGCTCAAACAACTGCTAAATTCTTGTTTGAGAATGTATTCACAAGATACGGGCTACCTATAGAGCTAGTAAGTGATAGGGGCACTCACTTCTTGAATGAAGTGATTGAAAATCTGCTCCAAGAATTCTTGGTAGTTCATAAGAAGTCTGCCCCCTACCACCCACAAGCTAATGGGCAAGCCGAAAGCACAAACAAGATTCTGTGCAATGTGTTGACCAAATTAGTGAATAATAAACGCTCTGATTGGGACAAACAGCTACACCATGCTGTTTGGGCATACCGAGTCGCCTACAAAACGGTACTCCAAGCTACCCCCCTTTCAGATGGTATTTGGCCAAAACGCAGTGCTTCCGTTGGACTTCTTAATACCTACATTGAAAGTAGCACAAGAGCATGAATGGACGGGTCATGAACTCTCCTCTAGACTTTTCGACCTTGAACGATTAGGAGAAACACGATTGAGGGCTGCGGCAGGCATTTATGCAGCCAAGAAGAGACAAAAGGCATATTTCGATGCACACGTCAAGGATAAGGGCTTGAAAGCAGGAGACCTAGTCCTAGTCTATACCTTGAAGCAACATGCACGCAAGTTAGAGAAGAGAGGTTATGGGCCAATGATTATCAATAGGATCTCCACAAGTGGAGCAGTTCAACTAGCCACTCTAGAGGGTGATATTCTACCAAGTTACATAAGTGGATGCAGAGTCAGGTTATATCAAGAACCTCTGACTAAAGAGATGCTAAATCGACTCAACACTGCCAAGAAACGTAAAGAAGAAGAGAAACGAATTCGAGAAGAAGCACAGGCAGAAGCTTTAGAACACAGCCGACGAATGAAATTGAGGAGACAAGGTAGAGACCAGCCTATGCCTGACACTCAAGAATCTCTAGGCTATCCCATGGCCATGTGCGAGGCTTCAGGTGGACATTCCCATAGAATAATCGACCGACGACCTTTTGTAACCCTAGAAGTAGGACAAGGAGAGAGTGTAAGGACAGTGAGAGCTTTAATTGACTCAGGGGCAGCCACTAGTGCAGTTCGACTTTCTTACTGCCAAGAGCTGCAATTACAAATCAATCCTATAGAGGCATATCTCATAGGATTGGGAGGTGTGGAAACCCCTTGCATTGGCGAGGTGGAACTTCCCCTCTACATTCAAGAGGTGCTAATGGCAGTCAAAGTGCTAGTGTGTGAAGACGAGGATCTTACGAAACCTCTTGTCCTGGGCCAAGACTGGATCTATGATCATGCAGTCACCCTCAACCTAAGAAGTGGGCTTCTTCAGGCATGGGTAGGCCAAAACCACATAACGATTGAATTAGAAAATCAAGCACATAGGCCGCTAGAAGGGGCACCGAATCCTGGTCCTTCCAGGAGTCCACCTGAAATGAACCATGCTACTCTTGACCAAAGTTCTATGGTGCGAAAGATTGTCACTCATGACGAAGGTACAGAAGTCAACGAGGAGCTCCCTTCTTGTCCAAAAAGAATTCGAGAAAAGCGAGCCGGAAAATACACGATACAGAGGAGCCTGAGGCCCAAGAAGAATGAACACCAGCCGGTACAATACAGAATACCCCATGGCATGAAGCAGATTTGGGTACGCAAAGGTGAACAACCCTCGGCTTTGGAGACAGGATTCCAAAGAGGCATCAAGCAAGCTACAGTGTCGAGGACTACAACGAAGGAGTACCCTAGACATCAATCTAGACAAATCATTTCTATTTGGGTTCCAAAGCAGTCAATGAAGGTGATCCCAAAAGCTAGACAAATATGGGTGCCCAAGACCTGCTTACTAGCTCAAATAACTTCACCTCCAATCACAAGATCAAACCAACACTCACGAGTCCTATTGGCTCCCATCCAAAGGCAAACAACTACACTCCACACCACCACATTCTCGGTCACGCCTCGGAATGTTTGGAAATGGGTACCCAAAAGTGTGAAGAGATGGATAGGTATGTGTTGAAGATGAAGAGGTGTTGCAAAATCTTTGCTCTACACTAGCCAAATGAACTCCAGGAGTAGATGGTGGGCCCTTTTAGCTTGCCAATGGATGTATTAGACACCCTATGTACCTTGGAAGATCACTCTCAAAAAGATAGATCAAAACAGATAAGTTGGAGTTAGCTCAGAGGTGAAAACTTGCTATTCTTGGTTAATACACCTGTCCAGTGTTTTACATAATTCTCTGAGCACAGCAGCAATTAGATTAATTCCTCTTGGGAAAGGCTAGGTAGCTTAAAGAGCTAACTTTAGAGAGTAATATCATCTAAAATAACAAACCACACACTGAGAATGACTTTTAACAAGTGATGACATCATCCCGATTTTCACGGGCTGCTACAGAAATAGACCAGTGAGTAGAAAAATTAACATAACTCAAGATGTAAGAATCCAATGATCATGAAAATTTGTATGCTTATACTAGACAGTAAGCTGAATTCAACAAGCTTGAAATCACTGAATTTGGATGAGTAAACACTGAGAAATGACTCTGACAAGATGACTGAAAAAGTCGGGTACCTGACAGAGAAGTGAAGATGAACATACCCTGTTGACTTCAAATGAACATAACTGAAGATTCCAACATCCAAATGACATGAAAATTTGTGAGCATATAGTAGCCTTATAGAGCTAACTTTACCAAGTTAAATCACTGAAAATGATGAACCAAGTGCAGAGAAACAATCTCTGCAAGCTGACTGAGAAAAACTGAAGTAATGGCAGTGAGTAGTACACATCACAAGAACATGGAAAGATGAACTCAAATAATCATGAAAATGAAAGTATATTGCTTGTTTAATACAATGACTTACTGATACATATGTGTGCCTTGTAATCACACCTTGATATGGCATAAAGCTCAGCTCTTGGAGGTCTTCACATAGGTCTCTCTAACCACGACTAAAACTGCCATCTATTTATAGTTGAGTTTGGGAGGCTAACTTCCCTCAATCACTCTCCAATCAATCAATGATTGATTTGATTCTCTACCTACCACAAATCACGAATTTGTGGCTCCTCTTTCCATTCTTGATCAAGTGGACTCAACCACTTAAGATTCTCTTACTTTTACATTAAGTAAACTCTTCAAAAGTTACAAGAGGTAGTTCACAAGTGAACTTTACATAGTCTTCATTTTAAGGCTTTTTCTATGACTTTGTGGGACTCAAGCCAATACTTAGGCTTGTCATAGACTTGCTCCAACAAAAAGGTCCCAAACCCAACACACTCCAGTGCGCAAACCTTCACACATCATCGCCAATAAAAGCAATGATTCCAGCATCAAAGTTTGGAGACCTAAACCCCATATCAAACCCCCTGACCCACCTCTGTAAATCCTTTCCCTCTGATGTAGGTGCATTCTGAGCACATTGCATCTAGAGTGAACCCTAACCTACTAACCCACTTGTACACACATCACGAACACTTCACCTACTAACCTCTAACCACTCGGAATGTCATGTTGGTATTGTGGAGGGAACACCATAACATCCTGTTTCCAATGCAATGCTAATGTGCCTCTCTCTTCTTCTAGCAGATATGCATCAGCAACTACAAGCACTCTCATGGCAGAAGCAACAGGTCCGAGCTCACATGCAGGAATAATTACTGCAGGAATTGATGTGGATAATCTACTTGTTGATGTGCCACCAATTGAACGACCTATGGAGGTGCAACACCTTCAGCAGATCCTGGTACCGGATCCACCCATAGGGATCACAGAAAGATTCCATGTCAATTCTCATTGGTTCAATGGCATGCCAGGCCCATTAGGGGAGGTCAAGTATATATGGGAGTCTAAGTGCGAGTATGACAGATCTTGGGTCAGATTCCAATTCTTCTCCAAGGAGTTTGAGACTCTACAGAACACACAGGATCTTCAGACCATATGGCAACGTGCATGGCTAGCTGAGTACTTCGAGGCACCATTACCCAAACCAGACCTCCTCCGATGCTACTATCTGGTCTCAACATTACAGGCTAATGCAGAAAAGGACAAACTAGGATCGTTTGTTCTTCCTTCCTTGCTGGGCAACAACGAGTTAAAGAGGTTTGAACTTACCTTGGAGTTGGTGAGCTCTGCTTTGAATATGCACGGCACACATGTACCTTCTGAGAAGGATGCTCTCGTTCCTACTAACATGAAGGATAGGAAACTACTGAAGCTTAAAGATATGGCAACACTCAAACCAAATGTGTCCATCCCTCTCCGTATGTGCATGCAACATTTTGCTTTCCCCGGTCAAGACCGCTTCACACAACCGCACAAAAGAATTTGGTTCGCTCTCTACTTGGCGGAGACAAGTGCGTTACCAATCAAGCTTCCTGTATGGATTATAGAGCAGTTGTATGAAGCAAATGAAAGGTCTTCTAGGAAATTAGTGGTGAATGGTTGCTGTGCAATCACACGCGTTATCTACCGGTGCTTAGCATACGATGTACCCATTGAACGTGCCTTAACTTGGGCACAATTACAAATGTTTAAGAAGCTCAAAACGTCCACACATCAATCCAAGCGCATGAGGGGTTCGATCCCTTGTGTCCAGACACGTGAAGTTCTGACTACTCCTAAAGTATCGCCACGAGGGGAGGCCACTGTACCTCCTTTTACCATTAGAATACCCAGGCTTGGATCTGAAACTACAACACAAGCTGCCCCTTCAGCTCCTCCTGCTCCATCTGAATTTGAATTTGCTACAACTGGAGATGCTGAAGGGATGGATCCCCATGACTTCGAAGCATTCTTACAAAGTACACAGCTCTCTGATGTAGATTTTTATTGAGATACAGAAGAACAAGGCACATCTTCTCAAAGAAGGAGAAAATCCACAGAAGGTCGCCATGTACATTGGGGTGATGATCAGCAAGGTCAACAACAAGGACACCTAGAAGAAGAAGGAGCAGACGAAGAGGAGACCACTGAAGCCCCAGCTTATACAGCAGAACTCCGAAGACTGTATCAAATCATGGAACGAGTGCGATCGCAACAACTGCTCACCGAACAGAGCAGTAGGGTACTCATGACTCAGCTGTTGGAAGAAGCAAGAGTTGACTCAGAATATAGTGAAGGTCTCTTATTAATGGCAGAGACATATGGGGTAGTAGAAGCAGTTCGGACCGCCATTAGGAGGTCTCTAGTTCAATACGATCCACGAAGATTCCAAACACGACCACGGTCAGGTAAAAACATCCAGATCCCCATTACAACGACGGAAGGGCCGATTATTACATCCGAACCCATTGGGACAACCTCCCAAGCAGTAGAAACCGCTAGCCAAGAGCACCCAGTCACCCATGAGGAATCAACCGAGCCACTACCACCCACACCCCCACCATCGCCTCCTAGAACAGAAGCCGTGGAGATCACCTCGACCACTCAATCCACCGAACAAACCTTCATCTTTCGTACTCCCATCTCTAGTTCAACCCTATTCTCCACCTCTGAAAACCCAATCTATGAAGCAACCACCATCACTACACAATCCACCGAATCGCTCATAGAGCTTGCCCTAGGACAACCATCCCCCATGCCCTGAGCCATAGGTCATCCTGACTCTAGATCCATATTCATGGGTTTCCCTACTACCACACCACCTTTCATGCCCTCCCCGCCTCTACGAACTCAACCCCCAACCCCCATCTCTCCACTTCTCCAATCCCTCCATGCCTTCCTTGCTAGAACTTTTCAACCCAATTCTCAACCATTCCCTTTATTTTCAGCTCCCCACCCCACTTCTCATCTATTCACCACTTTCACACACACACCACCTACCATTCCAATGTATATGGTAGACCCCACACTCGCACCCACTCCTGAAAGTATGGACATTTCACCACCCATGGCACCTTCCCCACCCCTCACACTTCCACCTTCTCCCATTCCCCCCCCACCAATTTCACCGACACACACATCTCCATTAGACACATCATTCACTCTTCCCCTTCCCCAATCCCCTTCCCGCGCATCCTCCATTGTACAAACCACACCATCATCCATAGGAAATGCATTGGACACCATGCTCACATGTATATCACAGTTAAGGACAGAGTACAATCAGCTCCAGCAACATAACGCACGACTGCAAGAGCACTCGGAGGTGCTACAAAATCGTCTTGCTGCAGTAGAAGAAGAGAATGCTCGCCTCCATACACAATTCCAAACTTTACAAGAGGCTCATAGTGTATTGGAAGTACAGTTGCAGAATACAGACCAAGAAGCAATACAAGTGGTAGAAGGCCATCTCAAAACACAACTAGAACGCAATTCAAGACTTCAACGAAATATGGCATTTCTTAGAAGACACCTTGCAGCTGCTCACGAGGAGAATCGACGCCTACAGCAACAAAACCAAGAGAACTTAGAAGCAGCCATCGAAAGCACACCAGGGGCACCCATTAGCCCATCAAAGTTTCAAGCAGTGACCCCCGACAATATCAAGATCATATTGGAAGACTATGCCATGCTGCTTGAAGCACATGACCAGCTATCAGAGGAACTGGGTCAACTGAAGCAGAAACACCAAAAAGAAACAACAACTGCCTCTCAAACCACCTCCTCCGCGGCTTCACTTCTCACAGACTCAGAGGCCTTAAAAGATCTTAAGAAACAGGTCACCGAATTGCAAGCAGGTCTACTACAATATGAGAGACCACCTTCCCCTCCAGAGGCTCCCACCGATGAAGAAATAGTACAAATTCCTGTGGAAAAAACATTTGAAGAAGAATACGACCCACAACCCTTCCCAGGAGGTCAACAAACGGAAGAAGGTCAGGACACCTTTGAAGCACCACGACCCCCATGGCTATGCCAAGTGGAGGAAATCGGGAGTTCACATGAAGAGCGAACCGTCGTGCAAAATCAGGCTCTGAGAGTCATAGAAGAGACTGTATTACAATCCAATTACTTCAAAAACCTGTCATCAAGACGCCTTATCCTCTCATCGAAACTCCAATACAGGCCTTACTATATCATTTTGGCAGATTATAACGCAGAAATACAGAGAGTCATAGGGAAGATACCTTCCTTCGCAACCCAATTTCAACCCAAAGACCTTCCTCCAGAGGTGCAAAAAGGCAAGATCCGTCAACCAACATGGCGGCAGAAACTTCTTGAAACCTATCCTGAAATGCTCCGCACCTGGAACAATGCGCCATTACATCTCCTCTATAATCCATGCTATGGCCCTGTTCCACGATGCCGCTCATGGAAAGCATTCAACATAAAGGTCCAGAATAATGCACAATGCAAGGAATGGCTCAATTATCCATACATTGCGCCACCACAGGGACCACCGTCAGTAGCGTACATGATGGGAACAATTCGACATTGGATGCCACGATTGAAGCCCATGCCAGATGTGGCAGCTCAAATGATGCTTAATATTTTAGATATGATGCAGGTAGTACTGAAAACCTTTAGAAATGCAGCCGCACCACAGGTACGTCTACCGGGGTTCACTAATGGAAACTACGATTTAGTGTATGACATGAGCACCACCCCCAGTATTCGTGTGGCTTACGCTTGGCATGCACGCATCAAATACCTCCCTGCATGTTACAAACAGACATTCAAAGAAATGTTTAGATCAGGTTTCTGGGAGTATCACTCGGAGGTCTTCGCACCGAAGCCAACACACCTGCTCCATCTCTTTGCTTGTGAACAAGCCATGTACTCTGAGTACTACACCACACCACAACCAGAGGTCCCCGGTGCAAATAATTGGGATGCATTGGAAGCTGATCTAGCAAGAGGCTTAAGGATAGGAGAACACGAACTTGCCACCAATGTCATCCAATACTATATCGACCACCCGATCATTAGGGGAAAAAATGAACCCTGAATGGGCCTTTTAGATTAAGGAGGGATTAGTGATGGACCAATGAGAAGAGGGTGGTGGCCACAGTCTAGTCCCTAGATCACATAGGCTAGGCCTAGTCTTCCCTTGTTTTTGTGTGGTCAAAGAGCAAAAAACCACCTAAAACTCCTTGTTTTCTCCACTTGAATGGTTTTTGAATTTTCGCAAATGATTTTTAGCCGTTGGATTGAGTTCAAGATCCAATGGTAGAGGGTAGAGGACAAAAGTCAAGGCACCTTTGCTTTATGACCCTTGGATTGGCTTTAGATCTTGTGGCTAAGATCAAATGAGGCTTCAAATAGGCGCCTATGCTTTATGACCCTTGGATGGGGCTTAGATCTGAGGGCTCTCATTGATTCCCATGGGATTTGAGCGCCTTAAATTTGGGCCTTTAGATGGAGCCTTGATCCAATGGCTAGGATGGGTGCCCATGATGATCTTGAGCGCCTTTTATTCTCCTCTCTTAGATCAAATGTCCATCCAATGGCTCACGTCCCCCGCGCTGCGAAGATCAGCCCCAAATCCCGATATCCATCGGATTTGAGTCAATCCAAGGGCCTAAGATTGTGCAGAGAATGCCCAAAAAAGCCTGCTTGAATAGGACAAGACTCCCATGACTTTTTTTACCTTCTCTCTCTAGAGGCCCTTCAACTTAATCTAAGCCATTGAATTCAAATATCCAAGGGCTCAAAACACTCCAATTTAGTAATTTAAATATGAAAGCTATCAAATACTATTTTATTTGAGAATACCACTAGTGGTTTTGTATGCTTCCGCAAACCACTAGATTAAGCATTTTAATCCCTAGAAATTAGGAATCCTTACAAGGTCCATGCAGAGTCCATTTTTTCCCCTAATGTAGAACAGAGGTCTATCAGGGGCGACAGACGCTAGGAAGGGGGAAGAATGTTGGCATACAGGTCATATGAAGAGCATACAGGTACAATAGAGCAGTCATGCACAATACGGCAACAAGGCCTAATCATTTTTTCCATGGATCATTCACAACTCAAGTGATTTTAATCACTACACAAACATTGTAAATTTCGTTTTTGGTAGAATAGACTCCATTTTGTTCAAGTCGAGGAGTCCTCGAGCTTGAGGAGTATTAGAATTAGCTACATACCAATTTTCATTATTTTTAGACTCCGTTTGAACCCTCAAATATGCTCTAGAACCTAATTTTTAACTAGGCCGGACACTAGGTCTGGACAAGGCCAAAGCTAGTGAGAAAACTATAAAAAGAGCTAGAGATCTCATTTTTGAGGTTGGATTGTTTGTGAATTGAGCTTATGTAAGAGACTTTTTTTGACTAATGCAAAGAACTCCATTGTTCCTCTCCTTGTGCTTGCCTTGTGTGCGCGTGTGTGTGTATGTGTGTGCATGCTTGTGTGCTTCTCACTCACACACTTGTGCCTTCACTTGCTCATAGTCTTCATACTAGTCCTCACGTCTCCACAGATTGACAATTATGAGGTGAATCTTCTCACGTTGGTACTCACCATTGTGCTAGAGTGACACATGCTGACAGATTTTCAGCCAAAACCAGAAACTTTTTGAAGCACATAAACACTTCGGACTTTGTCTTCAATGGATATACCCATGCATGCTTGGAAAAATCATCGGACCATACACCTTGTCATCTCCATGAGTGATCTATTCTTTCGTTCAACAACTCCATTTTGTTGAGGTGTATACGACATTGTACATTGATGTTTTATCCCACGTTTTGCCAAAAATGCATTAATGTCAGAAGACATATATTCCCCCCCTCGATCAAAATGGAGGGTGCCCATTTTACAAGCTGACAGATTTTCAGCCAAAACCAAAAGCTTTTTGAAGCACATAAACACTTCGGACTTTGTCTTCAATGGATATACCCATGCATGCCTGGAAAAATGCAGTATCCCCTGTAGGGGCAGGCTCGAGTGAAGAGAAGAAACTACGTTGAAAGGTAATATGTTTGGTCACCCCACTATCAAAGTACCAATGGAGTCTATTGCAGACATGCACTGCTCATGAGAAGATGGGTCAAAACTGCAAATAGTAGTAAACACCCATTCTTCTTCCTGGCAAATTAGCAGACTCTGTTTTTGGTGTAGAGGCCTCTACGACAACCATTCCGGCCTCTTTCTTGCCTCTTTAGCAATCAGTTTTGGACAGTTCTTTATGATATGATCATTCCCTTTATAGTACTTACAAAACAATTTCTGCTTTGCTGATTTCTGATTTGTTCTCGTCTTTGTCTTCCTTCTTCGAATGTGCAGCATTTGCAAATTTTTGCTTGCTAGTAGATGAGCTCCATTTACCTTTACCCTTCTGAGTAGCCAGGAAAGCTTGATCTACAACATGCATAATAGACCTATTTTGCCTAGACCGATCTTCTTGCAACAAAACAGAAACTAACTCCTCAAATGACAAGGCATTTGGATTGCCTTTCATCATGAAAGGAAGAGTAGAGGCAAAACTCTGATATGAATCAGGAAGACCATTCAAAACGGTCTATACAAGTGAGCTATCTCATATAACCTCATTAGCAAAAATCAATTGTTCCTTCAAGTCTTTGATCTTTGTTAGAAAATTCATAGGATCACCTTCATTCATGTGCTCACTCTCCAACTGTTTTTGGAGGAAAGCAACACGAGCCTCATTCCTAACCTAGTACAATGTGGTAAGTGTATCCCAAGCATCCTTAGCTGTTTTGCAAGAGCAAATTCGAGGAATAATGGCACATTTGAGAGACAAAGTTATCAATGCATGTGCCTGAGCATCTCTGCCATCCGAAGAAATTTTCTCTATAGCAGGTGGAGCAGAAACCGCAACACGAACAGGAATTTGCAGAATATCATCATCTTCGACACCATCTCCATCATTTCTAGCACCTGTATTTGTAGTACTTGTATTCGCAGGTGTAACATGACGTCTTTCAACACCCTATACAATATTCTGAGGTCCTTTTACAACCAATACACGTCACATCATATAAGCCCATAACAGGTAGTTGGTACCATCCAACTTATCCTCAACAGCCAACATACAGAATACATCACTCCTGTCAACCATGGCCGGTGACTAAAATACCTTGATGCAAAAAATTGATTGTGTCTCAAAAAGTTGAACAGAACTCCCTAGATGAATTCTTCTAAACCTATAGCAGACTTCGAGGCGCTTATACTGGCGAACCGAAACTGATATATACCTTTGGCACAAAAAGACAAAATAGCATGCACAAGCACTATGATATTGCGTTCAGAGGCCGATACGAGATCAGATCGCGATTTTTGCACCAGAAAGCATAAATGTTTTGATCTTTGAAATACCCTTAGTATGCTCACCAAAATTCATGCGATTCTGAGACTGCAAATGGAGGAGTGTCGACAATGCCCTAATGAAGCGATGACCTGCTCTGATACTAGTTGTTGGAGTTAGACGTCTGCAGATGCACACGAACAACACAAGGAAGAAAGAAGCTTGGAGCACAACACACAATGTTGAATGTATTACCACTAGAATGCACAAAGATAAGTAGCCCATTAGGGAAATAGAAGTATATACAAGCCAAGGGAAAAAAACCTCCTAAAGAGGGAAAAAAATGCCCCGGTGATCCTAGAGTGTTCACACATATCACTACCTAAATATATCAACAAACACCATGCTCGAGGTAGGCATTGTGCACGAAATCTTTTAAAAGAAATCACAAGCCTTCTTATCATGTGAATAGCTAGCATATATATGTAAAGTCAAACTTTCATATCATGCTCTTATGAAATATCTCACTTGAATGGAAATCACTCAATTAATATGTAAACTATGTTATCTTTAAGTGTAGAAACTTAGAAAAGCATGAACTATGTTATCCTTGGTATATTAGATAACTTCTTTTGATGAGAAAATATCTTGAAACCTCACGATCATCCATGATCCTTGTAGTATGTAGCCATAGTATTTGGCTCTCCCTTCCTCTCTCCTTAATGCTTCATCAAAAACCTTGCAAACTTCCCTCTTTTTCAATTTCTTATCATAACTCTCTCTATCTATCTATGTATCTATCTATCTATCTATCTATCTATCTATCTATCTATCTATCTATCTATCTATCTATCTATCTATCTATCTATCTATCTATCTATCTATCTATCTATCTATCTATCTATCTATCTATCTATCTATCTATCTATCTATCTATCTATCTATCTCTCTATCTATCTATCTATCTATCTATCTATCTCTCTATCTATCTATCTATCTATCTATCTATCTATCTATCTATCTATCTATCTATCTATCTATCTATCTATCTATCTATCTATCTATCTATCTATCTATCTATCTATCTATGTATGTATCTATATCTCCCTCCCTCCCTCCCTCTATCTCTCTCTCTCTCTCTCTCTTTGGCCTACATCGAGAGGATTGACATCCATATTGCACTTAGTTATAGATGGAGGAGGGAGGGACCCAGGGAGGCCACCCACATACTCAGTTCTTTCACCATCCCACCTATACCCATTGGAGATGATCACATATATCTTGCACTATCCCTCAAGGGGGATACACACACACACACACACACACACATTTGACACATTCCCCACACATCACCATCTAATTCACACACAAGCTTGCTCACATATACTAAGCCAAAGTTGAGGAAAATCTTCTTTTGCTTCATCCTGATACCCCACTACATATACTCACCTCACACATAGCATCCCTCCTTCAAACATCTACCATCGGTTAATTCCCCCACATCACCCACTCTAGTTAGACACCTCCCCTTGAGACAATGCTACAAAATCCCTGGTATGATGATGAGTGCAAGACTCTTTATTGTCTACTATGAGCTCAGAGAGCACTGGGAGAGATCATAGAGATGGAGGCTAGAAGACATATGAAGACCCTCACATGGCAAAAGAGACAAGTCTTGGAGGAGGCACATGAGTCTGAATTATACCGCCTACTTATGAGTAAGGATTGCATTGCTACAAAGCCCACTCTATTAGTGCCAAATGGAGGGATGTAAGCTACAATAGAAAGACCTTGCTAATGACATTTCTGTGTATCAAATTAGGCACTCTATTTATAGATATATACAAAAGATCAAGAGCCCTAGTACTTATTTTGGAAGTTCATTGTCGAACTTCAACTTGGAGACGTTCATCGAAGGTAGAGGCTGCCCCTCCAGATTGCAAAACTTGATTGCACCATGTGATAGAAACTCTTTACTTGATAAGGATCGATCTTGGTACTAGCTTCTTCTTGATTTTCTTTGCAAATATCTTGGGATGATAGAGGACTAGAGAGTTCTTTCGTATCCTTGACTTCTAGAGATTTGTATCATGGTGGCTTTTCCTTTTCCCTTGTCCCTTTGTAAGTTGTTCGCTAGTCAATCTCCTTTTTTCCTCCAAAGTTTGCATGCAAATGAAGTTGGATGTCATGGTAATTTTTGCTTCTTGTAATCTATGTTCACCTTTTCAAGAAGATCCATTCAAGAATTTAAAAGGAGAGATGCTTGCAACCCTTAAATGAGCTCAAAGTGGGTGTGTGCAATGGTTGTTTTGAAGGTTGGTTTGTAGATCCACAATCTACCTAGATATGATTGGCCCCCTAAAGTAGGAAAGTGCATGCATGTTTTCCATAGGACCATGAGTACTTTGTTTGCACTTTTAGCTTGTTTGTTGGCTCAAGGATGGTAGGTACATGATTTTTGGTGGAATGTTTGATACTGAGAAAACTATTGGTAGTACATGATGGATGAAATGAATGCCATAGTCAATTTTTACCTTAATTGGACTATCAAATCTACTCAAGATGTTTTCATATAAGAATGATGCCACTATGGTGGTAGTGCAGTCCTTGGTTTCCATAAATTCTTCCCATTTAATTGCATACTTAGTAGCGATGAGGATATATATTTTGCTTGTGACTCCCTTGTCGAAGGATAGATGGATCCTACAAAATCCAGTCTTCAATTTTTGAATGACTAAGATGCCATTGATATGGTTAAGGATTGTTACATTGTTTAGTAGGCTTGGCCATGCATCTTTGGTAGATATCACATTCCTTAGCAAAATTAGTTGCATCTTTGAAAAGATAGGACCATCATAAGCCACTTTGGAGAACAGGTGTGCCCTAGAAAATGATATCTTGTCTTACTAATATGAGATCTATGCATAGCATTTGGCCATACTTTATAGGTTGTGTAAGTACTTCTCTTACAACATTGAGACTAGCATCTACATGTACATGGAATATGGTGGATCAATCTAAAAAAAACCAAGATGGGTATATGTGTTAATCTTTGCTTGAGATAAGTGAAGGATGCCTCTTCTTTTAGGGACCATTGGAAAGGAAAGCTCTTGCTAGTTGATTTAGAGAGAGGGTAAGAAATTTTTACATACATACTTGAGTTTCCAATGATACCTAGTATCTCCTGGGAAGCTTTGTACTTCTTTGGCCCTAAAAATTCTAGGTAATCTGAGAATTGAGAGAACCTTATCTAGATTGGAAGCTATACTTTGAGCAAAGAAGACATGTCCCAAGAGAGTGACCTTGGGTTATCAAAAAGCAATATTTATTTAGTTTGTGCTTTAGATTGGTCTCTTGAAAGCATCAAAACACTTGTGCTAACTACCTTAAATAATCTAGCACGTTTTCCATTGATATGGTGTATGCCACTTCCAAGAAGGCTGAAAAATCATCCATAAAGATAGAAAGAAATTTCAAAAGGAGATTACGAAAAATGAGATACACTATCTTGTTAAAAGTACCAAGTGCATTGCATAGCCCAAAAGCCATCTTTGTGTAGATATATGTTCCCCATGGTGTTATAAAGACTTTCTTTGGCTATTCTTTGAGATGGATGGCTAATTACTTGTAGGCATTGAATCCATCCATAAAGCTATATAGTGCATGACAAGCCACATCTTGTATGACTTACTTAGAGAAAGGATTGGAAATCCATATGCAATGGTTACTTTATTAAGAGCATGTAAATCTGCACAAACCCTTGATTGCTTCATCAGACTTAGGGTTGAGTCTATATATTCTAAATCGAATCCCGCAGACATCACTAGCACCTTCTCTACTACTGTGCCTAACAGACTAACCTTGCTTTGGTTGGCTAGGCTAAGTGAAATGGGTAATCTTGGAGGGGTTAATATCAAGGAGAGTCATGTTATAAAGTGGCATGAAGTTTATTCTTGATCCTCCATCTATAATTACTCTTGATAAATTAGTGCCTTTGATCTATACAATTAGTCTTACATTCTTATAGTTTATGAGATGCATTGAGAAAAAAAGGCTTAGAGACATAGGTAGAAAGAATAGGAAGATGATTAGAATTAGAAGGATGTGCTTGTGTGGCACTTATAGTGAAAGTAGGGCTCAAGTTATTGATGGCTACAACTACCTCATTTCAAAAACTAGGACGCATATGTAGTAAATCATACAAAGATACTTGTTGATGTGTGTTTTGTAAGCTCACTTTGAAAACCAAGACTTGTATGTAGTAAATCATACAAAGATACTTGTTGATAGGTGTTATGTAAGATTTTAACTATCATGGAAGCTCCTTGTAGTGTATCAATGATATGTCACTGTTGTAAACCTCATTTGTTTGTAGGTATGCCTTGTCTATAGGATGTTCCAAGAATTGTTCCTTAGCTCAAACTTCGGTTAGAGAGGAAGTATGACAACACTTTCTAGTTGCTTTTGTAGTATTGGTTACTGTACTTGGTTGCTAATCAAAGCAATATTCTTCTTTTTCTTCTTTTACCAATGGTAATTTATTACATTTTTCTAGTCATCATTCTCTACTTTTGGAATCTACTAGTGATCCCTAGTAGTTCTTTTAGTTAAACCACCCTAGTGTTGGGAGACTGGTCGCAAGATAGAACCCCTTCTTGATTACTCGAGGAGGCAACCATCTTCCAACAATCCTTTGAATCTGGGCAATGTTGGTGGGGAGGCGCATATTTCAATAGTGAGCATTTGCTTTAGAAGCATCCATATTTGCCGCAATGGAAAGACAGGGTCTTAATGAACATTTTGGGAAAGGTCTTCCCCCAAGCATTCCTTGAGTGGAAGCTTGGTTTGCATAGAAGGTGGAGACATATGATTCAAAAGTGGATGGTTATCGCAAGAGGAATGATTAGGTCACCCCCATCCACTATGTTTGGAGGTCTCCCCTACATTAAGTTAGAAACTCCCATACCTTTTAGGAAGTAACAATCTTTTGCTTCATGTCTGCCTTTCCCACAAAATTGGCATGTAATTCTTCGTTGGGTTCCCTTGACTTGTATAGAGTGAGAACTATAAAATTGAACATACCTCCTTCAAGCCCTTAAGCTCTTCTAGTTCTTGCATTAATACCCTTCACAAGTGGAACAAAACACAGCCAAGAATTCACCTATCATTGTCGTAATTCCCAACCCTTACAAGTGGATAGGAATCTCCCAACATGGTTCTTTGGTGTTGTGATATCAAGCTCAACATGTGATGATTGAGGATGACACATACTACTTTTCATCTTTCTGACATGTGTAATGTTCATGCACATATAAATCAAGGATATTTTCATTGAGCTTCACTAGATTTGTCTACCGAGAATGATCACACATTTTTTTATTTCCAAATCACTCATTCGTAGGCATTAGGTTTTTCTTTATGTATTGCTCTTTATATATTGTACTTGTTGTATTGTTGTATAAGGTCATTCTTGTACATTCTCTTTATGTAATAGACGAAGTGGAAGATCATTCTTCATTTCCTCAATCTGTGTGTGCTCCTCTCTTGGTGTGTAAGAGTGTGTGAGAAGTCTCTTCCTTATCTCCTTTCTGTTGACATGGTATCAAAGCCAATGTCATTGTAGAGAGTTCGTGAAGAAGGATGATAGTGAAGAGTTTATGAGAAGGCATGGAGAATGCGCGCTTCACAAACAATCTCATATTGCTATGAAATTTGGCGTGGAGACACAAGGCTCCATTCAGACCCCTATATAGAGCCCCCTTTTAAACCCTGTTTCAAGTGAAGGTATTGCTTCTAGTGATTTTGGAGTATTATAGCTTGTTGTAAATGGAAAATGCTAATGGAATGAGTCAAATTTTGAGTGATAAGTTGTACAAGAATGACTTTCACTCTTGGAGATTTAAAATGAAAACTTTTGTGATACGAAAAGAGTACCAGAATTACATCAAAGGGGACAATGAAAATCCCCAAATAACTAGAGAAGGTTCTAACTACAGACCAATTAAGAGTATATGAAGAGTGGAATCAAGGAGAGGCAATGCATTGGTTGTCTATAAGTATACAAGATAGCATGATTGGACACACACAGGATGCCAAAACTCCAAAGGAGGCTTCGAACAATTTGGTCACATTGTATGAGACAAATACAAAGGGACAAAAATTGCAACTCAAGAATGAGCTACATACATTAGAGAAAAAGAACACGTCGATAAGTGACTACATCTTAAAAATCAAAAGTATATGTGAGTCACTTGCATCTATTGGTGTCAATGTAAATGATGATGAGAAGATTTAAGTCTACCTTCATGCTTTAAGAGTTGCATATAAGTAATTATGAACTTCTGTTCAAACCAAGGAGAATATTCTGAATTTTACTAATCTTGCGTGCATGCAATGAATGCAAAAATACACATATTACATAAAATAGCAAGAGCCTAGATGGTCGAAAAATTTATACCTCATTTTTATTGGGCAAAAAATATGCGTATTGTTGTGTACATCATGACTAGAACTTCGATTGTTGTTGTACATCAAAGTTACACATGAAGAGAAACTTACAAGAAAAAAGCCAAACTTATACACATATTAAGGTATTTGGTTGTAATGTTGTGCATGTTCTAGATCAGTTGATGACTAAACATGATCCAAAAGTAGATAAATGTATCTTCATTCAGTACTCCTTGAGCAAAAGGGATATAAATAATACAACCCAATCACATGCCATGTGAAGGCAAGCAAAGATACAGTGTTTGATGAAATGGAAAGCTTTTATACTGATGCAAAAAAGGACTTAACGTTGACTTAAATGACAAAGGAAATGTTGAAAACTCAAGTGCAAAATCTTAACTTTTGAGTGGACAAGATGTATCACCTAACAGTAGTTCAAACTCAAACCCTTGGAGTGGTAGATTGCGTGGAAATTTTAGCTCAACAAATTCATCAACTATATCCAAAGAAAGATAAAGAAAAGATTTTTGTTGGCAAAAAACATCTAGGTTTGAAGATATTGCTAAAGAATTAAGTGGTTCAAAAAAGAGTGTGGATTAGGAACTTGGATTAACCTCTATGAACACTCCAAGAGTAAGAAACACACATGCATTTGATATAATAAAAAGAATTGACCCAAGACCAAGAAGATATGTGAGGATAAGGTATTCAATGCAGCTTTTAATATATGCTAGCTATATGACTCGTCATTGTGCTTACATGACCAAGGTAATACAAGATGTTTAACCTTCTTGTTTTGAAGATGCAATTGAAAATGCAGATTGGGAGAAAGCTATGGATGATGAAATGGTTGCACTTTATGAAAATGAAACATGGAAGCTTGTTCCATTGCTGCAAGGAAAGAAATTCATAGGATCCAAGTCGGTTTACAAGGTAAAGCATAATGCTAATGGTAGCATGAGCAAGTATGGTTACAAGGTAAAGCATAACGCTAATGGTAGCATGAGCAAGTATAAAGCACAATTTGTAACAAAAGAATATGCATAGTTATATGGCATTGATTATGAAGGAAATTTTAAGCTTGAGCTGAAAATGGCTACTATTAATACACTTGTTGCATTGGGTACAACAAAAGGATGCATTTTACATCAGATGGACGTGAAAAGTTCTTTCTTACATGGCAAATTGGAGGAACAAGTATACATGGACTAGGTACAGGGATATGAGGATTCAAAGCATCCAGAATATGTTTGTAGGTTGAAAAAGGCTTTGCATGGGCTCACACAAGCGTCTCGAGCTTGGCATGCAAAAATTGCTAAATATTTAACTTTGATTGGATTTTTGTGTGATGCAAATCACTCACTATATGAAACAAAAGTTAGCGATAGCATCATAATTGTGGCTATTTGTGTTGATGACTTGATTGTGGGTGGTGATAATGAAGAAAGCATTAAAGAGGAAAGGCAACTCCTTATATAGAAATTCAACAAGAAACATTGAGTTTATACATAAAGAAACAAGTAAATGATTGTCATAGAGGCAATATGCCTCAAATATGTTGCAAAGGGATGGTATGGATGACCTCAATGTAAGCCAATTTCTATGCCATTGGATCATAAGTTGAAGTCGGATGCTATCGCAAGTGAAGCATTGGACAATACTACTATGTACATGAAAATTGTGGGAAATATGAGCCATCTGACAATGACAAAACTTGATCTATGCTACACTATGGGACTTTAGAGTCAATTTATGTAGGTTCCAAGGAAGCTACATTTAGATGCTTTGAGATGCACTCTACATTACATGAGTGCTACTTTGGATTATGCTTTATTTTATGAAGCGAGAGTGGAATTGCAGGTCCATGGATACATCGATGTAGATTAGGCTAGTAGTGTTCCAAATAAATGATCTACTAAAGGTTTTCTTGGGGGAGTGTCCTTGTTACATAGAGCAGAAGAAATTGTTACATGTTGCAGATTAGGTTGGTAGTGTTCTAGATAAAAGATATACTAAATGTTTTCTATTTTCACTTGGGGGATCGCTACTCTTACATGAAGCAGTAAGAATCAACCCATCGTTGCTTTGTCGAATACATAGGTTGAATATAGAGTTGATGCAATGGAAACATGTAAGACATGACATTGAGCTTGCAAAGGAGTGTTGAGATATAAAGCTAAACATGTGATGAGCGAGGATGACACATAACACTTTTTGTTTCTTTGACATGTATAATGGTCACGCTGACATATGTCAAGAATATTTTCATTGAGCTTCACTAGATTTGTCTACCGAGAGGGATGATACATTTGTCTCTTGCCAACTCACTTGTTAACGAACATTAGGGTCTTCTTTATGTATTTCTCTTTATATAATGTACTCATATTAGTGTTGTACGAGGTCATTACATTCTCTTTATGTAATAGAAATAGAAGAAGATCATTCTTCCTTGCCTCAACCAATGTGTGCTCCTCTCTTGGTGTGTGAGAATGTATGAGAGCCCTCTTCCTTATCTCTTTTCTCTTGATACTCTTGGACCATCTAAGAAAAACCTCAGAAAGAGGAGAAATGGATTTTGATTCTTGACAAGAGAGCTAAAAGTTCTTCTGCAATGCTATCTAGGCCTTGCCCTTCAAGAAGAAACAACTAATTTCTTGCTAAGAATAGCCTTAGATTTTTCCCGTTTTTCTATATTGACTATCCCACCCGATCTTTTTGTAGAGGATGAGCCAAGAATAAGGGTGCAATAATGCTCTACACTTCTTCGATGGTAACTCTTAATGGGAGACTTTATGGGGCTTAATGGACTCTCCTTATGAGTTCTGGTATGTATCATGGACTATGGATCATGGTGGGAGTGGTAAATACTATGCTTCTTGCCTTAGTGGTGAACACGTAGAGGCATTTAGGAGGTTGAGGATGATTCAGGTAAGTGGAGAGACCTCAAAGCACTCATCCAGGCAAAGTGTGGCAAAATCAATTGCCCAACCTACAAGCCAGGTGTTCGTCTAAAAGAGGTGTGAGATGACCTAGATGGTCATCTAGCAAGGAACAAAAATCTAAGATGAGAGAATGAAAAGTATTTTCCCAAACAAAAAGAAAACGGTTTATTGGGGAAAAGCAATTATGGAATTCCTAAAAGCCTTGTTCCCGCGAGCATGCAAAATTCACTTGTAGATGGTGAATTAGTGTGTGGATGCAAGGAATACAAAATACACTCCTCCAAGGATGCCTATCCTAACTTGTGCTACTATACTTAAAGGATAAACACAACTCAATGAATAGACACTTCAACTCTATTAGCAACCAAGGCTCTTACAACAAGTTTGTGATAGCTCAGTAAGTGCTACAAACATGACTCATGTGCAACAAGCCTAACAAGCATCGTGGGCTCTATCCAATCAGGGTTATCCTCTTGTCAACACCTAGTAGAAAGGACTTCCTACGAGGAAAAGGAGATGCTTGTGGAATACAATGACCAGGTGCATTTAACACAACCTCACTAGGAGTTGGTGTACAATACTAATTTTGGTTGATGGGATGAAGGATCACTCCCTTTTACACTAGTTGAGTTCACTTTTAGATATTACGGAGCTCTATAGTTATGGAAACGACCTAGATATTGTCTCTACCTTGATCCATCATGTTGAGAGGAAGTGTGGTGGTCCAAGGTCCAATCCATTATAGAAATCCAAAGTTGATTACTAACACTCGAGAGTGGTCCTAGTCTAGACATTCATATCCCTGGTTTACAATGTCCAAAGGGCCCATCTAAGGTCCTTAAAACCATTGAATGTTGGCCTATAATCAAAGGGTTGAGATGTGGTGCTAGAGGGGTAGAGGATGTGTGTATGTGCCTCAAAAGTGGAGGCGATAGCCAGGAATGGAGGTGCAATTGCTTGGGAGAGAGAGAGAGAGAGAGAGAGAGAGAGAGAGAGAGAGAGAGAGAGAGAGAGAGAGAGAGAGAGGATCGATCAACTTTTGAGAGGCTTCACTCAAAGTGAGTTAGCCAAAAGTGTTATTAATTTATGTTATAAAGAACCCTTTTAGGTTTGGCCAAGTTCACATTGAACTTGGCCCAAAAAATAAAGAATAAGTGACTTAGCCTTTATAAATAGGCCTATACACATGTATACACTATGAAGGGATGATTTAGGGCTTTACCCCAACAACCTCCCACTTAGAGGCATAAATGACACCTTTAAGCTATGTGACTCCCACCATCTATATACATAACTGATTTTGTGCTTTGGGTAAGCACTTAGTGAGAACATCTGCACAGTTCTGTGATGTATGGACCTTAGCCAATGTGATAAGGCCATCCTCAAGCACCTCTCAAATGAAGTGATATCGCAAATCAATATGTTTTGTGTGTGCATGGAACATGGCATTCTTTGCCAAACATATGGCACTCTGGTTATCATAGGTGCTCTGTCAGACAAACCAAACTCACTGCAAAGAGGTGCTAACCACATTGCTTCCTTGGAAGCCTCAGTGCCTGAAATATATTCAGCCTCAGTGGTAGGCAAATAAACAATCTCTTGCAGTTTGCTGCACCATGATACAACACCACTTGCAAGAGTGAAAACATAGCCGCTTGTGGATTTCCGTATATCCACATCACTTGCCATGTCGGGATCATAGAATCCATTTAGCTCTAATGGGTTCTTTCCATCACTGAGGCATTTCTCTTAAGTTCCTTTCAAATATCTCAAGATAGATTTGACTACCTCCCAATGAGCTCTAGCAAAATTAGCCATGAATGTGCTAAGAAGTCCCACTCATAGTTGTTTCCTGACGTGTCAGCTACCTTTGGCTCACATCAAGAAAAAAGTTTCTCACTCTCGCATTACTGACGGTGTCGTCTAGATTTTCTCTCCTCTCTCACTCATGAAGGCCTACAGGAAACACATTTGGTGAACGTAGCCGGAATTCCCCGAGAAGTCCAGGATGCATCAAGGATGTCAAAGGAAGCTCACATACAAAGTTTCAAAGAAATCAAGAAAGTCCATGGTAGCGGTCAAAGCTGGTCAAAGTTAGGAAATTAGGGCAAAAATTTCATTGTCACCAAATTAGATGAAAATTCATATACTTGTAAAGATTGTCAAAGGCAGTCTATAGCCCAAATTTCAGTAGAAAATGGATTTTGTAGCACATTGATATGCTATGTTCATTTTATAAAAATGTAATTTTTCTAGTTTGACCCTACAAATTCTTGTATAGAAATTTATGTTAGCCATATGGTTTGGCACGTATAAAGAGCATATGTGGCTACATATTTGTAAAAAGTTTCAAGGTTATCAGAGCTTCCTAGAGACCTTAATGCCACCTTGCAAGCTTCCAAATGTAGACAAACTTGTACAAGGAAGATTCAGATGGAAGTTTTTTTTGCATATTCCTAAAGGAATTCTTTGGAAACATAGTCCTACAAAGTTTCATCTTCATCAAAGCCTTTTTGGAGGGTCAAAGAGCACAAACTCCAGTTTTCAAGGTCACCGCAGTTTTCTAGAATAAGAAAATTGAAGGCTTGAAGGACTGCCACATGTCAAAATATGACTGAACCATGTTGTACGGTCAAGATGAGCTCATATTCAAGGGTGGAGATGCACTAAAGGATAAAGGAAGGAGGATCCACGAGTTTTTCCATAAAAGAAGACAATTTTTGACAATCAAAGATCAATAATGCAACTTTTCTCCAAAAATAGTGGCTTATCTTATCCAAACTGATGTCAACATTGATCCGACGGTCCAGATCATCCCCAGATCCAATGGTGGAGAATGAAGGCGCCTAAATTTCACTCCTTTACACTAGATTTGATAGAAAGAACAATTCCAAGCCATTGATTTGATTAATCAAGTGGTTGTAATCAAAAGTAGTGATCCTATAGTTGAGAGTTGATTTCTCTAGATCCAAGGGCCCAAATTCATTCAAAAAACTATATAAACCCCCCTCCAAACTCCTAGAGCATCATTGTTAGGCATCCATAGGGCTCATGCTAGCTTACGGTTTCCTTGAGACGATCACCCTCGGTTGAGTCGAGTGAGGATCCAAGGTGGGCTAGTATGAGTATAGTACCTAGTTTCAAATTTAAGCTAGAACTCCAATCTAGGATAGGCTCTTGAAACCAGCATCTCTATCTTGACTCACCCTCGGTGGAGCGTGTGAGTGAGTTAGAGCTGGTTTTAATGAGTCTTAGACTTCTTTAGTTAGACGTTACGAGCATAGACATACATAGGGTCACTAAAGTGGAACTCACCTTCTTACGTGTCATTGTTGAACTGTCATGGTTTGAGGGTTGGAACCACCTTTGATCAGTAGACTGCCTAGCTTGACATACCACGACGATCTTATACATGTATCTTAATTCAAATCCTTTTAATTCATGTCACTTGTCACTTGTCTCTTGTCTCCTCTCTCAATCTCTTAAGTATTTTTACATGTCTTCTATTTCTTCTATGTGTGAGAAGGCTCCGCAGTATTGCGTTGAACCAGTGAGGATGTTTCTTTGAGCTTGTGAGTAAACTCTATCATCATAATTCACTTGCATGCATATAATCCATACATACCCATACATATTGATTAGTTTCTGAAAGTGTATAAGAAGCTCCAATATTGGACCATTCTTCCTTTCGAAACTGGTTTATGTGTAAGGATTCCATCTATTCACGTCATGCATACATATCATCCAAAGAAGACTATGCATATGGATTAGAATTAGGAAGTGTTTAAGAAGCTCCTTCAATGGACCATTCTTCCTTCCAAATTTGATTCGTGTGTATGGTTCTCTTTCATTCTTATCATTCATGTTCATAAATCTAACTTGCACTCCTACATTCCCATTCCCATAATCATTTCAACTTCTCTCTCTTCTCCATACTCAACATTAATTTCACTTTCATGTCCTTAAACCACCCAAAATTCATTAGCTTCATACACCCTGTGTGTGCCACGACCGGACCCGATCCACCCGGATTGCGATCACCTCCACATTTGAACCCGACGTGAAATGCTTCATGGCATTTGCTTCTGATCTTGTTGGGAGGTTGTGATCCATATCCTTTGTTTCATATTTTTTATCCTCATCATATCATCATCACCATTCTTGAGTGTTACACTGGATTTCTCACAATATTGTGCACATCTTTGTCGTGAAGTAAACGCATTGTGAGAGATCTAGAGCATCGTGCATCACTTGCTTATTCACATAAGATGGAGGAAGGATTCAAATCCCTTATTGTTGAGAAATAAGGCCAAAGAATAGTCTCTTCTATGTTGAGAGAGAAGGGAAAATTCAATGGCATCAACATTACAAGCTACTTAGATTTGTTTGAAGAGCAAGCTATGATTTTTGGTCTTCCCGAAGATCTTTTGATATCATTCTTTGAACGAATTGTTGATAGCTCTATCATAAACCGTGTCACTCAATATGCTAGTCTTCCTTGGAGTGATTTTAGAAAGGAGATGATCAAAGAATTCTATCTTGAAGATTATTACCAACATAATCGGGATGGATTCTTACGATGGGTCAATTCACCGAAGCCTAGTAGCTCTATTACTCACTTACAAAATGAGTATATTAGACACTATGAACAACTTCCTTATGAGGATAAGATAACCTTGGAACCTGATCTTGTGATCAATTTTCTTGAGCTTCTTCATCCTGAAACTCGTAGGGAAGTTGAACAACGATTAAAAGAACTGGATAAGCGCTATGGTCTTACTGACAATTGGCAAAAAGTGCATAAAGTAGTAGAGGCTGCAGCCCATAGACATCAAAGACAATCCATGCTTTATGAGCAAACTAGTCTTCCTCAAGCTAGCCTTCCACAAATTAAGGAGCAATTTAGAGAACAATCCCATGCTATGAATTTTGACTCTACTCCTATTCCTCAAATGATGGAGCCTACTCAAGGTTTTAAAGTAGAGCCAAATAAAAGTGTAGTTGAACAATCTCAAGTGGAAATCCTCACTAAGCAAATGGAAAGTCTTATTGCTACACAATCCAATTTGGCCAAGACTATATATGCTTTACAATCTAATTACACCAAAACTTTCCAAAATCAAATGAGCCCAATGTCTTTTCAAGAGCCTAATCCACATGTTATAGCTACCAATCAAAATCCACAAGTAGCTCCTACTCAAGCATATCAAGTTCCTCCAATGCATAATCCTTCAATGCAAAATCCTCATCCTCATGTGCAAAATCCTCAAATGTATCAAAACATGTATCCTCAAGATTCACAAATAGCTTTTCAAAATCCTCAAAATCAAAATTTTCAAAATCATCAACCGTATAATATGGAAACTCCTCTTGCACCTCAAGTACCACATGTTGCTCCCCAAGCTCCTCAAATACATCAATTGCCTTATCGAAATCCTAATTATCCTGTTCAAGCAATACCTTATCAACAAAACCCTCAATTTCAAAATTTTCCACCAAAAGTTAATCAAAATCCTCAAAATTAAAATGGTTTTGTGTGTGGCCCTCGTAGGTGTCCTTGGTGTGATTCGTTAGAGCACTTTTTGAGAGATTGTGAACTATTGAAGGCTACTAAGGAGCAACGACTAGTAATAGACATAGACAAGAAAATTTGTGACTATCGATCTAGGCTACCTTTGCAAGGAAATTATGGTAAGGGAGGAATGAAAAAACACTATGAAAATATAACCATAACGGATGTAGGAACTAGAGGAGTGAAACTAGAAGCTCTTGATGAACAACAAGTAGAATCAAATAAACCCACAAAGGAAGTTGACTTTTCCATAGAGGCTTTAGTAAGAGCACGAGATGAGATTAGGAGAATAATGGCTTGGGAGTCACCGATAGAAGATCAATCTCTTATTTCTCACATATCCAATGTAGAAGAAAAACGAAAAAGAGATGAAGCTGAGCCTAGTCAAAGAAGAGTGACTCGAAAACAAACCTCAGAGGGAATAGAAACAATCATAGAGCAAGGAGAAACATCACAATCCAAAGATAAAAAACAAGAATCGGAACCCCATGAACAAAAACAAGAGGAGAAACAAAAAGGGAAGAAGACAAAGCAAAGAAAAACATAACCAAAGCCTTTAGATAAACAAGAACAATCAAAACAAACTGAAGAACAAACACGAGAACATGAACAAAAACAAGATCTTGAGCAAAAACAAAAGAAACCAAAGAGAAAACCTAAAGCCATCTTGATTTCAGAAATTGAGAGAAAAATAGATCCTATGGAGATTTTAGATGACATTTTGCTTAAGAGTCAAGTGACTTATAATGTCTTTAGAACAAGTTTTCTCTATTGCAAAGCCTATTTTTAAAGATAACTTTATCGGCCTAATTAAAAGGAAGAGGTTTCCGCTTAATCTAGATACTGAGAAGCAAGATTCTCTAGATCAAGATCAAGCTATGAATGAAGCCTTAAACTTTGATGAATCTAATGAAGAGGACTTTGATGATGATGAAGTAAATGTTAATAAAAATTTCTTATGACCTATTCAACCTGACCATGAAAATCATGAAAACAATCCTGAAAGTCACTTTAAAAGAACATTTTGGTCTAGAGGTACATCAGAGATGCATGTTAAAATAGGAAATGATAAGAACACTATTACTGTAAATGCATTAGTAGATTCCGGCTCCGAAATCAATGTGATTTCAAGAGAAGTTTATGATAAGTTTCGATGGCCCAAGATTGTGGATGGTGTATGAGAACTACAGATAATGGTGTAGGTACCCTGTACGGAGCTTGTGCTAGTGTGCCCATATCCATAGGAGGAATCACAGAAGAGTTTCACTTTTTTATTCAAGATAATTGCTCCTATGAAGTTCTCTTAGGTCAACCCTTTATTTGTGAGAGTCGTATGGAAACTAAAGCCATGGATGATGGGTCTACCTATGCTAGATTTAAGTCTAAGGATGGAATGCAATCACTTCAAGTCATGACAGTAGGAGTGAATCATCCTAGGAATTGATTGTGAATTAGAAAGAAACCTATTGTTACTCATGGTCATGAGCATGCTTGTAGTGATTGTGCACCTCGATTCATGTTTGGAGCTACATATGATCAAAATTTCGGATAGAATCCATTGTTGAGCGAGACAACAGTGGATATTGGTTTGACATCTCGCATCCAACCAACATGTACAATAGTTTGTCACTTTGTTTTCCACATTCTAGATTAGATTTTCTTCATAAGAGTCAATTGTCCAAGTCTTTTATCCAAAAAACCCAAAAAAATTATAAAAACAACAAAATCATGGAACATGATGAGAACATTGAGCATGTGGTTGAAACATTTCATTGTTTCTCTACTCTTGAGGAGTTAGAGTTATGTCTTCAACAAAATTCTAATTCCCATATTATTCTTCTTTCTTCCCTTGATGAGTATGCTCTAATCCAAGAGTATGCTCTTAATGTTGACAAGTGCTCAAAATTTAACCAAACACATGATGCCTTAGTTGAAACAAAGTACAAAACTGTAGACAAAAAAATCAAACCCATAGCTCAACCATTACCTCAAGGAAGTAATGAAAAAATTATTGATGTGAAAAATGATCCAATTCTTCGGGATAAGAAAAACATAGGACATACATTCACGGATGAAACAATCAAACAGGTGAAAATTGGTAGAGATGATGACTTTCTTTTGCCAGCAGAGAGAGAGATAAATTTGAGGGAGTCATACGTAGCCATGGAAAAGCCTTTACTATGTATCCTCATGAGATTGGTTGTGTAGATCCTAAGCTAGTTGCACCCATGATAATCTTTACTATTCCACATATTCTATGGAATCTTCGTCCTATACCAGTTCCAAAGGCTCACTTACCTAAGCTAATGAAACTACTTAAGGAGAAGATAAACATGAGAATTTTAGAGCCATCTTTTGCACCTTACTCAAATAGATGGTTCACTGTGCCTAAAAGGAATGGGAAACTACGTTTTATTCAAGATCTCCAACCCGTCAATAAAGTCACCATAAGGAATGTAGGAACAGGACCCATTGTAGATGAGTTTGCTGAATCATTTCCAGGACATTCTATCTATTCAATGGGTGATTTATATTCTGGATATGACCAATTCCAGTTAGCAATTGACAGTCGTGACATAACCACAATGAAAACTCCTTTAGGCTTAGTGCGAATGTGTACTTTACCTCAAGGAGCAACTAATTATGTGGCTCATATGATGAGTGCTATGAATATGGTCTTACATGATTTTACCCCTCATATAACTATGCCATTCATTGATGACATTCCAATTAAAGGGAGTGAGGAACGTGTAAAGGACATTTCTTTAGACTCATCTGGATGTCGTAAATTTGTTCTTGACCATATCTCTGATTGTGAAAGAATATTTCAACGATTTGAAGAGGTAGGTCTCACATTTTCCATAGAGAAATCTGTTTTTGGTCTCAACGAGGTTCTTATTGTTGGACATTTATGTGGCCATTATGGTCCTAAGCCATACCCACAAAAAGTTGATGCCATTAGCAAGATTTCTGAAACATGTAACAACGTGAGTGAGGTACGTAGATTTCTTGGTGCTTGCATCTTTTATGTTATTTGGATCCCAAACTTTGCTCATGTTGCTGATTGTCTCTATGACTTATTGAGGAAGAAACGAAAATTTATTTGGACTGACAAACACACTCAAGCTATGCGTAAATTGAAGAAATTATTGCTTGAAGCTCCCATCCTTAAGCGTGTAGACTATTCTTCTAACAAACCTATTATATTGACTGTTGATACTAGTCCTATTGGTATAGGTTGGGTTATAAGTCAAGATGATAGTGAAGGGAATAGATATGCAATTAGGTTTGGTGCCAAAATTTTACATGAAACACAACAAAAATATCCACAGATCAAACGAGAACTATAGGGTATGGTAACAGCTTTGAAAACAGACAAAGAATATTTCATTGGTGCAAATGTCAAAGTTGAGACTGATTGTTTGCCTCTCATAGGAATGATAGCCAATTGTTCATCTCCTGATATAGCCATGCTTAGATGGATCTCATATATTAAGTTCATAAATCATGAGTTAGTTCATATTTCAGGTAAGTCAAACTGAGTTGCTGATATGTTATCAAGAGCTAGATTTGATGATGATCTTGAAAGTGATCTAATAAAGAATGTGAACTTAATTGACTATGTTCCACATATATATGAGTATGAGCAATTTTCATGAGTCTGAGTACGAAAATGAATGGAGAGACATAGGAAAGTATTTGAGTACACTACAACCGTTACCTAATTGGACTACGAATAGATTCGATAACATTAGGAAACGAGCTTATAACTTTTTCCTATGTAATGGTTATCTTTGGAGACATGCTAAGGGTAAGGTTAAGAATCCACAACGAGTCCTAGGAAAACGAGGTCTTCAATTGCAAGTAATGAAGGAAATGTATGAGACATTATGGGCCGGTCATAAAGGATTTTTTGGAACATATGAAAAAATTAGAAGTACCTATTATTGGCCTAGGATGTACGTTGACATTAGTAGCTATGTTTCTACATGTTCTAATTGTCAACTTCATTCATCAGTCAAACATAGAGATCCGTTGCATCCTACTTATCCACCTTGTATTCACTACAAGTGGGTAGTAGATCTTGTAACTATGCCTAAAGGTATTGAAAAAATGTGTTACATTGTACTTGCAAGATAAGATTTAACTAATCATGTAGAGGGACGTGCACTACGATCTAAGACCACTTACAATGTTTGCAAATTCTTGCTTGAAGATGTCATAAGTCACTTTGGGTACATAGAGAAAGTAGTTGCCGATCGTGGAGAGTTAAATGCGAGAGAAGCTAAAGAGTTCTTTGATCATCACGGTATTTGTTTGTCTCTTACTACTGCATATAATCCAGAGGCCAAAGGTAAAATAGAGAGAGGGCATCCACCTATTGTGAAAGCCATATCTAAAGCATATAACGGTGACATCAAACAATGGCCTAGATTCTTACCTTTTGCACTTTGGGTAGATAGAATGACGTGCACACGTACTACTGGATATATGCCCGTTGAACTCATGTACTGTCAAAAACCATTGTTTCCAATTCAGTCTCATATTTCTGCATGGTCAAATTTGCCTTGGTCTGAAAACATGTCTACTGATGATTTTTTGAGTTTGCGCATTAAACAGTTAGAACAAGGTAAATTAAGACTTGATGATGCCGTTGAAAAATTAAGAGAATCTAAAATCAAGAACAAGCATTATTTTGATAAAACTCATCGATTGCGTCCTAAGCCAATTGAAGTAGGAGATTGGGTGCTCATTTATGATAGTACATTTGACTCTCAATATGATGCACACAAAAAGCTCACTCAACGGTGGTTTGGGCCATACATTGTATCAAAAGTCAATAACAATGGTACGTATGCTCTTTGTGAATTAAATGGTGTTGCACTAAAAACTTTGATTGCAGGTAAAAGGATAAAGTTATTCAAGAAGCATGATAATGACGAGTACATTTTGGATGAGGACATTGAAGAAGATGACAACAATGAGGCCGATTCATAAACAGGAGTATCCATGTTATAAAAAATAAAAATATAAATAAAAAAAGGAAAAAAATAAAAAAAACATATAAAAATATCATTAATTTTTCAAGTTCATGTTGCTTTGTTTTTTTTTCAAGTTCATTCTATTCTTTTTTCCATGCTTGTTTCATGCATGTTTTTTTTCAGTCTTTGCATTGCATTGCATATCCACATCACTTGAGTCAAAAAGGGCAAATGATGATTTCTCTACTTGTGTAAAATTATATCTTGAGTAGTAATTTATCTACTAAGAAATCGATTATAATCTAGGATTATGGAAAGATAGGACATGTAGATTTGGAGGTTTATTTTGGTGACATGACTTTCATATATAAGCATGCATATGTATCCTGTATCGAAAGCATAATTGTTGAAGTCCTAGCTCCTGCTACTGCATGTTTCTACATCTTTAGTCCATCTCACAGCACTTGTATCAGAGTTTAAACGATTGTTCTCCGTCATCAAAAATGGTTGTACCTTGTATCGGGGTTTAATTTTTCCCCGTCATAAAAAAAAAAAAATGCTACATGTTACCAGGAAGTTTACACTTTCTTCCACCCCAAAAAAGTGATCGTAACTATAGAGTTTCCGAATCATCATCATCATCAAAAAAAAAAAAAAAGAGAGCAAGCCAAAGGAGGATAAAGAGGCATAGTAGAATAAATCACGGGCTATATAGGCAGATTTATGCATTAGTGGAGTTTAGTTAGATTTCCTTGCATGTTATTAGAGAAAGAGCATATTCATATTTATGTATGAAAGGAGTTGATCTAAAATAAGCTAAAGATGAAAGATGCCTCTTGAAAATCCTAAATCTTTGTTTATAATCATATTTAAGGTAGATTGCTTTATGAAAAAGGTACAAATTTTTCTTCAAGATGAGAAAAACTGATGCTTAAAACGACTCAATACATCCACTTCCACTTCATATTGATGCTTGATTTTTTTCTTTCTTGTTGTCAATGTTGCTTGTTCATTTGCATATATGTTGCCTATTTGTTCATGCATATTCATGTTGCCTATTTCAGTTCTTTCTTTCATGCAAATTTCGCTTCATGTCACGTTACCTACTCATTCATGCATATAATCAATTTTCCTTCCATGTTTCTTATGTTGCCTATAAAAGAATTTGATGCCTGGAATATTTTGTTTTTCACAGATGCTAGATTGGCGCTTCCGGAGGAATCGCAGGTTTAGTGGGGGTGAATGTCGTCTAGATTTTCTCTCCTCTCTCACTCATGAAGGCCTACAGGAAACACATTTGGTGAAGGTAGCCGGAATTCCCCGAGAAGTCTAGGATGCATCAAGGATGTCAAAGGAAGCTCACATACAAAGTTTCAAAGAAATCAAGAAAGTCCATGGTAGCGGTCAAAGCTGGTCAAAGTTAGGAAATTAGGGCAAAAATTTCATTGTCACCAAATTAGATGAAAATTCATATACTTGTAAAGATTGTCAAAGGCAGTCTATAGCCCAAATTTCAGTAGAAAATGGATTTTGTAGCACATTGATATGCTATGTTCATTTTGTAAAAATGTAATTTTTCTAGTTTGACCCTACAAATTCTTGTATAGAAATTTATGTTCGCCATATGGTTTGGCATGTATAAAGAGCATATGTGGCTACATATTTGTAAAAAGTTTCAAGGCTATCAGAGCTTCCTAGAGACCTTAATGCCACCTTGCAAGCTTCCAAATGTAGACAAACTTGTATAAGGAAGATTCAGATGGAAGTTTTTTTTGCATATTCCTGAAGGAATTCTTTGGAAACATAGTCCTACAAAGTTTCATCTTCATCAAAGCCTTTTTGGAGGTTCAAAGAGCACAAACTCCAGTTTTCAAGGTCACCGTAGTTTTCTAGAATAAGAAAATTGAAGGCTTGAAGGACTGCCACATGTCAAAATATGATTGAACCATGTTGTACGGTCAAGATGAGCTCATATTCAAGGGTGGAGATGCACTAAAGCATAAAGGAAGGAGGATCCACAAGTTTTTCCATAAAAGAAGACAATTTTTGACAATCAAAGATCAATAATGCAACTTTTCTCCAAAAATAGTGGCTTATCTTATCCAAACTGATGTCAACACTGATCCGACAGTCCAGATCATCCCCAGATCCAATGGTGGAGAATGAAGGCGCCTAAATTTCACTCCTTTACACTAGATTTGGTAGAAAGAACAATTCCAAGACATTGATTTGATTAATCAAGTGGTTGTAATCGAAAGTAGTGATCCTAGAGTTGAGAGTTGATTTCTCTAGATCCAAGGGCCCAAATTCATTCAAAAAACTATATAAACCCCCCTCCAAACTCCTAGAGCATCATTGTTAGGCATCCATAGGCCTCATGCTAACTTACGGTTTCCTTGAGACGATCACCCTCGGTTGAGCGAGTGAGGATCCAAGGTGGGCTAGTATGAGTATAGTACCTAGTTTCAACTTTAAGTTAGAACTCCAATCTAGGATAGGCTCTTGAAACCAGCATCTCTATCTTGACTCACCCTCGGTGGAGCGTGTGAGTGAGTTAGAGCTGGTTTTAATGAGTCTTAGACTTCTTTAGTTAGACGTTACGAGCCTAGACATACATAGGGTCACTGAAGTGGAACTCACCTTCTTACGTGTGACATTCGGTTGAACTGTCATGGTTTGAGGTTCGGAACCACCTTTGATCAATAGACTGCCTAGCTTAACGTACCACGACGATCTTATACATGTATCTTAATTCAAATCCTTTTAATTCATGTCACTTGTCACTTGTCTCTTGTCTCCTCTCTCAGTCTCTTAAGTATTTTTACATGTCTTCTATTTCTTCTATGTGTGAGAAGGCTCTGCAGTATTGCGTTGAACCAGTGAGGATGTTTCTTTGAGCTTGTGAGTAAACTCTATCATCATAATTCACTTGCATGCATATAATCCATACATACCCATACATATTGATTAGTTTCTGAAAGTGTATAAGAAGCTCCAATATCTGACCATTCTTCCTTTCGAAATTGGTTTATGTGTAAGGATTCCATCTATTCACGTCATGCATACATATCATCCAAAGAAGACTATGCATATGGATTAGAATTAGGAAGTGTTTAAGAAGCTCCTTCAATGGACCATTCTTCCTTCCAAATTTGATTCGTGTGTATGGTTCTCTTTCATTCTTATCATTCATGTTCATAAATCTAACTTGCACTCCTACATTCCCATTCCCATAATCATTTCAACTTCTCTCTCTTCTCCATACTCAACATTAATTTTACTTTCATGTCCTTAAACCATCCAACATTCATTAGCTTCATACACCCTGTGTATGCCACGACCGGACCCGATCCACCCGGATTGCGATCACCTCCACAACGGGTAGCTGACTTGTCTTTTGTAGGATTTTTTTGTTTGGCTCAATTTTAGTCCATTGAACATTCCAAATGAATACAGTAAGCATTTTTATTCTTTATTGTTGCATACAATTCTCTCGTGATCAGCTCTATGCTCCACACTCTACAAACATGTGCTTCCCTGTTGTGGGCTTGTAGGTTGTAGCTGTAGCCTACTACCTGAGCATGCCACCTTCTTCTGGAAGTTCAACAAAGGCATGTTTCAAGAGTCCTACACAGTCCAGACTGGATTAATAGTCATGAGTGATACCTTATGGTTGTGCCTCCTTTTGTCTGTGTCCTAATGCACAAGTCCCATGTGCCAATCAAGGTGGTTCGATACGTTTGGTACGATATGTACAATACTTGTACGATATGTGAACGGTAGGTGGCAGGGAGATTTGGTACAGTACGATACATATATATATTTTTTAATATATATATATATAAATAAATAAATAAATAAATAAATAAATATATATATATATATATATATATATATATATATATATATATATATATATAATTTTGTATATAATGATATATTCTCCATGCATGTATTTATAGTGAATTACCACATGAGTACTTGAGTCTCACAACATAGTTAACTATGAATAGTATGGCTCATATAATCAGGTTCCAAGTTCAAAATGTTGAATGATGATTATTTTTTTATAGAACAAGTAATGTACGTGTACGGTACATTCGATACATACCGTATGTATCCTACACATCCAAGAGGTTTTGGCAAGCGAATTTTTCCAACCTTGGTGCCAATGCACTTATCTGTGTGTGCTGTGCGCATGCGGAGACTCATAACCATGGCATATGCATAATCTTGTAGATTATATCAAAACTATTAACATGAACCATAGGCATCTAATATCTATTGTGGAACCATGTTCTTGAACATCACTGTGGCATAACAATAAGGGTATCCAAATCATAATTGTGGCATTGAATCTCATAAATCTTCTTAGACAAAATCAAAGCTATAGTCTGTGTTCAACAACATGACATATCACAATTAAATTAATGTCTTCATAATGCTCTAGAACATTGCTATCCTAATGATTGATGAAATTGGGATAATTGCTATCAGATTCAGGCAAGGTTAAACACCTTCAACATTATAAAAAGGAATTTAATGTGTTTGAGGCTGAAGGTGTTTAACCTTGCCCCCAACACATTATAACTTTGGGGGCATATATATACATTATACATATATGCCCCCAACATTATTATAAAACTGCATACATGATGACAATATCTGATGCAACACACATTAAAATTTTCCAATCAGATATGCATACATAGATGGTGTAGATGTATGATGTACACAACTCATGTCACTGATGCATTGCAAGAGGAGCATTATGGTGAGATAATTGTTTCATCATGTCACACTTTTTTGGAAAGTCACGAGGATACTATTGAGGAGGATGAGGAGGCAGCTTGTCCTGTTGATTATGATTATGCTGATGTACCACATGAGGATATGTGACATTCTCTCATTTTATCATGATTTTTGATACCTCCATGTGACCATTTCCATCTTTGATGTGCCACATACAAGAGTCTTTATTGCCTACAGACCATGATCTATCATCTACGTATTGGCTACTCAAGTTTTGTCTTTATTTTGTTATAGTCATCATCTTTAGTATTGACCCCTCACTTTTTTGGTGCATTGGAATTCGCTAATGTGTATAGACCAATTTACTATGGTCACACCACTAGTGTATCATTTTCATTCGCGAATAGTGATTAATATGATGATTTTTCATTGGTTCAATTATGAATCTAATGCTATTTTGCCATAATAACTCCATAGAGTACTTTTTCATTCACTTCTTTGCAAAAATTTTGGGCAGCGTCAGAAATGTTTTGCCTTACCCATTAGACGTCGGCTAAACATTAGAAGTTAGAAGTCAGAAACCTGTCAGAAACAACTATACTCCCACTGCATGAGCAATGTTTGGTCGAGTGGCAACCATATCATACATAAGTAAACCACAAGTTGATGCTTATGGAACACTCTTCATGTAATTGGCTGCATCATCATCTTTGGGACATTCATCCTTGGAAAGCTTAACATGTGGCTGCAATGACACTCCAAGAGGCTTAGCATCAACCACGTTAAATCTGTCTAGCACTTTTTCAATATACTTTTCTTGGGATACATGCAAATTATGTTGTTGTCTATCCCTTTTTATTTGCATACCAAGAATATGATCAGCTTCCCCAAGGTCTTTCATTGAGAATGCAGAGTTTAGTTGTTGTTTTAGTGCATTCAATGTGCTCTTTTTCTTCCCAGCCAGCAGCATATCATCTACATATCATCTACATACAATAGAAGAATGATTGAGCTTCCATCTTCATCTTTTTTGGGGTACAAACAGTGATCTGCATGGCTTCTTTTAAACCCATGTTTGAGCATAAATGCATCAAACTTGTTATACCATTGCCTGGGGGCCTGTTTCAACCAATATAAGCTCCTTTTCAGCTTACATACAAGATGCTCTTTTCTAGGAATGACATATCCTTCTAGCTGTTTCATATACAACTCTTCATCTAAATCACCATGCAAAAAGGCTATTTTAACGTCCATTTGGAATATTTCCAAATCCAAGGAAGCTGTGAGAGCAAACAACACACGTAATGTGGTCATTTAAACCATTGGAGAGAACACCACTTGGAAATATATGCCCTCTTTTTGGGCATATCCCTTAGCAACCAACCTTGCCTTATACTTGGGTTTGCCATCAATAGTTTTGATTTGTACACTCACTTGTTGGGAATGGCTTTCCTTCCTTTGGGCAACTCAACCAAATCCCATGTATCATTTGCGTGCAAGGCTTTTATCTCTTCCTGCATGGCTAATTGCCACTTCTTCTTGTGCTCACATAGCTTCGCCTCTTTATAAGTAAGAGGCTCACCCTCATCTGATAACATAATATAATGTATAGAAGGGTTATATCTATTCACTAACCTCCTAAGGCGTGTAGATCTTCTTACCCAATGATCCACATTTCCCGGTAATGGATCTACATTAGGAGGTACATCAACTTCTTCATTGTTAATGGGATGTTCTACATCATTTCCAGCCGTTTTTTCAACATGAACAGGTGGCCGCATATGCCCATCAGGAGCCTCTTCTTACTTTCAACATCATCTGGCTCAAAAACCACTGGATTTTCTATATTTTCAGCCATATGTGGTGCATCTTGAAGGTCTGAAATAGGCCTAGCATGTGGCTAGTTTTGCTGAAATGTGACCTTTCTATGGTCATGCTTTGAGGCAAATTGTTTTGTAGCAGCCTTGCCTCATTAAAAACAACATCCCTGCTGTGTACGACCCTTTTCAACTGAGGTAACCATATTCTATAACCCATTTCACCTTCTTCACCATATCCCATGAAGAGGCCTTTAATGGATTTGGCATCAAGTTTACTCCTCAACTCAAGTCACCTTTCAGGGACATGTGAGGGGATTGATTGCATATATGCACTGCAGTTTTAAGACCCTCTCCCCAAAAACCATGAGGGAGATTAGCTGTGGACAGCATGCATCTCTCTCACAAAGAGTCCGATTATACCTTTCAACCACACCATGTATGGAACAGTAAGCTCCCTCTTTATGCCCAAATTTTCACAAAAACTTTTGAATTCAGCACTTGTGAACTCACCCCCATTATCCATACGTAAGCATTTCAGCTTTTTACCTATTTGTGTAGTCACAAATGCGTGAAATCTTTTAAATGCAACAAACGCTTCATCTTTTGATTTGAGTAGCTACACCCAAATTTTCCTAGAAAAATCATCAACAAAAGAAATAAAATATAACCCCCATAGATTTGGTGGGCATGCCACATACATCAGAATGGAAAAGATCTAATATACAAGACTTACGAGACACACCAGAGTAATAAGAACTTTTCACTTGCTTTCCATATTGACAATCATTACAAAAGTCTAGCTTGGTGCCTTAACATCAAACTTCTTTAAGTTACAAAGTTTGGATAGACCCTTTTGGATCATGTGGCCAAGTCTTTTATGCCACAATTCCATATGAGAACTAATCTCAACCAATGCAATGAATTTGCCAGACAAGGCCTTTCCATGCAAGGAATACAAAGTTCCCCTTTTTGTGCCTTTTACAATCAGTCGTGACCCTTTGGTCATCTTCCATGAGCCTCTTTCAAAGAAAACACTATAACCATGCATTATGCGGGACTAGCTCATTTGTGCCATCTGTTGAAAGATGCATAGTGCCAATACCTTCAATGGGACATGAATGATTATTCCCTAGGTATACATGCCCATGGCTGCCCGCATGAAAAGTAACAAAACACTCCTTGACAGGAGTCTCATGAAATGAAGCACCAGAATCAACAATCCATGTCTGGGATAATGCATCATTCCCAATCAATAAAGCATCAATTAGATCACTTTTAGTGATCGACATGTCATATACATGAACATTGCAAGAGGCATCATGTGCATGAGCATCATCAGCTGATATAGTAGCACATAGAATATCTTCCACATCTGAAAGCTCCTCAATAACAACACTAGAGGACACATTGGCCTTCTCTTTTTCTTTTTGGTTGTCCTATCCATCCATCTTTTCTTCCTTCTTGTCCTTTCTTTTGTCTCCAACATTCTTCTTCCTCTCAAGCTCTACCTTATAGAATCGGCCAAGGCTTCTTATGGCCTTTCCTACCACACTGATAACATGACACATCAGTACCCTGCTTCTTGCTAGAGCTGCCCCTTTTTTTGCTTTTGCTCTTACTCCTCTGTGAATAAGAGCCCTTCTTCTTTGATCTACCTCTGACCATGTTTGTAGAAGTGCCTCCTTCACCACTTGCTTTTCTCCTAATTTCTTCATTCAATATAGAACCCCTCACACCACCAAAAGTAAGATTAGGGTTGTTTGATAATGAGACCACCAAGGTATCCCAAGAATTAGGAAGTGTCATGAGTAGAAAAATATCTTTCAGCTTATCATCAAAGAGAGGTATCCCTAAGTCCTGCAACTATGATAGAGTACTTGATAAATGAGATAAGTGTTATGCAGCACTCTTGGGCTCATCCAACTGCATGGCAACTAATTTCCTCATCAAATATATAGGCTTAAAAGGTGTGATGTTCTCATAGGTGGCCTTAAGCTTGGCCCACAGCTCCAAAGCTATAGTAATGCCCTTGAGCTCTACAAGAATGTCATCAAACACAACCATTTTTATGTAAGTGACAACCTTTCTATTCAGATTATGCCACGCATCATCTCACATATCTTTCGGGCTTTCTTGCTTCCAAGGTCCTATCACAATCTTTGAGGAAGAGAATTCCCTGAATTCGCTCCTTCCAAAGATCAAATCCTATGCCCTCAAAGCGGCGAATCTCAAAGAGATTCTTCATATCTGAGGACGACGATGCCATGGTTGCACAATAGGGGGTCAATGTGCTGAAATTTTGGGCAAAATGCACAAAAAACATAGTGTACCACCTCTAAAAGTAGTGCACAAAAGCTTCTAACACCTGTAGGAGCAAAATGAAGCAAAATTGAGCCGATTAGAGTATAAAATCAGAATCTGAAATTTTCTAATTTTTTTTTGCAAAAAATTCCAGTAAACTGCAAAAGACCCAAATTTCTCTTCAGAAATTTCTGAAATTCTCAGAAAAATACCACAATTTGCTGTACATAAGCAATTCCTTTTGCCACAATTCAATACATAAGTTGTTAGATCTATGTATTCCTATTATGACATGTGAAACACCTGTTTAGACCTGTAAAACACCTGAAAACAGCCATTTATGAACTGTTGAGATGCCCAAAGTGATCCTCTTGGCCCCGAGGCAAAGTTGTTCGTGATGAAATCGAAGATGATCATGAAAAGTGGGGTTTTCTTTGCTGTACAGCACCTATGCAGCAACTTTGAAACCCTTAATCAGCTCGGATACCAATTAAAAGGGTTGAGATGTGGTGCTAGAGGGGTAGAGGATGTGTGTATGTGCCTCAAAAGTGGAGACAATAGCCAAGAATGGAGGCGCAATTGCTTGGCGAGAGGAGAGAGAGAGAGAGAGAGAGAGAGAGAGAGAGAGAGAGAGTGAGAGAGAGAGAGAGAGGATCGATTAGCTTTTGGGAGGCTTCACTCAAAATGAGTTAGCCAAAAGTGTTACTAAGTTATGTTATAAAGAACCCTTTTAGGGTTGGCCAAGTTCACATTGAACTTGGCCCAAAAAATAAAGAATAAGTGACTTAGCCTTTATAAATAGGCCTATACACATGTATACACTATGAAGGGGTCATTTAGGGCTTTACCCCAACATATAAGGGGTAGCCAATATAGAGATGATCACCCAACATAGACTAGTGAGTGCTCACATAGTGTAGTCTCCTACTTAGCCTCAGAGAGGTGGTGGTCCAATCTGGATGGTGCCAACTGAGGTGGTGGTATGATGAGGTGGTGGTCAACTTGATGTGGTGGTCATCTAGTGCCCTTCACCTATACCTTGTCTATTCACTAAAAATTTTGTACCTTGTCTATTCATCAAAAGTTTGTGGCTACAACACTACTCATTATTATTATTCCAATTTAAGGGTAGTATTAGTGTACTCTTATCTAATTCAATATCTTATAGCGAAAGCTCAAAATGAGAAACTCGATGAAATTCGGCTACTTGATTCTCGCAGACCACTTTCAATCATGATTGAGGACACAATGAAGTTTCATTCTATCCAAGCTTTCCAAGGAATAACCAAGTTCAGTCCCTCTCGTAAGACCCTCTCGTAAGACCCTCTCGTAAGAGCCTCTCAAAAGAAGTGCACAAGATGGAGCACACCTTGATATTGAGTATGGTGATGTTTTGGGGTCTTTGAAAACATATCATGCAACCCTCACGTAAAATTACTAGAACATCCCCTTGGTTTTATGCTTCCACATACATCTGGGTGTTGAGGTACTTCCACCATCGATCTTGTGCGACATATATGTAGAGAACCGCCAATCTATAATGAAAAGTCGATACCTTTGATGCTATCCGCCAAAGTTGTACTATAGCTTGAGCCTCGCTAGTGGTATCAAGATTGCGGTTCATACCATCTCGTGGGAAACCTCTCATCGAGCGAAATAGGTTTCCAATATTGAGTATATACAAAGATTGAGACGCTAGGCAGAGAGGGAACAGTTATAGGGGGTCACATGTAGACGGCCCACATGACGAGCTCGATTTCATCCAGCATACACACATACATACACACATGTGTGTGTGTACGTACGTATATGCATGTCTACATATTGCATACGTAAATGCATGCACACACGCACACATATGTACATAAATAAACTCGTGAGAGTCATTGTAATGGAACATGTCACTCCGGGCTAGCCCGTTGGGGAGTGACTCGTACATTCGAAGGTAAATTGTAACTTTTCCAAGGCCCCTTGGTCAGTGAGCACTTGAAACGTTCCTTTTGGATACGGCCCAAGTGCAGACTGCAGAGCCGTTTGATGCCCACACCTGGATATTCGGGTGCACACTTGCACTTTTCTTGTACTTGAACACTTCACAAACACAACGCTTCAGACGGCACATGAAACCGATCTCGTTTGCCCACAAAACGTTGAACCTTTGCCTGCATGCAATGCAAGCCGACGTGAATGCAACGTGAACGTGCAACATTGCCAAACGTCACTTTGTGCTGTGGACGTCGTTCATACACGTTGAGAGTGAGTAGAGATAACTGGACACACTTGCCAAAAGAAAAGATTTGTATTCATAAAGAGGCTCGAAGGCGTATGTACATGGCACGTAGTCGGCCCGCGTTAAGCGTCGTGGGCAAGTGCACGGGGATGGGACGGCCCGGTGATGGTGGGCAGCCGTTTGATAGCGGATGGCCATTCGAGAGCGCAGAGGAGTCTCAGGAGCTTCGGAGTGCTTTTGCTAGCACGGGACGTTGGGGGTGCTTAACAGCTTGAACGGGAGCGTGTAAGCACAAGGTAGCAAGATTGAGCGCCGGATGCTTAACGAGGCCCCCCTCATAGTTGCGCACAATTTGGCGTCGGTCGGCAACCCACTCAAGCACCAAAATGCCTTGGATAGAAATACGGGGGAGGGGGGGTGGGGTGGGGGGGGTGGGGGGTGGTGGGGGGGAGGGCAGCTCCACTGCTCTTATACATACATTATCTTTTCTCAAGATCAAACTGGCAGCATTTCATCAGCTTTTCTTCACGGGCCATTTTTGGCCGTTTCCGAGGAGGTCCCCCATCCCAGTTGTGCTGATAGCCTTACTCCTTAACAATTTCGTTTCCTCAAAAATGGTTGAAAATAGGTTCTTACATTCTCCCCTGCTTTGAAGAGCTTGACGTCCTCGTCAAGCCAAGATAGTGGCCGGTGGGTGAGTGGGATCCGCGGATGGTGAGGGTTGGATGCGCGGGAGGCATGAGTTGAATGTGTGGAAGGTGTGGGTTGGATGTGCAAAAGGTGTGATTGGAGGCGCGGAAGGTGTGGGTTGGATGAACATGCATGGATTTGATGTGGGGAAGGTGTGGGTTTAATGTGCCGAAGCATGGGTTGGATGCGTGGCCAGTTAGGTTTGGGCATGTGGAAGGTGTTTGGACTGATGGGCATGTGGTTTGGACTATTGGGAGGCCGGAGGTAGGTGAGTTCACGTACATGGGTGTTCGTGTGGCGCGGTAGCCATGTCTTTGCATGTGAGCCCCAGTCGACGTTGATGTGGGGCTCGGCGTTGCGCTTTGCATTTGCCATGGGGCTCCTTTGCCAATGGCGAAGGGCTGGGAGGAACATCTTTGAGGTGACAGTGGAAGCATTGATGGCCCACCCTTAGCTTTTCAACCGCTTTGTCTTCGACTTGCACCATGTTGGCGGGTAGGACTCCAAAGTGAGCCTTGGCCGTCGGTTCTCTCGTGGTTGGCCGGGCCTGGGATGCCACATCAGTTGATCTTGTTTTGCCTTGGGGTTGGTTTGGTGGCTTGGATGTCTTCACCAGAGGTCGTTCTTCATACCCTTGGGGCGGTGTATCTTCATGTGGTGCTTTACCTTTTCTAGGATCCCATTGGATCGGAGGCTCCTCTTTGGCCTTGTCTTTTGGCTTGGATTGTTGAGTCTTTCTCTCAGCTTTGTTCTTCGGTTGTTCCTCGCGATGGTAGTCCGCCACCACGATGTTGCCTTTCATGTCGACAAGCCTTTTGTCTATGCCTTTGCCGAGCATGTTGATCATGTATTTGTCCATGAAGGATAACCCAAGTATCACTTCAAAGGTGTCCAATGGCACGACCAAGAAGTCTAGCTTACCTGACCATTCACCCATTGTCACTTTGACGCTGAGTGCTATCTTCACGTTGTCATCCCGTCCTTGTGCAAAGGAAACAGAAAGGTCCAATGGCTTGCTGAGGGGCAGCTTTAGGCTTGCTCCGCATGCCCATGATATAAAAATTGTGGGTTGCACCGGAGTCCACGAGGATCGGTTTCTGTGTGTGTAGCTCAGTGATGAGTAGCACCTCCTTTAATGTCAATCCGGGAAGACGTGAGGATGGTATGAAGACCTCGAGCAAGTGGATGCACAAGTGCGTGAGTGAGAAGCACACAAACATGCACACACATACACACACACGCGCACACACGGCAAGACAAAGAGTGAGAAGCAATGGAGTTCTTAGATTACTTTCAAAAAGCTCTTACAAGTTCATATCAGTTACAAGCTAACCTCAAAAATGAGCTCTCTAGCTCTATTTATAGTTTTTGACTAGGTTTTGGCCCTGTCCAGACCTAGTATCTGGCCTAGTTAAAAATTAGGTTCCAGGGCCAATTTGAGGGCTTAAACGGAGTCTAAAAAAATATGAAAATTGATATGTAGGTACTTCTAAGGCTCCTCAAGCTCAAGGATTCCTTGGCTTGCACAAAATGGAGCTACAAAAATATGAAATGGTATTTACAATGATTGTTAGTGATAAGAATCACTGTTATAAAGATGTTGATTTGGAAAAATTTGAAGGGCCTATCTGCCAGATTTGCGTCGACTGCTTTGTCTACTTAATCCTTCACTTCGCTCTGACTCTCTCCGCTGGCTTCCTTGTCTAGTCAGTCCTTGGGTCCCCATACTGCTCTCAACACCCCCCCCTCTCTCGCGTCTGTCGTCCCTGACAGACCCTTGTTGCTGGGAGTGTTGGATGTAATATTCCACAACCTGAGTGGCAAGCTGATGTTCTTGTATGCGTAGTCCTTTGGCCAAGTCTGTCATCATACAATCCCAATCAATTGGTCCTGGAATGTCCGGATGTGGCAGACGTAACTGATCTGCATGGATCGCTTGTTCTACTGCGAATAGATGTAGCAAATGTGTGGGTCTGGGAATGAAAATTTCTGAATGATATTCCTAGAATCCTGTAGAGAACATTTCCTCAAATGTCTGCTTGAAGCATGCGGGTAAGTACTTTATTCGTGCATGCCAGGCAAAGATTATAGTGATCGAGGGAGTCTGGCTCATGTCGTAGACTAAATCCTTGTTACCTTGGGAGAATCCAGGGGCACAGATGTATGGAGCTTGTACCATCCGAAAGGTTTTGAAGACAATGGTCATGAGCTCGAATATTTTCATACACATTTTTGCTGCTATGTCGGGTACATTATATAGACGTGTAGACCAGTGCCGAATTGTTGATACCATGTAGGATACGGTTGGGGTCCCTCGAGGTGGAGCAAAATATGGATAGTTAACCCAAGCCGAGCATTCTTTATTGTTGCGTACCTTGATCGCAAATGCTTGCCATGATCTGCGACGTACCATTGGGCAATAACATGGATTATACTTGATATACAATGGCATGGTTGCCGAGGTGCTCATCATCTCAGGGTAATCGGTTAGTAGACGTGCACGCCAATTAGGCTGGAAAATCAAGCCCACACGCGCATCTATCAGTAAGTCCTCTAGCTCAAATTGAGTGGCAAATGTGGGCTCCTTCCCTGTATGTCTTTTAACTTCGGCATTATAATCATGTAGCAAGACAAAATAAGGCATGTATTGCGACTCTGATGTTGTGATTAACCATTGGTGGGATAGGTTCTGAAAGTAAGAAGACCGAAGGACAGTTTCTTCCAGATTTGTGAGAGATTGCATTTGCACGGCAACGCGATCATCATGTGTCTTACCCACTTTCTCGACCCTTTTTACCCAATCTGGAACTTGAATTTCTAAAGTGTCCTGTCCTTCCTCTGTAGTCCGACCACCGGGTGTTGGCATTGGCTCGTACGGCTCTTCATAGCTGTCATCGACGGGGATTTCCACTACTGTTTCAGGTTCTGGTTCTTCAGTGGGTGAGGGTGGTCTTTCATATGGTGCGAGGCGTGCTTGGAGTTCTGCCACCTGTTTCCGGAGGGTCTCTACTTCTTCTGTAGAGTGTTGCAAGATTACCGGCTCCTGTTGAGCTCTGGGGGCACTGGCTATCTGTTTCTTTAGGTCTGCACATTCAGTCTCTAACTTTTCATATGACTCCAAGAAATTTGCATGCTCCTCAAGTAAGATGGGAATGTCTTCCGATGGGACTGCTCTATACTTGGTAGGGCTAATGGTTGCTCCTGCAGTTCCTTCCATAGCCGCTTCAAAGTTGTCTTGGTTTTGTTGTTGAAGCCTCTTGTTCTCTTCTAGTGCTGCTGCCATATGCTTCCTTAATAGCCCAAGGTTGCGTCTGAGTGTAGCATTAGATATCATTTGCGCTTGGAGCACTGTTTCTAGTTCCTTGACTGCTTGATCATCTACTGTCGATGTCTTTGATTCCAATTGGGAGTGAGTCTGCTGTAAGGTGGTATGCTCGGTTAGGAGCGTTTGGTAATCAGCTTCAAGAGTGGTGACTCTAGCTTGCAGACGCTGAGATTCTGCCTGGAGGGCCGTAGTGCGTTCTTCCAATTGATGGTATTCTTGTTGTAGTTGATGTGCACACTGAAGTAATGTGTTGAACGTGCTATTTACATTATGAAATGCAAGGGGAAAAGTTTGAAATGCAGGGGAGGTGGGATTGGGGAGGGAGGTAGTGAATGCTGTGTGTGCCAATGATGTGGTGAGTGGTGAGGTAGGGGGTAGTGGAGGGGGAGATGGTGGAATCGTGGGGAGAGGTGCTGTGGTGGGTGAAATGTCCATTGGGTCAGACAGAGTGGTGTGTACAGGGGCTACCATGTAGGTGGGTATGGTAGGTGAAGTGAGTGTGGTGTTCGTGTAAATTGATGTCGTTGCGAACAACGGGGAAATGTGCCTCTGAAACATTGGAGAGCGGATGAACTGCTCCACAAAGGAGGGGTATTGGGGTGGTGAGGTTAGGTTGAAAGAGGCGTAGGGGCCAGATGGGAAGTGAGGGTCATGGAATGGAGGTATCTGTATTGGGGGATAGGCTGGGAAACACAGGGTGCCTTCTGTGGGTGCAGGCTTTCCAACCACACTTGGGATTATGGGATGACCCATTATGGGTTCGGAGGATAGAAGGTTTGAAGTGTACAAGGGATTGGTGACGAAAGAGAAGAGGGTGTCTTGTGAGGTGGGTTCTCGAAAGGAAAATGATGTGACTGAGGGTGGGTTATAAGTGAAGGTAGAGGTGATGACTGGCGTTTCTTCCATGGTGGGAGGTGGTGGTGGGGGTGGAGAACGTGGTGATGGGGGATGTTGGGGTGAGATGGGTGATGTCTGAACGAAGGTTTCGGCAGAGAGGTCAATGGTGGTGGTGGGGTTAGCTGTGGCTTCAATGGTTACCTCTTGTTCTGTGACAGGCATCCTGATAGTCTTACCTGCTCGTGGTAATGTGTCGACTCTGCGTTTGTCATACCTCACGGACTGGCGGACTGCAGTGTGGACAGCCTCCGGAACCCCTAAAGACTCTGACACTAATTTGAGGGTGTCAATGAAATGTTGATCCACCCCATCATCTGATAGCATTTCTTGCATCAAAGCTTGACCTGACACAAGAGAGAGTTGATGCCTTTCTTGCACTGCTTTGATTGTGTCGTATAACCTTTGTAGTTGAGCTGTATATGCAGGTGCACCTACAATTTCTGGCACTTCTTGTTGCTCATCATGATGCTCTTGATCATAATCCTTCTCATCTTCCTCCTGTTCTTCATCTTCATCATCCTCTTCATCCACTTCCACTGTGGTGACAGGTACTTGGGCGGTTGTTGCTTGCGTTTGCACATTCTCCACTTGTTGTGCCTCTTCTGCCTCCAGCTCTACATCTTGTAATAATTGTTCGAAATCTTCATTCGTGAGTTCTTCCAAAGGTGCACCACTGGGAAATTCAAGATTGGTTGGGATGGGAGGGAATATCAAGGTAGAACCATCGGTGCTGCGTCTTGGAAGTTGGAGTGTGAATGGTCGGACTCTTCGGGGTGGAGGGGTGACGTCTGGTGTTAGGGTGGCTCCACGTGGTTGAGCACATGGGACTTGGACAGTGCCTCTCATCTTCTTAGAAGGGGGTCCAGTGGATGTCCTGCCTCTAAACTGCTCTACACGATTCCACATTAGGGCCCGTTGAATAGGGATGTCATAAGCCAAACACCTATAAATTATTCTCGTCAGAGCACAACATCCATATAAAACCTGTTTCCGCGGCCATCGTTTGTGAGCTAGGTGTATCTGATCAATTATCCAGTGGGGTAAGTTGATGGTGAGGCTCTGTGTCTCTGCCAGATACAAACTAAACCAAATCTTTTTAGGCGGCATGGTGAATCTATCTTGGGCAGGAAAAGCAAAGTGTTGCATGCACATGCGCATGTGTATTGCAACATTAGGCGTCATGGACACCATGTCCTTGAGTTTAGTGAGGCTTCGATTCTTCATGTAATCTGGCACTAGGGTTTCCTTCTCTGTAGGAATATGCATTCCGCGCATATCTAGGGCCTCTCTCACCAAGTTGTTGGATAACCTAAACCTCTTGAGCTCATTTCCTTTTGTTAGGGATGGGATCACAAATGAGCTTGCACCTTTTGGGTTCTTGTTTGGGGTCAAGGTGTTGATGAGATAGTAGCATCGCATGAAGTCAGGCTTTGGGAGCCGTGCACTGAAATATGCATTCAATCCTGCCTTCTCCCATACCGAACGTAGACCTTCTGCATTTTGTAATTTCTCGAATTCTCTTGTAAAGAAATGGTATTTACCTTGCTTCCCATTGAAGTCCAACTCTGATTCCCATAGGTATGTTCCCTCTCCCAAGGGTCCTGCCACTTCACTAAACTAGTGGGAAGCTTTTCCTACGGGCATGGTATGGCCACTGGGAGGGTCCGCTATAGGTATGATTTTGATGGCCTGCAATTCTTCTGGTCTTTTGTTTGTTTCAGGCAAAACGGGTAAACTGTCTAAGTCCACTTGCTGGCTCGTTTCTATTTGAGAGCTAGTTCCTGCCGCCTCAGCCATGTTGAAAACTTCGCAGCTGGTTCTGTGAGAATACATGAATAAATGTTAACATTGCAATGGACACAAAAATGACACCGTGTCCCCGTTACAACATTAACATGAGGCTCGGGAGAGGTTAGGGGGTTAGTAAGTGCTCGGTGCTTGTGTGCGTAGTTAGGAATTGGGTAGACCTAAGAACTAAGCGGAATGATGTAGTGTGAGAGTGACGTAGTTAGTAGGTGGACATGGATTTACAACTGGGGTCCGAGGGTTTATTCCAAGTTTTAGGTTGCCAAATGCAATGGATAGGTTTTGATCTTGACTTTGTGGAGACTCTGGAGAGTGTGATAGGGGTATTTACTTGAAAAATGGGGCTTTTAGGGACCCATTTACAAGTGATTCTACTTGTGCTCATGGAAGAATACGTGTTCGTGCGTGATGTGTAAGAGTGGGCCTCAGATGTTCGAGTGAGTGAAACATGTTGTACAGGGTTTGGCCTTCGTGTAGCTATTTGAGCCCGCAAGCAAGCCTTAGGCACCCAGATTTGTCGTGATTGTGGGCTTGCCTTCATTGACTTCTTGGGTACCCAAATAGACTTCACTTTCGCAGAAGAATGTATGAAGGACTTCTTATTAGTGTCGTGTTGTTGATTACTAATAAAAGGTTTTGGCCGTGGTGTTGGCCTGGTCAGCATAGGGTGTTCGCCTTTTTGCCTCCATACTTGTTTCATCGGCTGAAACAATCTGCTTTGCTCCTTTTTTTGGCCTCCAGTATAGGCAGTGCTCTGCTTCTTCTGTATTCGATCTGCCTTTGGTTGCTGCATCCCTCTCGCCTTTGGAAAAGAAGGGAGTACCGTCTTATCCTTGACTCCGTTGTTGAGACAATCCTCTTTCTGCATCATACATTTTTGGACAAGAATAGCATTGTCAACTTCATGTGCACCCCTGGAAGGACCAGGAGTTCGTGCCTTACCTAGTTCCTTGAGTGCCTCATTTTCCAATTCAACTGTAATTCGACTATGATTTACCCATACCTGAAGAAGTCCACCTCTTAGGTTTAGGTTGACCGCATGATCATAGATCCAGTCCTGACCCAAGACAAGAGGCTCAGTGAGGTCCTCATCTTGACACACTAGTACTTTGACTGTCATTGCTTCGTCTTGAATGGAGATGGGAAGATCCACCTCGCCCATGCAAGGGGTTTCCACACCTCCCAATCCTATGAGATATGCTTCTATAGGATTGACAGCTAATTTCAACTCTTGACAGTAAGACAGCTTGACTGCACTAGTGGATGCACCTGAGTCAATCAAAGCTCTTACAGTCCTTGCACCCTTTCCTTGTCCTATATCTAAGGTTATAAAAGGACGTCGATCAATTATCCTATGAGAGCTGATACCTGAAACTTCACACATAGCCACGTGATATCCTTGGTCTGCATATGCACCTAGCCTAGGTTGCTCTCTGCCTTGTCTTCTTAATTTCATTCTCCGTATGCGCTCTAAAGCTTCTGCTTGAGCTTCTTCTCGAATTCGTTTTTCTTCTTCTTTGCGTCTCTTAGCAATGTTGAGTCGACATAGCATCTCTTCTGTGAGAGGTTCCTGATATAACTTGACTCTGCATCCGCTAATGTAGCTCGGGAGAACATCACCCTCTAAAGTGGCTAGTTGTACTGCTCCACTTGTGGAGATCCTATTTATGATCATAGGTCCGTAGCCTCTTTTCTCTAGTTTTCTCGCGTGTTGTTTCAAAGTGTAGACTAGTACTAGGTCACCTGCATTCAAACCTTTATCCTTAACGTGGGCATCAAAGTATGTCTTCTGTCGTTTCTTAGCTGCATATATCCCTGCAGCCGCCCTCAGTCTTGTTTCTCCTAATCGTTCAAGGTCAAATAGTCTAGAGGAGAGTTCATGACCCGTCCATTCATGCTCTTGTGCTACTTTCAGTGTTGGTATTAAGAAGTCTAACGGTAGCACTGCATTTTGGCCAAACACCATCTGAAAGGGGGTGGCTTGGAGTACCGTTTTGTAGGCGACTCGATATGCCCAAACAGCATGGTGTAGCTGTTTGTCCCAATCAGAGCGTTTATTGTTCACTAATTTCGTCAACACATTGCACAGAATCTTGTTGGTGCTCTCAGCCTGGCCATTTGCTTGAGGGTGATAGGGGGCAGACTTCTTATGAACTACCAAGAACTCTTGGAGCAGATTTTCAATAACTTCATTCAAGAAGTGAGTGCCTCTATCACTAACTAGCTCTATAGGTAGCCCGTATCTAGTGAACACATTCTCAAATAAAAACTTAGCTGTTGTTTGAGCATCGTTCTTCGTTGTGGCTTTTACCTCTACCCACTTTGTTAGATAGTCTGTCGCAACAATGATATATTCAGCATGGGACCCCTTAGCTGGGGGATTAATAGGACCTACGAAGTCTATTCCCCACTTAGAGAATGCACGTCCACCCATCATAGGTTTCAGTGGCATCTCGTCTTTGCGTATAGGATACTAAGTTCGCTGACAGACATCACACCGTTTCACATAGGTATGTGCATCCATGTGAAGGGTCGGCCACCAGAAGCCCACAAATAGTATTGCCTTGATCACCCGATCTGGTCCAAAGTGTCCTCCTGCTACACCTTGGTGAGCAGTTTCCAAGATCTTGAGATATTCACTTTCATGGACACATAGTCTCAGGTAACCATCCTTACCACGCTTGTAAAGATTATCCCCAATGAGTGAGTATTCTTGGGCTTCTTGTTCTAGACTTCTTTTCCGAGCCAGAGTCATGTCTGGAGGGAAGGCTTTCGTATTCAGGAAGGATACTAATGGTTGACTCCAATCTGGCACTATGGATACTTGATAAAGAGTGGCATGTTCCACAGGTGGTTTAGTGCAGCAGATTGGGCATTCCTTGCACAGCTTTTGGACATCAACTTCCATAGTCGGCCAATGCCACCGAGTCTCCTTAGTGTTTGTAGGGTTCGTTGCTTTGAGTGGTGTTGCTTTAATGCACCTACATGTGCTAATTGCAACCATTTAGCGTACTCATCCTCTTCCACACAAGAGGCCAAGATCCCTTGATCCGTGTGCTTGTACATACTTCCTGCCATGATGTGATACTTTTGGGCTTTTACTACCTCTCTATCCTGCGTGTTTATTACTGGATGGTTAGGCCCGTATGTCAATACTGGTACCAATGGCTTAGCCCACTGCGGTACAACTTCCAAATTAAACAAGTAAGCGTTAGGAAGGTCATCTGACACTCCTTGTGGGGCCTCTCCAGATGTGAGCCTAGAGAGATGATCTGCTCTCAAGTGAGTCTTCCCTTTCCTGACCACTACCTCAAAGTCGTATTCCATTAGTAAGAGAAACCATCGTACTAATCTACCTGTGTTGCAAGGTTTGTTTACCAGGTACAACAATGCCTGATGATCAGTAAAAAATTTAAACTTATTTGCAAGCAAATAATGTCTAAACTTTTTAACTGCATATACCATGCCTAATCCTTCTCGTTCGGTGGTTGTATAATTTTGTTCAGCTGCATTCAATTGTCTACTAGCATAGGCAATTGGAAGATCCATATTACCTTCACCAGTAGGTTGCGCGAGTACACACCCAATAGCATAATTGGATGCATCCACATGAACATGGAAAGGCTTATTCCAATCTGGAGTGGTCAAGATTGGTGCTGAACATAATCGCCGTTTAAGCCCATTGAAGGAATTTTCACACTCATCAGTCCACTCAAAGTTAGTCAAGAGTCCATACATGGGCTTTGCAATGACAGCGTACATATGAATGAACCGGCGGTAATAACCACAATGCCCCATGAAGGCTTGCACTTCCTTGACGTTCTTTGGCCTAGGTAACTCGGCTATGGCTCTCACTTTCTCTTCATCGGTGGATATGCCATTCCTTGACACTATGTGTCCTAGAATCTTGCCTTGCCTGACCATAAAGACGCACTTTTCTGGGTTCAGGCAGACTTGATATTCTCTACATTTATCAAAGATTTGTCTGAGTTCGGGAATATGGGTTTGCCTAATGTTGGAATGAGCACAAAGATCATCAACATAGACTTCTAAGTTCTTCCTCAGGAACTCTTTAAATACATGGCACATCAGCCTCTGGAAGGTAGCTGGTGCATTGGTAAGCCCAAATGGCATTACTCTAAAGGCAAATATGCCCCATTCAGTGGTAAAAGCCGTCTTATGCTGATCTTCTGGAGCTATGGCTACTTGATTGTAGCCTGAAAATCCATCGAGGAAGCTGTACACTTCCTTGCCTGCCACTCTTTCTAAGAGATGTTCTGTGATAGGAAGCGGATAGTTGTCTCGAATTGTGGCTGCATTAACCTTCTTCAAGTTAATGCATACACACAGCTTTCCGTTTTTCTTGGGCACCACTACAATGGGGGATACCCACTCAGTGTGCTCAATTTCATAGATAAATCCCGCTTCAACCAGCCTATCTATCTCTTCTTTGATCTTGGCCGCATAATTATCATTATATGTATAAGGCTTTTGCTTAGAGGGTTTGGCATCTGAGATCATGGGGATAGTGTGTGAGCATATGTCAGGGTCCACTCCTTTCAAATCCTTGTAACTCCAAGCAAATACATCTCTGTATTCTCTTAGCAAGGCTATTAGCTCTTGTTCTTCCTCTTCTGTCAGGTCATGGCCTATGTACGTGCATCTCTCCTCTCCTTCTTCCAGAGCTACCACAATTTTCTTGGTGGTTTCTTTGTTATCATAGGCCTCCCCTGATTGCACCTCTCGTTTAGGCATTCTGATCATGACTCTCCTGTCATCTATCTCATACTTCTTAAAATTTTTCGGGACCTCAAACAAAGATTCTTCCTCTTCTGGTGAGACTTCTCTCTTCTTTCTTTTCTTTCCTTCTTCCTTCGGGGTTACATGTGTGGCTAGCCTTACATCATTTGTAAGCTCTCCATGCCTCTGGGGTTGAAATTCTACTTCATAGAAGTATTCTGCATCTGATGCAAAAGGTGGGTCCATAATGATTGACTCTAGATCGGAGTCACTCGCATCCTCAAATGCATCAGGGCTAAGTTCACACTCTTCTAACACTGCCTCTCCCATGATTGGCTCTATGGAGAAGACTGAAATGTCATAGCCATCCTCATCACAGTGGGGTGTCCATTGTTCTTCATTGATGGCTACATCCATTGTTGCTAGGATTTCTGCCCAGCCGTGGGGTTCAAATTCTTCGTCAGGGAAGACTACAGGTGCATAGGCTGGGTCTTGAATGGATCTATGGGTTTCTTTTGCACCTATCTCTCTGGCTTTTTCTCTCTTCTCTTCTTCTACTGCTACTTTGCACATCCATAAGTGAGTGTCTTCATGCATCCATGAGGATCCTGATCCTATGGAATGCACCGATTCCATATCATCTTTGGCTCTATGGATGGGATTCCATTGGATAGGAGGGACATCTCTATGAGAGTAATCTTTAAGATTCACTTTGGTCGTAACACTTAAGTGTTGCAGGTACAAGGAGTTGGTTCCCCAATCCTATACCACTTGCAACTGTCGCATAAAGGGTCGTCCCAAGATCATTTCATAGGCATGATTTTTGCTAAAATCACATATAGCAAATGTATGCTCGAACTCTACACCACATGTGGTGAGAGTGATTCCTTCTAACAGCCCTAGGGGTCTCTCTATGTGACCATCGGCCATTTGCAATTTCATCCTTGTGGGCCTGAGTGCTGGCTTGCCCCAGCGCTTCCATAGGGAAGTGGTAGCAATTGCAACACCTGCGCCTGAGTCTAGAATGGCCTTGGTGGTGTATCCTTGATGAGTGATAGGAAGATATGTGTTTCCCTCTTCGCCCTCACTCATGTCTCCTATCTTGTCCAATGGTATTTCGGGCACTGTTCTCTGGGATCCTACCTGGGAACGAGGTTTTGCTATCTCTGGTACTTGTTTGGCTACATGTTTCCATAGCTCAGGCCTTACTTTGAGTAGCTCTTCTAAGGTGAGGTTGCATTGTACTTTAGTGTTTTTCACTACCTCTGTGTTCCTAGGTATGACTGAGTCCTCATTTCGTACCATGACCGTGGGTGCTCTCATACAAGTAGACTTAGCTTCCCATGGGCTTGTGAAGTGGGGTAATTCTTGTAGAGAGTTAGACTCAAAGTCTAATCTTTCCTGAGATTGGGTGCTCTCCTGCTCCTCATAAATGGATGGGATGTCTTGTGGGAATTGGTCATGTGCATCATCCACAAGTTCAATGGGAGGAGGGACTTCACTTTCTTTAGCCCATTTGTCTTCTTGAATCTCTCGTAGGAATTCTGGTGTGAACCGATTCAGAGAAGATGATGTGTCTGGCTCCGTAGAGTTGGGCACATAGGCTTCCTGGGCAAGAAGACCTGCACTTTCACTTGCCTTGTCCTTGTGTTGAGAGGCGGGTTCCTTTTCTGATTGTGCAATGAGCTTCTCTATTCTTTCTAACAGTCCATCAAAGTGCAACTGTGTCTTTGCTGAACTAGAGATGTTAAATAGGCGACTGCCTTCAAACATGGTCTGAGCCAATTCCACCATCTTCGCGCAAATTTTGGTTCGTTCTAGCTCTAGTTCTGCTCTAGGGTAACATTTTTCATGATCGGTCACGGTTGGCCCTTCTTGAATTCTGGCTTGATATGCTTTAAGCATCATATTAAGGTCCTCGGGAGTGGGATCTGCTAGGACTGATCTTTCTCTTGGGGGTGGTGGAAGTGTGTGAGGTGGGTTGGAAGGTGGCGGGTCGGATGGAGACGGGAATGGTGGTGGTGTGGTAGTGTGAGAGGGATTTTGAGATGTGAGTTCAGTTATCCTGGCCTTTGTTTCTCTGAGGCTTTCCTCGAGTTCACTCATCTTTCTTGCCCATTGTCTTTTCATTCTTTCACGACTATCTCTCCAAGCTCTAGTCCTCTTCTTTGTCATGCTCTCCGTTTCACTAACATCTGGGCTCTTTTCCTGGCCTACGCTTTGGTTCTGTTGCAATGCTTGAGCTCTAGTGACTACTTGTATGGGTGCAGTGGTAGTCACACTCCCTGTGGAGTCTACAACTAACCCAATAACGTTGATAGGAGTGATTTTTGGCATATTATTGGGGTTCTTTGGGAAATCTCGTAAGAGATGCTCCTTTCCACATTCTTGGCAAAAGCCCTGGATCGTCACTGACTGGGGTTGTGTAGGTGGAGGCACGGGACAATCACGAATGAGATGATCTCCCTGACATCTGTAGCATGGTCCTCTAGGGAATGGGGGTCTTACTTGTCTAGGTTGAGGTCTAGGGTTGGGGTTTGCATACATGACGTTTGTGTAATCTAACTCCCAACTAGGTTCATTTGGCTCTTCACTATAGTAGGACTCCCCATGTTCAGGAGATTGCATGTAGTAAGCCTGGGGACTATCAACATGTGTAGAATCGAAGCTATGGTCACTGGGATCACTTTCTGAAAGCAATGGTGTTACGGGGACTATAGCTCTATTCAGGTTTTCTTCTGCAGCAGCATACTTTACTGGAATCACATTAGCTGGAGCAGGGGGTTGTTGTGCTAGCACAGGCTGAGGCCTTTGTTGGTTTTGGTAGGGTTGGTAGGTTTGTTGAGGCCTCGCATACTGCTGAGGTGGGTACTGGTTCTGGTATCTTCCTTGTTGAGGGTATGGTAGTGGGTACGTCTGCCTAATGGTTTGCTTATTGTAGGGGCAATCTTGTGCGGTGTGATTGGTGTACCTCCGTTCTATGGTGCAGTACTGGCTACTAGGATTTACTTGGGGTTGAGCCATAATGGGGCATACATTTGCCATGTGGTCGCCACCACAAGTATAGCATCTTTTCACAGGGGCAAACCTTGGTTTGCTAGTGACACCTAATTTCTGAGCTACTTTCTTTGCAAGTTCCTCAATTGATGTGGATTGCGTGGAAGAGAGGCTAGAGGCACTATCTGAATCTTTGTATATCTTGGAAAGCTCTAACTCCTCCCCTAGGTTATCCTCGATGTCAATGCACATGCGTACACACTCTTCTATGGTCCTAGGGTCCTTCAAGTACACATAAGATCTCAATTTGGTACTTAGCAATCCATCCAAGAATAAAGCCACTTGCTTAGCTGGTGTGGGTAGCTCCGAAACAGGGCATCTTTCTAAGTATTGCCTAAATCTTCTTCCTGCAAGTCTCACGGTTTCTTGAGGGGTTTGCTTGAAGCTGTGAATCAGTGAGGAGGTATTATGTCTTATGCCACTCTTAGAGAATTCAATAATGAAAGCCTCTAGGAGTTGGTCTATACTCCTGAATTGTCTCTCATTCAATGGTTGAAACCACGTAAGGGCTGTGTTCCTAAGGGTTAGACCAAAGGCATTGTACTGCGTGAATAGATCCTCCACTTGTTCAGCTCTCAAGACTTGCCTAAACTCAGCCACATGATCGTAGGGATCTCCAGTGCCATCGAAGTAGTTTTTCATGGACTTAACTAGTTGGGTCGGTCTCAAAGTCCTCATGTGCTCTCTTTGTCTTGGTAGAGGGAATTCATCCGCATTTCTTCGGTCCCCTGGGGCTCTATGTCCCTCAAGTTCCACTCTATTTGTTTCCGTTCTCGTTCTTCCTCTTCCCAAGGAGTTGGCAAAGCTTACCTCAGGTCTGTCTCTCTTTATGTCTCTCTGAACTCCATGAGCATGGGACGTTCCAGCTCCCGGGTGGCCAGAGGACACGTTAGATTTTGGTTGGGGGAAAATAAAATCACCCATCCTAGTATAAGCATGTCTATCATGTTCGGTAACCACAAAGATCCTTTCTAAAGCGTGATCTAGATAGGTCACTCTGCCTGGGCTATCTGGATCTTTAAACTCATAAATCATGATTGTTCCTATATCAATTGGCCGATCAGATTTATACCTCCAAAAGGCTTCGTCAGTCTCTCGGTTCAGAAGCAAATCTATGCTCTTGTTGTCCTAGGGAACCCACTCGGGATTGAGGATTCTAGTAAGAACAGATTTCCCTCGAGGGGTCCTGGGTTCCACTCCTACGTTCCCTTGTTCTAGGTCATCTATGTCCGTCTCAGGGATCACATTCCCGAATTCATCTGTCCTCTCTGGGTGACTAGTGACCACGTATATGGTTCCCTCTTTATCAAGGTATGCACCCTTTTCAAACTTGACAGCAGGGTGCTCTAGCCCAATAGATTGGTCTGGGTTTTTGATTTGGACCACGGATCTTCCTAGGCCGTTCTCATAGATGCTAGCACCTAATCGGTTGGTCCTAAGGTATTCCAGCTGCGTCTTGTACGGGCCTTCTACCCTGTGTAAGTATGGCACTCCTAAACTTCCCGTAGGTCGGTCCATGCCTTGAGACATCTCTGATTCACTAGTCTCAGAGCTAGGGTAGTATGAGTGGTGGCTCAACTGCTGGGCCCAAGACCTAGCAGTCTGGTTGACACTAGCCTCTGAAGACCTAAGACTTTGTCTATCTCTCCCTAGATGTCGCCCTGATCTAAGGTTCATAAGCCTAATTGGCTGTCAATCGCGATCGAATGGGCTGTCAATCGCGATGGACAGGTGTCAATCGCGATGGACTGGTGTCAATCGCGATGGACTGGTGTCAATCGTGATGGACTGGTGTCAATCGCGATGGACTGGTGTCAATCGCGATGGACTGGTGTCAATTGCGATGGACTGGTGTCAATCGCGATGGACTGGTGTCCGTCGGGGTCTGTCAATCGCGATGGACTGGTGTCAATCGCGATGGACTGAAATTTTGCAATTTTTTCAAAAATTTTTGTGGATCTGTGCTGTGCAAGGTCTCTAGTCTACTGTGGTACACTTAATTTTACCAAAAGATGAAAATTTCTGTCAATCGCGATCGACAGAAGCTAGCGACTGCGAGACAGTTCTGCACATTTCCGAACCTGCGCAACGTGCTGGAGGGGATGATGCTGCTGGAACCTGCAAAAACTCAACAAACATGCAAAAACAGTGCACACAAGATCGCTCTCTCGCTCTCTCTCACAAGTGGAATGAGGGAAATGAAAGGAGGAAGGAGATATGATCAAAAAACTGAAATTTTTGCGATGATGGAGATGGAGGTGGGAGATGGTGAGGATGATGATGGTGATGATGGTGGTGAGGTAAGGAAGAGAAAAACAAGAAGAGTAAAGAAATTACCTACGATGCCAACGTCTCAACTCTACGTCTTACCATCACACGCTCGTCCTCAAGGCTCGATCCCCGGCAACGACGCCAAAATTTGGTGTAGCTCAGTGATGAGTAGCACCTCCTTTAATGTCAATCCGGGAAGACGTGAGGATGGTATGAAGACCTCGAGCAAGTGGATGCACAAGTGCGTGAGTGAGAAGCACACAAACATGCACACACATACACACACGCGCACACACGGCAAGACAAAGAGTGAGAAGCAATGGAGTTCTTAGATTACTTTCAAAAAGCTCTTACAAGTTCATATCAATTACAAGCTAACCTCAAAAATGAGCTCTCTAGCTCTATTTATAGTTTTTGACTAGGTTTTGGCCCTGTCCAGACCTAGTATCCGGCCTAGTTAAAAATTAGGTTCCAGGGCCAATTTGAGGGCTTAAACGGAGTCTAAAAAATATGAAAATTGATATGTAGGTACTTCTAAGGCTCCTCAAGCTCAAGGACTCCTTGGCTTGCACAAAATGGAGCTACAAAAATATGAAATGGTATTTACAATGATTGTTAGTGATAAGAATCACTGTTATAAAGATGTTGATTTGGAAAAATTTGAAGGGTCTATCTGCCAGATTTGCGTCGACTTCTTTGTCTACTTAATCCTTCACTTCGCTCTGACTCTCTCCGCTGGCTTCCTTGTCTAGTCAGTCCTTGGGTCCCCATACTGCTCTCAACAGTGTGTCTATAAACGTGCCCCACACGTAGATGTTTTGAATCATTCTTAGTGTCATCGATAGACACCAAGAAGTTGTGGCAGTGGCACCCACTCGTGGGCCGCTCTTCGGAGATGAAGCACCACTTTGATCTGAGTCTTCCACCTCAGTGATGGTTAACTTTGGCTTCGGTGAGCCTCGATCCTCTTCCAAGTGAGCCGCTTGAACTTTAGAGTTCGGGTTGTTGGGGGGGCAATGTTGAGCCCAATGACTCCCCTTGCATATCTTGCAAAAGGGGCGTGGATCGTTTCTTTGGTTGGACACTGTTGGAAGAGCACGTTGTTGGTGGTTTCGGGCGAACTGTCCTGTCTTATGGCTCGCCTTTTGCTTGCCATCTGAATCCGACTTCCTCGTATTTTCTTTAGAGTTTGGGTTCTCTGTCTTTCGAGTGGCTTGTGCACGTCGGTGTGACTCTGAGTCTTGATATCTTTCGGCCATGATGACGGCCTCTTCCCACGTAGTGGGCTTCTGCTTTTCAATTTTGCGCCTGGTCCAAAGGCTGTAACCATAATAGAAACCATGGAGCTGGTCTAGGGTGTGCATGCCCATAATCTGTAGCCTGAGGCATCTGTACCTCCTGATGTAGTCTGAAAGAGAGCCCTCTTGTCTGAGCCCTCTCCACTCGTCGCGGAGTTTGAATGCTTCATTCTCCGGTATGAAGTAATCATGGAAGATGGTCTTAAAGTCAGACTATGAAGCAATGTCCTCGCGCAGTGTCTCTGCAAGGAACAGTGTCTCTGCAAGGAACCAAGCGTATGCGTTGTCGGCCAAGAACGAGGCAGCTATCTTCACCCAATGATGGCGGTTGATGTTTTGCAGTTCCAGATACTGCTCCATGTCATTTAGCCACTTGGCTACCACCAAAGAGTTGTGTTTTCCTTTGAACTTTTCTCGTGGGCTAGGTTTGAAGTGACCATAAGAGCCCCCATCACTGTCTTCATCTGGAGGTGAGGCCGCACAGCGGTGCGTCGTCCGTGAATGGCGGTGTGTGTGAGAGGTCTTTCGTGATGTCTCTCCTTGAGCCTCGTCAAAAAGTCTACTAGTCTCCTTGTTCATCTGTTCTTTGAGCATTTCAGCTAGGTCGGCGATGGTGGACTCTAGCTTGCTCATGCGTACTTCCTGAGTGATCATCCACTCGGGTGCTGGCATGGCTTGGATCTTCTTTTGGTCTGCAAAATCCAAAAAACGATTATTGGGAATGGGAGTCGATTATTTGGGATGGGAGACTGGCCCCGTTTACCCTTAGTTCGGCATTTATCCTTCTTGTTATCGAAGTCAGTGGCAAAGTAATCATTCGCTTCGCCCTCCATTGCAGTGTGCGGATGAGAAATCGATGCGGCTTCCAGCACTGCTGTGACAGCAGTGTCAATAACTCCCGATGGTTGCAGGAACGAGCTCTGCTCTGATACCAAAAATGTAACGAAACGAGTCACTCAGGACTCAACTTAGCGCATCACGCTAGCCCGTTGGGGAGTGACTCGTACGTTTGAAGGTAACTTGGAACTTTTCCAAGGCCCCTTGGTCAGTGAGCACCTGAAACGTTCCTTTTGGATGCGGCCCAAGTGCGGACCGCTGAGCCGATTGATGCCCACACCTGGACGTTCGGGTGCCCACTTGCACTTTGCTTGTACTTGAACACTTCACAAACACAACGCTTCAGACGGCACATGAAACCGATCTGGTTTGCCCACAAAACGTTGAACCTTTTCCTGCACGCAACGCAAGCCGACGTGATGCAACGTGAACGTTATTGCCAAACGTGACTTTGTGCCGTGGACAATGTTCATACACCTTGAGAGCAAGTAGAGATAACGGGACACACTTGCCAAAAGAAAAGTTATGTATTCATAAAGAGGCCCGAAGGCATATGTACATGGCACATAGTTGGCCCGCGATTAGCGCCGCGGGAAAGTGCACGGGGATGGGACGGCCCGGTGACGATGGGTGGCCGTTTGACGGCGGATGGCCATTTGAGAGCGCAGGGGCATCTCGGGAGCTTCGGAGTGCTTTTGTTAGCACGGGACGTTGGGGGTGCTTAACAGCTTGAACGGGAGCGTGTAAGCACAAGGTAGCAAGATTGAGCGCCGGATGATAAACGAGGCCCCCCTCATAGTTGTGCACAATTTGGCGCCGGTCGGCAACCCACTCAAGCACCAAAATGCCTTGGATAGAAATACGGGGGAAGGGGGGGGTGGGGGGGGTGTGGGGTGGGAGGTGGTTGGGGGGGGGGGGGGGGGGAGGGCAGCTCCACTGCTCTTATACATTCAGTATCTTTTCCCAGGATCAGACTGGCAACATTTCATCAGCTTTTCTTCACGGGCCATTTTTGGCCGTTTCCCGAGAGGTCCCCCATTCCAGTTGTGTTGACGGCCTTACTCCTTAACAATTCTGTTTTCTCAAAAACGGTTGAAAATAGGTTCTTACATTCTCCCGTGCTTTGAAGAGCTTGGCATCCTCATCAAGCCAAGATAGTGGCCGGCGGGTGAGTGGGATGCGCGGACGGTGAGGGTTGGATGCGCGGGAGGCATGAGTTGAATGTGCGGAAGGTGTGGGTTGGATGTGCAAAAGGTGTGATTGGAGGCACGAAAGGTGTGGGTTGGATGAACATGCATGGATTTGAAGTGGGGAAGGCGTGGGTTTGATGTGCGGAAGCGTGGGTTGGATGCATGGCCAGTTAGGTTTGGGCATGTGGAAGGTGTTTGGACTGATGGGCATGTGGTTTGGACTGTTGGGAGGCCGGAGGTAGGTGAGTTCACATACCTGGGCATTCGTGTGGCGCGATAGCCACGTCTTTGCGTGTGAGCCCCAGTCGACGTTGATGTGGGGCTCGGCGTTGCGCTTTGCATTTGCCATGGGGCGCCTTTGCCAATGGCGAAGAGCTGGGAGGAACATCTTTGAGGTGACGGTGGAAGCGTTGATGGCCCATCCTTAGCTTGTCAACCTCTTTGTCTTCGACTTGCACCATGTTGGCGCGTAGGACTCCAAGGTGAGCCTTGGTCGTCGATTCTCTCGTGGTTGGCCGGGCGTGGGATGCCACGGCGGTTGATCTTGTTTTGCCGTGGGGTTGGCTTGGTGGCTTGGATGTCTTCACTAGAGGCCGTTCTTCATACCCTTGGGGCGGTGTATCTTCAAGTGGTGCTTTACCTTTTCTAGGATCCCATTGGATCGGAGGCTCCTCTTTGGCCTTGTCTTTTGCCTTGGATTGCTGAGTCTTTCTCTCAGCTTTGTTCTTCGACTGTGCTTGGCAATGGCAGTCCGCCACCACGATGTTGCCTTTCATGTCGACAAGCATTTTGTCTATGCCTTTGCCGAGCATGTTGATCATGTATTTGTCCATGAAGGATAACCCAAGTATCACTTCAAAGGAGTCCAGTGGCACGACCAAGAAGTCTAGCTTACCTAACCATTCACCCATTGTCACTTTGACGCTGAGTGCTATCTTCACGTTGTCATCCCGTCCTTGTGCAAAGGAAACGCAAAGGTCCAATGGCTTGCTAAGGGGCAGCTTTAGGCTTTCTGCGCATGCCGGTCACATAAAATTGTGGGTTGCACCGAAGTCCACCAAGATCGGTTTCTGTGTGTCTCCAAACGTGCCCCACACATAGATGTTTTGAATCATTCTTAGTGTCATCGGTAGACACAAAGAAGTTAAGGCAACGGCACCCACTCGTGGGCCGGTCTTTGGAGATGAAGCACCACTTTGATATGAGTCTTCCACCTCAGTGATGGTTAAGTTTGGCTTCTGTGAGCCTGGATCCTCTTCTAAGTGAGCCGCTTGAACTTTAGAGTTCGGGTTGTTGCGGGGGCAATGTTGAGCCCAATGACTCCCCTTGCATATCTTGCAAAAGGGGCGTGGATCGTTTCTTTGGTTGGAGAAACGTTGGACAGTGCTGGAAGAGCACGTTGTTGGTGGTTTCGGGTGAACTGTCCTGTCTTATGGCTCGCCTTTTGCTTGCCATTTGAATCTGACTTCCTCGTATTTTCTTTAGAGTTCGGGTTCTCTGTCTTCCGAGTGACTTGTGCACGTCGGTGTGACTCTGAGTCTTGATATCTTTCGGCCATGATGACGGCCTCTTCCCATGTACTGGGCTTCTGCTTTTCAATTTCGCGCCTGGTCCAAAGGCTTCAACCATACAAGAAACCATGCAGCCGGTCTAGGGCGTGCATGTCCATAATCTGTAGCATGAGGCATCTGTACCTCCTGATGTAGTCTGAAAGAGAGCCCTCTTGTCCGAGCCCTCTCCGCTCGTCACGGAGTTTGAATGCTTCAGTATGAAGTAATCACGGAAGATGGTCTTAAAGTCAGACCATGAAGCAATGTCCTCCTACAATGTCTCTGCAAGGAACCACGCGTATGCGTCGTCGGCCAAGAACGAGGCAGCTATCTTCACCCAGTGACGGCGGTTGATGTTTTGCATTTCCAGATACTGCTCCATGTCATTTAGCCACTTGGCTACCACCAAAGAGTTGTGTTTTCCTCTAAACTTTTCTCGTGGGCTAGGTTTGAAGTGACCATAAGAGCCCCCATCACTGTCTTCATATGAAGGTGAGGCCGCACAGCGGTGCATCGTCCATGAACGGCGGTGTGTGTGAGAGGTCTTTTGTGACATCTCTCCTTGAGCCTGGTCAGAAAGTCTGCCACTCTCCTTGTTCTTCATCTGTTCTTTGAGCATTTCAACTAGGTCGACGATGGTGGACTCTAGCTTGCTCATGCGTACTTCCTGAGTGATCATCCACTCGGGTGCCGACGTGGCTTGCACCTTCTCTTGGTCCGCAAAATCCAAAAAACGATTATTGGGAATGGGAGACTGGCCCCGTTTACCCTTAGTTCGCCATTTATCCTTCTTGTTATCGAAGTCGGTGGCAAAGTAATCATTCGCTTTGCCCTCCATTGCAGTGTGCAGATGAGAAATCGACGCGGCTCCCAGCACTGGTGTGAAAGCACTATCAATAACTCCCGATGGCTGCAAGAACGAGCTCTTCTCTGATACCAAAAACATAACGAAACAAGTCACTCAGGGCTCAACTTAGCGCATCACGCTAGCCCGTTGGGGAGTGACTCATACGTTTGAAGGTAAGTTGGAACTTTTCCAAGGCCCCTTGGTCAGTGAGCACTTGAAACGTTCCTTTTGGATGCGGCCCAAGTGCGGACGGCGGAGCCGATTGATGCCCACACATGTTCGGGTGCACACTTGCACTTTGCTTGTACTTGAACACTTCACAAACACAACGCTTCAGAAGGCACGCGAAACCGATCTCGTTTGCCCACAAAACGTTGAACCTTTGCCCGCACGCAATGCAAGCTGACGTGAACGTGCAACGTTGCCAAACGTGACTTCGTGCCGTGGACGTCGTTCATACGCGTTGAGAGAGAGTAGAGATAACGGGATGCACTTGCCAAAAGAAAAGTTTTGTATTCATAAAGAGGCCCGAAGGCATATGTACATGGCACGTAGCCGGCCCACGTTAAGCGCCGCGGGCAAGCGCACGGGGTGGGACGGCCCAGTGATGGTGGGTGGCCATTTGACGACGGATGGCTGTTTGAGAGCGCAGGGGCGTCTCGAGAGCTTCGGAGTGCTTTTGCTAGCACGGGACGTTGGGGGTGCTTGACAGCTTGAACGGGAGTGTGTAAGCACAAGGTAGCAAGATTGAGCGCCCGATGATTAACGAGGTTCCCCTCATAGTTGCGCACAATTCGGTGCCGGTCGGCAACCCACTGAAGCACCAAAATGCCTTGGATAGAAATACGGGGGGAGGGGGGGGTGGGGGGTGGTGGGGAGGGGGAGGGCAGCTCCACTGCTCTTATACATACATTATCTTTTCCCAAGGTAAGACTGGCAGCATTTCATCAGCTTTTCTTCACGGGCTCCCCATCCCAGTTGTGTTGACGGCCTTACTCCTTAACAATTCCGTTTTCTCAAAAACAGTTGAAAATAGGTTCTTACAGTCATGTCCAGTGAGTGGATTGAATAAACGATAAAGACTAGATAGGGCGAGGATGCATATCTCTTATAAGATCGAAGATGAAATAATTATGAAGTTTGAAGGAATTGTTAGATACTATCATAGCGGTTGAAAGTGAACAGAGGATGCTTTGATCACTTTCCATTAAGATCTCTTAAAGTAATATCTAGGACATTGTTCATATTGGGAAGCATGATTCAACTTGTATATCCCTACTTGAAAGGATATAAATGGGAGTAGGACAAGTGAGTTGTAGCTTTTCTCTCCCTATCTTGAAATTTTGACCTTAGGCGTGCTCTTCTTCAATATGGATTATTGGATTAAAGATGGTTGCAGTACCTTATATTACAAACCTGTTTCGAATTTTCTCTACACCGCCGCAAATAAACTTTCAACTTCCGTTTCTTTTTAAGTTCAAACCCACCGACAGAGCACCTTTCATTTTTCCCCTCTTGTCCCCATGAAAACGGTTCATGTTTAACTTGTTTCGCATGAACTTCAGTGGCCAAAAATAAAAGAAACAAGAAAGATCCACTTTATACACTTTTCTCCAGTATCAGGAAAATGAAAAGGGATTTTACATCGCAGCTGCAATAACATCACGGATGGGATAAAGAGACAGAAAGAGGGCAACTGATGCCACTGCAAATCTCAGCATAATGAATCCACATATGCAAATCGACATCATCATTTGGATAGAATAAGAGATCAATACTATTTATATTGGACTTGCAGGGTGCTGACCTTTATCTTAGAGAGAGACGAACATTGCAGAGTTTATCGTCATCAATGTCTACAACATGCTTTTTGACATCGATTTTTTTTCATGTCCGGAAGATAACGACAAGCTCATGGACACAAGATCATGGTAACAATTCAGGAAAACTAATTAAGATGCTCTTTGCTGAGATCGTGTCTGGGCAGAGGGATTTACAGCTGACCAACTCCTAGTTCTAAGGCATTGGTAACCATGGTCTAAGGTGTTCTTTGTATTACTTTACTAATTCCTTATTTATCTTTTATTGATATTAGATGACTGATGCACATTATGAGACATGAAGAAAAGGATTTTTTGTAGGTTAGAATAAAATAAACTCCCTTTTCTGATGCGGTTTCAATCTTTCAAAAATAAATATGAACATACGATTGGATCCTCTAGTGTTAACTCTAAGTCGTTGAGCAAAGATAGAACCACACCGTTTGTCCACCCAAAGCCAGTCTGCCAGATAAATGCAAAACGAGTTAAGAAGTGGTAGTAATCACACTGGTCATCTTGATTACCTTTTACGATAAAGAGATATCTAATTTCCAATATGAATAGCTGCAACATCCCAAGAGCAGGAATATGTTTTTATATTATATAAGAATTCTACTTATACATAAATGAATTGATATCTAAAGCCAAGAAAGGAGTGAAAGACATTACCTGAAGCTCATACTCTCCACCTCCACCCGTCCCACCACAAACTGTAGCATCATACTTTTCCAACATGTAACCACTTTCATTGAAAGCCACAAAATTAGTTCGTATCCACTCAAGAGCTATTTTTTTAGCTAACCGCTGTCCATCACTGTGCCCAGACAGAAAAAGACCCTCTATAACCATATGCTGCAATGGTGGCCAAGCGTTTGGAAAGTCCCTTGAAAACATAGAAAACAATTACTTTCCTTAATTTTCGAATGAATGTATACTTATTAGCTTGCAGGTTTAGATGGAACAGTTAACAGATGAGTTCTGAATGAAGCATTGATACCATACACCTCCTAATGAATGCAACAAAATAGATGGATTTTCAAGACTCTATACTGCAACTGTCGTGTGTTCTTAGTGTGAACCGGTGATCCATTTATTAACTAAATGGATGACTTGAAGCAGCATTTCAGTGATTTCAAAATGCAGCACAATTCACTGACAAGCAGAACATTGACCAGAACTTTGAGGTTTCACTACGTTAAGTGTTCTCTTACCATTGCTGCCCAGTCTCCTGTAATGATGTAGCTAGTCCAGCAGGAAATAAGAGCCTAGATTTGATCAAAGCATTCACAACTTTTTCTGTCCTTGCATCACCTGAAGAAATTCAAAAAAGCCATATTGCACAGAGATCTGCATATGCTGAATCTCTGGTTACGAAACTAATAACATCAAAAGAACCCTCTCATTATGAACCAAAAATCTACAGAGTAACATATATAAAAAATATCTATTAGACTACGCAAAATGCATAGTGGTTGTACTACGCTTTCTCCATGAGAATTTGAAACAGACTGCTCCAATCCGCAGCTGACTAAATCAACATACACAGTGCTTGCAAGTTATTTGAGTTGATGATAACTTGGCACCAAAATGAGAGGTTTCTAAGATATCATGATCATAGAGGATGCTGCTTTGTTATGCACATAAACCTAGGTACAGTAATATTCCTCCTCATGAAAGGTGGGGGAGAGGGGAGTGGTGGATTATATTTATCTAGAGCTTTCGTAGATAATAACTTTATTATAAATTGCTCGATGAATATTGGTAATACATCAGAATAGAAGACAATTCTAAATTTTAGTAGCATGATGAACATAGAACAATGGCTCTAATACATCATCACAACAGCCTAGCATAATGTAGCTCAAATCCTTTTCTTTGGGAAAACACGAGATCTTTTTATCAATATGTATAGGAGAACAAATTCCCAAGCAGGAAAAGAAGTACACAAGCCCTAAGGCTTAAGAATGAAGTTAATAAGACAGAGTATATGATTTGTGAGGTCAGTAGGGAGATTGTCAATGGAGTTAATGATGCATCCTCTTGAATTTTTCCAAAAAAGTGCCTAAGAAGATTGTCCTATGGTCTACCTCAATGATCAAACCATTCTGCAAATCCCGAATATGTCAGAGCATCCAGTATTGCAGCTGCTCTAAAGTCCATAGAAGCCCAACATCTGCATGAGAGAGAATTTGAAATGTGATAGCTATAGCAAAAGTGTCAATATGCAGCAGCCATGTGCAAAGAAATAATCAGAGCTCATGCCACCAGCCTGCTTGAATCTGCAATTCTAAAATAATTGTTTCATAGTCTCAATTGGATTTTTGCACTGAAGGCATCGGAAGGTAATTTGTGCAGGACTCTGATGCTTCATAGCCAGACCAATTTTCATATTGCAAAACATCACTCTCTATAAGAACACTTGATGTTGCAAACGAGCTTGCATATGCCAAGTGATATTCACTCTTTGTATCTACAATATATTGGGGTTTGTAAATCCAAAACTTTTATTACAGCCTGCATTACTATCAATGGTTGCTTGCAGGCTTTATGAAAAGGAGTTCCTGCCTCAACCAAAATCCTCAGCTCCACTTGAGATTCAATTCTTATGTCTCTACGAAGTACAAATGTTATGGGCCATTTCAACGGAGGGTCAAACGAATACAAGCTGCAGCTAATACCATTCGTAAGGTGTAAGATGGAAATTTTTCACCAATTTGAATTTTGCACAAAAGAAAGCCACCTCTGGTCATCAAAGCAGTCATCAATCATTTGATCCCATTTTCTGGAAACATGTGGAAAGGTCTGAGAATTCCTTGAAAAACAGAGACCAAAACAGACATTTTAGCATAAGGAAACTGCTTACAAGTTCCTTTTCAAGGTAAATGCATAGATAAATTCTTCCAACCTGCAAACAAACACAATGGTATTCCACTCTTCCTTTTGGAAGACGTGAAAAAAATTTTGCTCATGTATCCTAGATGCCTTTGAAAGAGGAGCTATGATCAGCAAACCATTTAAAATTTGGGCACAAAACAAATAGACCACAAAAGAAGTTCGCAATTAACATACACCTAGCAATAGCATCTGTCAACAAATCGAGCAAACTTGAACCCCCAAACTTCCATGGAAAACTTGCAATAGACCAAGGGCCAAGAACTGGTGAGAGGGAGGAGTTTTTGTGCCATAGAAGATATTTAACTGAAAGAACAAATAACTTTATAGCATCATAGACTAATCAATCAACAACAAGTAATATATCAAGTAGGGAAGTAGAATAGCTGGCATAATACATAATTAAAAATGCATAGGCCAGTCATGAGCCTTCCATCTAGCAACCTTTTGAAGCACCTTCTCAAGAACCTAAACACATCCTCTTCTCAATTTGAACACTCATGGAATAAGCCCAATGTTGATATATTTAGGTAGTGATGTGTGTGAACACTCTAGGACCACCGGGGCACTTTTTTCCCTCTTTAAGAGGTTTTTTTTCCCCGGCTTGTATATACGCCTATTGCCCTAATGGGCTACTTATCTTTGTACATTCTCTAGTAATACATTCAGTATTGTGTGTTGTGCTCCAAGCTTCTTCTTCTTCCTTGTGCTGTATGCGTGCTTCCGCAGACGTCTAACTCCAACAATTGGTATCAGAGCAGGTTGCCGCTTCATCTAGGGCGTCGTCGACACCTCTCTGGTTGCAGTCTCAGAATCGCACAAATTTTGGTGAGCATATTCAGCGTGTTTCCGAGGTCAAAACACCTTCGCTATGTCCTTCCGAAATCAGGATCCGAGCTCGTTTCGGCCTCCGAACGCACTATCGCAACGCTTGTGCAGGCTATTTCGTCTTTTTGTGCCAAAGGTATTTTAATCACCGGCCATGGCTGAAAGCAGTGATGTATTTCGTATGTTGGCTGTTGAGGATAAGTTGGATGGTACGAACTACCCATTGTGGGCTTATATGATGCGACATGTATTGGTTGCAAAAGGACTGTGGAACATTGTGCAGGGTGTTGAAAAACGTCCTATCACACCTGCAGCTGTTACAACTGCAGGTATAGAAGCTGATGCACAAGGTGTCGAAGATGATGATATTCTGCATATTCCTGTTCGTGCTTCGGTTTCTGCTGCAGCTACTCTAGAGCAAATTCATCGGGATGGTAGAGATTCCCAGGCACATGCATTGATAGCTTTGTCTGTCAAACGTGCCATTATTCCTCACATTCTCTCTTGCAAAACAGTTAAGGATGCTTGGGATACACTTACCACATTGTACCAAGCTAGGAATGAGGCTCGTGTTGCTTACCTCCAAAAACAGTTGGAGAGTGAGCACATGAATGAAAGTGATTCTATGGACAATTTTCTAACAAAGATCAAAGACTTGAAGGAACAGTTGATTTTTGTTGATGAGGTTATACCAGATAGCTCAGATAGCTCACTTGTGCAGACCATATTGAATGGTCTTCTTGATTCATATCAGAGTTTTGCTTCTACTCTTCGGTTGATGATGAAAGGCAATCCAAATGCCTTGTTATTTGAGGAGTTAGTCTCTGTTCTGTTGCAGGAAGTTCAGTCCAGGCAGAACAGGTCCATTATGCGAGTTGCAGATCAAGCATTCTTGGCAAGTCAGAAGGGCAAAGGAAAATGGATCTCTTCAACTAGTAAGCAGAAATCTGCTAATTCTGCAGAATCGAAGAGGGAAGACAAAGATGAAAATAAATCAGAAAAGCAAAAATTGTTCTGCAAGTACTGTAAAGGAAATGATCATATCATAAAGAACTGTCCAAAACTGGCTGTTAAAGAGGCAAGAAGAAAGAGGTTGGAATGGTTGTTGCAGAGGCCTCTACACCAAAAACCGAGTCTGCTAATCTTGTGCAGGAAGAAGAATGGGCGTTTACTACCGTTTGCAGTTTTGACCCATCTTCCCATGAGTAGTGCATGTCTGCAGTAGACTCAGATGTTTGGTACTTTGACAGTGGGGAGACCAAACATATTACCTCGCACCGCAGTTTCTTCTCTTCACTCGAGCCTTCCCCTATAGGGAGTACTGTTACATGCGCAAACAACTCCTCTTATCCTGTTATGGGAGTTGGTTTAGTTCTTTCACTTTGTCAAATGCTTTATTTGTGCCAGGGATCAAAAAGAACCTATTATCAGTTTTTGCATTAGCCAAGATTGGCTCGGTTGTGAAATTTGTTGATGACATGTGTGCAATTCATGATCTGTCAAATAGCGATGTGATTATTGCTTCCGGCATTTTATGTCGTGGGCTCTATAAGCTCATAGACCATGAAAGATCTGTGAATGATTCAACATGTGCAGTACATGATTCTCAGGCTATGTCAGATGCAAAGCTTTGGCATGCACGCTTTGGTCATCTGAATTTTGCTAGTTTGCTACGCCTGCAGAAATCTGAAATGGTGTCCTCTTTGCCCAAACTTGAGGCACCTCCTTTCCAAAAGATGGTTCAGTTCCGGCTAGTCAAAAATTGAAGCTTGTACATAGTGATGTCTTTGGTCCTATGCAAACACCTTCTTTTGGGAATTATCTTTACTTCGTGACTTTCATCGATGATTTTTCCAGGCATGCATGGGTATATCCATTGAAGGCAAAGTCCGAAGTGTTTATGTGCTTCAAACAGTTTTTGGTTTTGGCTGAAAATATGTCAGCATGTAAAAGGGGCACCCTCCGTTCTGATCAAGGGGGGGAATATATGTCTTCTGATTTTAATGCATTTCTGGATGAACATGGGATAAAACACCATGGAGTTGCTGAACGAAAGAACAGGTCACTCATGGAGATGGCAAGGTTAATGGTTAAGAGTCAGGCTTTACCATATAGTTTCTGGCTTGAGGATGTCATGTGTGCAGCATATGTACTGAACAGGTGTCCCACTAAGGCGCTGCAAGCCAAGCCATCTATTGCTCATCTGCGTGTTTTTGGTTGTTTGGCATATGCATTAGTGCCTGAACAACATCGCAGAAAATTGGATGATAAAGTAGTAAAATATATTTTTGTTTGGTACAGTTCTGAAAGTAAAGACTATCGTATGTATCATCCACAGACTAAACTCATTTTGGTTAGCCGTGATGTTGTTTTTGTGGAAGATTCTATACAACCATTGCTTTCATGTACTAAGGAGACATCTGTTAGCTCCAAAGACATGTATGATACTTTGCTTCCTCTTTTTACTGGTGGATAGTCTAGTGGTGGTCCTAACGAGGCAACTTGTCAGCCTTTGCAGATTTCATGTGATGATGCATATCATTCCATTTCTGATGCAGATTTACATGATGCACTTGTTGGTGAGAGAGCAATATTGAGCAGATAAAAACTATGCCAAAATGGCTGGTGAAGACTTTGCGTGACAGCAAATTAGATGCACCTCTGTCATATCGTACTCGTTCAAGCTCCAATAGTTCCTCTTTTGCATCATATTGCTATGTTATGGCTGCATCTAATCTCTGTGATGAGAATGAGCCTGTTGCGTTTGATGAAGCACAAAATTCAGAAAATTGGATGGCTGCTATGCAATATGAATATGATGCTATAATGAAGAATGGTACTTGGTCTTTATGTGACTTGCCTCCCGACAAGAAGGCCATTGGGACTAAGTGGGTATACAAGCTTAAGCGTAAGCCCGATGGTACAGTTGATAGGTATAAGGCTAGGCTTGTTGCAAAGGGTTATGCGTAGGAAAGAGGCATTGATTTTGATGAGACCTTTGCACCTACTCGCCGAATGACTATTGTTCGTAGCATCTGTGCACTTGCAGCCCATCATGGTTGGAATGTACATCAGCTCGACATTAAAACAACATTTCTGAATGGTGACTTGCATGAAGAAGTGTATGTTTTTCAGCCCTGTGGCTTTGTGCAGAAAGGGCATGAAAACCAGGTGTGCAGGTTAAAGAAGGCATTATATGGTTTAAAGCAAGCACCACCTGCTTGGTATGAGAAGATACATGCCTATCTGATTGCACATGGTTTTGAGAACAGTCCAACTGAAAGCACCTTATATGTTAAGCGTGCTAATGATGTGCTTTTGATCATTGTTGTCTATGTTGATGACATGCTACTCAATGGTCCTATTGAAAAGCATATTGCTGATTTTAAGGCTGATTTGCATGCCTCATTTGAGATGTCTGATTTGGGGCATTTGCATCATTATTTGGGCATTCAGTTTATGCACGTTGATGGTGGAATGGCTTTGTGTCAAACGAAATATACTGACACATTATTGCAACGTTTTGGCCTTAGAGACTATAAACCTATTGCCACTCCTATGGAAGTAGGTTTACGATTGAGTCTTCATGATGCTGAAGATGCATTTGATGTTGTTCTCTATGAGCACGTTGTTGGATGCTTGATTATTTATGCATTACTCGGCCAGATATTCAGTTTGCTATCTCACAGATGAGAAGGTTTATGCATTGCCCAGGACTCAAGCATTGGCAGGCGGCTAAGCGCATCTTTCGCTACTTGAGTGGTACTCGGCTACTTGGGTTGTTTTATCCCAAGGGGGGATCACCACCGCCAGATTTGCATGCTTTTTCTGACTCTGATTGGGCTGGTTGCTATGACACTCGTGTGTCCACTAGTGGCTTTTGCTTCATGCTTGGTAACTCATGTATATCTTGGTTGAGCAAGAAGCAGCCTATTGTGGCCACTTCTAGTTGTGAGGCTGAGTATAGGGCAGCTTTCACAGCGACTGTTGAGTGTGTGTGGCTCAGCACTTATGGTTGATTTGGGTGTTTGTCAGTCTTCTGCCACCACCATCTTCACTGACAGTCAGAGCGCATTGGGCCTTGGCAGTTGCTACGAACCCTGTGTTCCATGCTCGCACTAAGCACATTGAGGTGCATTATCATTATGTCAAGGAGAGGTTCTCTGTTGGGGAGATCTTTTCACGAAGGCTCTGCCTAGGGAGATCAGCTTGGCATATGTGCCCACGCAGGAGAACATTGCAAACCTTTTCATGAAGGCTCTGCCTAGGGAGAAGTTTGAAGCTTTCCGCAAAGCTTTGGGCTTACTTCCTTTCGTGGAGTGATTTCCACATAGCTTGGCACTTCCTTATACATGAGTGCAAGCTCCTTGTTCACCCCATCACTCCCACGGGGGATTTGTTGATATATTTAGGTAGTGATGTGTATGAACACTCTAGGACCCCCGGGGCACTTTTTTCCCTCTTTAGGAGGTTTTTTCCCCCCGGCTTGTATATACGCCTATTGCCCTAATGGGCTACTTATCTTTGTACATTCTCTAATAATACATTCAGTATTGTGTGTTGTGCTCCAAGCTTCTTCTTCTTCCTTGTGTTGTATGCGTGCTTCCGTAGACGTCTAACTCCAACACCCAAATGCCTAAAAATATGGCCATAACGGTCCCTTGGACCATCCCATTGTAATGGCACCAAATTTAGGGCAGTTGGTGTTAATGAGCTTAGGTCTATGCAAACTTGATGTAAGACCAAATGCAGAAGAGAAGCCTTGCAAGGTGTCCATAGCAAATTGGAGATTAGAGGTTGACCCATTAAAAAATATGGAGTTGTAGTCCACAAGAAATTGAAAATCAATAAATTATTGATATGTAACCCACAAAAGTTGTTTCGAAGATATCAAATGCTCAACCACAAATTACTCGTTGTGATTGGGTGATAATCACAAATAGTAATGAGCTACAAGAGCAACCTCTATGGATGCCACAATGGATTTGAATAGAAGGAGACCATTAATAGAGATGTAAGATATTGAATCCATACACACAAAGCGAATCATTTTATGCATTCTTTTTTGCATAAAACCAATATGAAGCATGACTTTTCTAATGTAAGCCCCGCTTAGTGTGTCAAAAGCTTTGGCAAAGTCAAGCTGTGAAAGGACAGTGACTTGTAGATTAGGCACTGTCGGATGCAAACATTACTATCAACAAATCACTCTTTATAAATCCATATGCATTTGAAGCGCAAATGCTTTGTTGATTTAAGTATATATGATGCCCATTAGAAATGGGACATCAATTGTTGAGCGGTACAAGATTCGTTTTTTGGTATGATCACAATAAGGCATTCATGGTTTTGTCCGCATGTCCTTACAAGCTTGAGTCATAACAGCATGAAGACGATCCCAATATAGTAAAATGAACTCCCAAGTCTTTTTGTCGTTTCCCAAGTAAGATCATTTTTTTGGAAAGGTCATAAACCCCAAGTGTTTTACCATTTTTACCATTTTACCATTTCTCATGATGTTTAAGGGGAAGAGTCACTCATCAAAAATGAATGAGGCATCCATATGTGCCTTAACCTCCTTCAAAAGATTGCATGCAAGAAAATAAAAGTTGCATATGAGTATCTCACTCTTAAAGTATTGGCATTGAAGACCATCCCAATGTAGTAAAACGAAATCCAAGTGTTTTACCTCCCAAGTAAAATACATTCTTTGGAAAGGTCATCAACCCCAAATGTTTTACCATCTCCTATACTCTTTAAGGGGGAGTGTCATTCCCCAAAAATAAAAGATTCATCCATACGTGCACCAAGCTCATTATCTTCAAAAGATTGCACATAAGAAAATAAAAGTTGTATATGAGTATCTCACTCTAGAGTACTAGCATTGAGGGTTGCCAATCACTTTTTATGAAGTGAGCAATAGATAGTTGCAATTAACATAAAGTATCATAAATCTAGTCATTTTCACATTGCATAATAAGAGCATTCAAGATCTTCTTCTTCTTAATTTAGGTAAAGAATTTCTTTGGGCACCATCCAATATGGTGATGCTTGAATTCGGCTACTTGCAAACGCTTTAAATGAAGATCATCTACTGAATGAATGTTGAGAATCTTTCTATTCATGCACTACTCTTCATGTTCCTCTTGAGACCAATCTCTATTGACAACCACATTATTGAGGTGCTCAATTACTCGTTGGGCACGAACATCCCTTTTTTCCCTTAAGGGTTGCAAATATTTTCCCACATTCCCAAATAATATCCTACATTTTCTATACAAAGTGAACCCATTTCATAAATGAGGAATGGGACATTTGGTCCAATTCCTCAATCAAAATTAATTTTTTCGCCTCGAAGAAGGACAAACAAATAGAAGTATCATTAATTCTAAACAATCTTTACCTCATAGAAACAATGCCATTTTACTTTGCAATTTCTTGGAAGTGTAAGATAACTCTTGGTCGTGGAGAATGCTTGACATATTATGATTTTAAGGTTGGATAGAATGATCTACATAAATACTTCTCTCATAAAATTGAAGTGTAGCACAATGGAGAGAGAGAGAGAGAGAGAGAGAATGATAAGTGAATCCACCAAAGCTTGGAAGGAAGCATCCATATGTCTAAAAAAAATGACCCGTGTTGATGCAATCATATGTCTAAAAAGTGATCCATGTTGATGCACTTGCGAAGTGTTGCATTCAATTTAAAGCATTTGAGAGGCATTAGAGAAGCTTCAACATTCTAGAATCTACTCTCTCATTTGAAGTTGCCTAATAACATAATATCTTGAAGACATTGTCAATCCAAGCACAAAGTAGAACATAAATATTGAGAACATGCTCCCAGCCATTGCAGTAAAAGGGGCACACCAAAAATCTACCTTCAATGCAGTTATAAAGTATTTTAAGAAAGAATCAAAGTTTATTCAATATAGCAAACCTTACAAGAAAATACAGTGGCCAATGAAAGCAATCCAATAATCTAAAAATGAATTTAATTTTATTACAATTATAATGCAGGTTCTGTGTTTGAATACCACTAATATCAATACCGAAATGAAATATTTGGTCCCAAAAAGCCTTTTCTATAAGTTGACTCTTAATTGGGCACATTCTAAATGGCTCTTATTTTCGTTACTTAAACTTGTGTTTTGAGGACCTTTTTCTCATCTATGGCTACATAATATTTATTTGTGCACACAATTTGTCCTTTGAATATCAGACCCACTAAAACCTTATCCAATTATTGAGGAGCTGACATATCCATTTAAAAGCTGATTAGAAAGGGGCTTTGTCTTTGTTTTCTTGATGAATCACTTTCGAAAAGCCATCATTTTGCTGGTGTCTAGGAAAAATCATATTATTAAGAGAGTATTTAGGGCTGTCTAAGCATCTTCTCTCCGGAAGATCTCAATGAAAGTTTCCAATTCTCTTAAATTGTTCTGAATTTGCCTATCAATTGTTCCTCTTTCTCATTGAAGTGTGGGTAATCATTGTTTACCAATATACTTTACTTCTTGAAGAAGTGAAAATCATTTCCATCATTCCTCTACTAAATTAGAGCAACTATTGGAGAAATCCCCTACTTTGCCACAATGAAAACATTAATATGCAAGTGTGCCCACTTCAAATAAATGTTGATTATGATTGTTGATTGGTGAGCATCAAAGGGTTTATTCATAAATATGCATATGCGCTTCATACTTGCCTCATGAATCAAAGGCATGTGCCACACTTTCCAAACGCATCTTCCAAATTGGGGGGATGATGATACAAATAACACATGAGATACAATTTATGTCAATGGAAGAACTTATGTCATGGCCAATCTTTAGTGCAAACAACAAGC
>CM035421.1:175923134-176040634 GCA_020310875.1 Ceratopteris richardii | reverse complement strand
TCCTCGACAAGTATTGGCAATGCTTTTTGAAGCAATTCAGTATCATTTGTTGCAACATAAACTTCACGTACCATGGCACTGAGAAGAGGAGGCTGGCTGTACCAGCACTATTTTTCAGCATATGGGCGAAAATAATGTTGAAAAATAATACAAATGGCTGTTCACTACTAAATATTTGAACCTTAGGCAACATAAGATGAAAAGCATACGTTCTCTACATTGAAAGTGTTCAGTTCATCTTTGAAGAGAGAATAAACAGACTTTCAAGCTTTATAGAGTTCAAGGCACTGGCCTCATGCACATTGTTCTCTTAAATCATACTCCAAAAAATTGACCTTATGCATATGCACTGACAACAGCATTCCAATCTTATAAGCAAGCAGAAGAATCTGGATAGGATCTCCTCCATTGCTCTGAGCAAGAATAAGACTTTTAAGTAATGCACATGATGAACTTCAGCTCTTTATCATCGTTTCCTATTTCAAGTGTTCCATACTTGTCATGGATTTTTCATGTATTCGAAAATTATTAATGCCATCAAATATTTCAGACAATTTCTCGAAATGTTCGATTTTGGGAGTTAAGGGTTCCTGCTACATGATTCGCAACCTTAATTGATTCTTTCATTCGACTTTGTTTGCTTTCTTTGTGTTTGGAATCTGTGAATCTTTCTTTTTGCAAAACTTATAAAATGTTCACAAGTTTCCAAGTCCATGACATAACCTTGGACATCATCCAATCTATGTGCTTGCATTTCTTTAATTGGGAATTATTGTGGTTTAGCTTTTCTTATATATTCAAAGAGGGAAAGTTTTTTTTCTTTTCATTAGAACTTGATGTATGCACACTGTGTGTCTGGATTTTATTGAGAACCGAATAGACCTTGCACTTCAAACTTGAGAGTTGCAGTGAAAGGAATAGAGTATACTTGAGACATGATTGAATATTGTAGATACAATAAACTACAAACTAAAGCAAATAATTGCCTTGGTAAATGTCCTATCATGATTCTTCTCATAACATGAGTTAATAATGCATGGCCTCTCTTAGATTCACACAAATAGAGATCACTAGGCTCATTCACCAAGAATTGGTTCAATTAGACACAAAACAGATATGGATATAGCCAGAGTACATGACTATGGGACAAAGATGGCTTTCTATAGATAATAGAAAGAATATTTTCCACCTTTCCACAGATTTTTTCATAATCAAACAAGGTTATATGGATAGACATTTATGACACAGATTGCATTGTGATACTGAGGAGAGAGACGCATCCTCATATGAGCTTGATATTAGACTTGAAGATATAGATGAATATTTATTGACACCAGAATGTGTAATGTTTGTCAAAGGGAGCCCAAGCTAGAGATGCATTACATGTGTTACTGTGCAACAAAAATGAGATAAATTGCTATTTTTATTGCCTCTTTAGAGAGGGATTAGGGTCCCAAATCACGAGATATGTTGACCAACGATTTATGGACCCTATGTAAATAGAACTATGGAGACATAGAGAGAGCCGAATGAAGATGTCATGTTGATGCGAAAATAGGTCATGTTTGCAAAAAGAGCCTGAGATAGAGCTGAATTACAAATGCTATTGTCCAGCATGTTAAAAGATAAGTGGCTGTTTGCATTGCTCATTTAGATGGATTCAGGCTTCTCTCAAGAATCATGAGATAGTATGGACCTATTCTTGCTAGAATAATAGAGACATATAGAGAACCTCATGAAGACGCCATACAAACAGATTTAGAGAGCAGGTCAAATATTTCTTCAGACAGCCATATTTAGGTAGGCAGTTGGACAAGATGGAAAGACATCAGAGCACGTTGCATACACTGAAGGCATATTATATATACCAGAATGAATACCAGGTAAACCGCGAATTCACCCTCAAATGGAACTGCAACTATAAGCTCATGGTAGTCAACCACAAGACTATATAGCAAATCAGCTCCACTGTGCATAGTATCGACTCAATACTATGACATCCCCACTAATGTCATCAGTGCCCAATAGCAGCTATAGAACTACAAATGAATACATGCTCACACACACACCACGCACATGAACTCACAAGAAGCTTTGCGAACTAATCGTGTGACTGAGCTACAGCAATTTAGGGACCCTAGAGTATGGAGGACCTCGCTTTATAGACAAAAGCTCCAATCCAATATTATGTTCACCATCATCATGTGAAGCACCCAATGAAGCTACTTACCATAGAGGATATTTATAAAATTTCTCGATGACCAATGTGAGGCATCATATGAGATAGATAACTTCATACACCTTTCTCTAGCATAGTCACCAGGGGACGGTGACGTGTCCCGGGGACAGTGATGTCCCGGGGTCGGGGACGGGACTTGGACAGTCCCGGGGACGCCAATCCGGGACGGCACTCAAAATATGTTGAATCTAAGGCTAATTTTTCATGGAAACCATTCATAAGGATTTTGTTAGCTTATAAGAGTACAAATAAACAAGAAAATAGTAAAAGTAAGTCTTTCAAAATGAAATATATGAAAAAATGTGATGTGTTGCTGACGCACCGTAGATATACACTGGGCACTGACAAAGACATATATCATCATATCATCTTGATTGCTACTATATATCAAAAAGAGTACATATCATGAATAAAACCAAAAAGATAGAGCCATGGCCCATATGGCGTAGATGAATCATGATAGATCTAAGATAACCATGGCCCATCTTATGTACTAAAGCGTGCACTTGATACCTAGTAGATACCCACTTTCTTCCCTTTGTCTTATTCAAATACTGTATCATATTAACCAAGATGTAACATTTTTATCTCAAAATCATTTTGGCTTTTTCAAGATGTTCATATATTATTTTGTGCATCCCTCTCTCTCGGTATAGGATCTATGAGATCAAGCTGAAAATAGGAATGTAGAAATGTAATAAATCACTTAGGCTTGATGTGAGGGCTTTTAAAGATAATTTTGAATATATAGACACTATATTTCACTTCAAGATACACCAAGCCCTGGGCTAATGATGGTTGTAGACTAAAAACCTTTTATTTCTTATTGTTACCTTACAAAGACATGGACCAGTAAGGAAGAATAAAGTGATCAAAATAATCCAATGCACTCCCAATGGGCTCACCCATAGTAGACCATTTTACATGAGACTCTCCTGAGATGGACAACTTTGAACCAAACTTTTCAAGACCACACTTGCCCAGACTTACCAAGACCACAGTCGCCCAAGGTGGACCACACTTGCCAAGATAACACCTGATTGGATTGGACCATCTCGGATGGACCATAGTTGAGGACTCAGCCAATGGGCTAGGGTCAGAAATAACTTGACCAAGGTGGCTACCTCCAAGGAAAGTATCTCAGACATACACATCCCAAGACACCTTCTACTAGAGGGAGGTTCTTCTTAGGGACGCATACCCTATAACATGTCTTTGCAAAGAGACACTACACAAATGCCCAACCCCTCAAGAGGGTATAGGCAAAACTGAGAGTACAAGAAGGGTTCATAAGCATAACACAACTCAAAATTGCATCGACTGCATCACACAAAAAAATAGAAAGTATACTACAGCTGATGACAAGTCACACAACCAGATTAGCCATAAACTAATTCACCTTCTTCCACTTGCCCACCCCTTAGGTTACCTGCTAAGTCACTCTTACTAGGAGGGCTCCCTTTCTATTGGAAGCACAAGTAGTTCGCAACCAACTGGCAGACTAGATTCCAAAGGTCTTTAAGACGGTCCACACATTCACAGACCAAAGTATAACTTTAGGTGATACAATACACAAAGTATAGATGATAAAAGATCTAGAGAATAGTTTAGTGTACAGTACAAAATTATACCAATATGTTCCTAGAAAACAACACTGGACATTCAAATGCAATCTAAACACTTGACCGAAACTTCATAGTACACCTCACGGCTAAGCCAAAGACTAGCCCAATAACTCCAAAAATAAATAGCAAATACACAGAAAATGCTCGCCCAAAGTCTGCCCAAGACTCGAGAGTACATAACAAGGATAACCTAAGCTACTTGAATGAGTAGCCCAAACAGAGAGATACAGCAGAGGGATCGACAGATGGACAGAGCATAAGTACCCCTAACACATATAAAAAAGACGATACTCTCAACGGTAGAGTAATCTCAACAAGAGATTACACCCGACAGAATACACATAAGGACATCGCAAAAGTAGTCCTGGAGAGTAGTCGTCACAAATGAGTGCTCAACAACCGCTTATATAGATATCATAAGGCTATATGAGTGGCTGTGCACAATCCAAGATGATCCTCGGAAGAGGGAAAAATGGCCCGTGACATGGATTGCACACCACAGAACGGCTTGACAGGGAGCCTCACACATAGCGACTACATGCAGTGAAAAGTTCCTCAAGTGGGCCACCACCCCTGGTAGAGTAACCACTTTAGGCCTGTCACCGCAGAGTGCGTGACTCACCCCTGACATTTGCAAGACTTAGGTGGCTTGGTATAGTGATATGCTTTTTTGTCCGTGCTTGGTGATCGCCAAGCTAGAGAGGGCTATGAGATGTGGGTTGTCCAACTTGAAAAGGCGAGTGGAGTAAGAGATTGGGTCTCCCAATTTGTTGGCGAGGAGCCCTTGGAGTCACCCAATGTGGTGGGGCAAGTGGAGCCCTTGGGAGTCTCCTAGCAAAAGTGGGCGAGTGGAGGTAGACATGGGAGTCGTCCAATTTTCAAGGGCAAGGAGGCCACATGTTTTATAGTCAACCAATTTTGGGGTCCACCAACTTTCTAGGGCTGTGATGGACGGAGGTGCCAAACCAAAAGTGGGTGAGTGGGGGGAAGTGAAAAGTGGGAGAGTGGGGGGAAGTGCAAAATGGACGAGTGGGGAGAAGAAAAGTGGGCGAGTGGGGGGAAGAAAAGTGGGCAAGTAGGGGGGGGAAGAAAAGTGTGTGAGTATAAATCATTGCAAGGAAGTGAAAGGTGACCATATGTTCCTAGCACCTCCATAGTGCTACATACCCCATCAAGCCTTTGCATTGTCCCAGGGGGAGTGCAAGCTTCCCCTTTATTTGCTTTAAAGAAGGGATTCGTTATTTTGACAGAAATGAACTACAATAAAAAAATGAACTTATACAATAGAAGGATTATTCATGTCACTCTATAGGTCTTCACCTTGGAAATGTTAACCGGGGGAAATTTTTCACCCTTCAAGTTGTATCACACCTTGAGGGAGTATCTTCACCACACTATAAGGTCTAGCCCACTTGGGCACCAGTTTAGGGGATACTTAGTCTGCAAATTTCTCATTGCTTCCTCCTTATTCTTCCGATGTTGCTAGGGTCTAGATGATTTTCAAAAAGTGCGAGGGTTTGTTAAAGGGCTTGACAAAGCCATTAAGCTTGAGGTACGATGTAATGCTCCTAAAACTTTAGAAGACTTTATCAATTATGCTAAGTTGTATGAAGACAATACTCGTGTTGCAATGGACATAGACACTGAGACCCATGCAAGTCACTAAGTTCAAGAAAAGGGTAGTCCCCAGTAAAAACAAATTCATAGTAAAAAAACCCAGAGGGTCTAGACTTATCACAGATAAGTTTGAAAAGGCCAAGAAGGATAACTTATGTTTTAGGTTTTTAGCTCCTAACCACTCTTTGTGGAATTGCCCAACACGTAAGGGAGAAGATAGGAAAGAAGGACTAGGCACCAATATGGCCTTAAACAAAGGTAAAAAAGCAATCCATCTCGTGCAAATACCTCCTATTTATGGTAGCTCTCGCTACAAAGAAGTGGAAGTTATGCATGAGGATTTCGAAAATACATGTTTAACCCAATCTATGTGGTCATAGGAGTTTGGGCCCCATGATTTAGTTAAACTTCATGGTCATGTAAATGCAACTACAATGCAAATCATGATGCGGATCATGACTGAAGATTCTGCAACTCATAACTTCATTAATTATGCTCTGGTCAAAAAGCTTAAAATTCTCCAACAACCTAGTGCACATAAATATGTTGTCTCTATGATGCAAGGGTATGATAAAAGAGTATGGGATACTATGGTATCCAATTTGGAAATCAAGATACAAGGATATATTGATCACTTGGATTTCCAAATCATGAATACAAAAAGCACATACTTAACATTGGGCAAAGAATGGTTATGGGATTTAGGGGATACACTTAAATGCAGTTATCAGAACAATACTATTGAATTTGTCAAAGAACGAAGTACTTTTTGTATTCAAGGTGAAAGAGATGTACCCAATCCACCTCTTATTTCATGCATGCAATTAGAAACTTTATTTGATTCACATGATGTGCAGGACATTTATGCTTTATTTGTTTTAGATGTTCATCAGCCTGTTGATGATTCTGACACTTACAGATGTATCTATTTTTTATCATAATGTAACTAAAGACAAGACTTTCTATTATTCTTTTTTGCATGAATGTGTAGTTAAAAGTTTTAAGCAGATTATGTTTGAATTTAAAGATGTATTTCCTCTTGAATTACCTAAAGGATTACCACCTACTAGGGGAGACATTGACCATGCCATTGACTTAGTTGCTGTCAGCTGACACCAAACCCATTTGTAAGCCTCCTTACACACTTAGTTTAGCTCAGCATCATGAAGTAGAGAGTCAAATACAAGATTACTTAGCTAAAGGATTCATTAGGCCCAGTAATTCTCCATGGGCATCTCCAATGCTCCTAGAAAAGAAAAAAGATGGCTCTATGCAACTTTGTATTGACTATAGAGCATTGAATAAGGTAACTATTAAGAATAGATTTCCAATGCCTAGATTGGATGATCTATTTGACCGGTTACACGAAGCTAAGTATTTTACTAAGCTTGATTTGAGATCTGGGTATCATCAAATTAGAATAAAAGATGTACCTAAGACTCCTTATAGGACTAGATACGGACATTACGAGTTTTTAGTGATGCCATTTAATCTCACTAACACTCCAGCCATGTTCATGATACTCATGAATAGTGTATTAAGACTCTACCTAGGAAAGTTTGTAGTTGACTTTCTGGATGATATACTCATCTACACTAAGTCAGACAAGGAAGGAACATTTGGAACACTTACAGCTAGTTTTCCAAGTGTTAAGAGAAAATTCCCACTTTGCTAAAGAGACAAAGTATGAGTTTTTTAAACAAGAGGTTAGATATTTTGGCCACATCATCTCCAAACATGGAATTCAGAAGGATCCTGAGAAGGTGCAAGCTATTATGGAATGGCCGCATCCTCGAAACCTGGAAGAACCGCATATAGCTCCATTATTACAAATAGGAGATCCTAATCAACCATTTGTGGTTCAAACTGGCGCGAGTGATTTCGCTATAGGAGCGGGTCTGATTCACGATGGTCAAGCAATAGCTTTTGAGAATAAGAAGTTAGAGCATGCTCATAAGAATTACTTTGTTTATGAGAAGGAGTTGTATGCAATTCTCCATGCTTTAAAGAAGTGGCGTTATTATTTGCATGGTGCCAAGGTTACAATAGCATTTGATCAAGAGAGTATTAAATGGCTCTAATCAAATAGACCTTAAAGGTCGTAAGGCCCGATGGGCAAAGACCCTTCAAGAGTTTGATTATGAGCTTAGGTATAGGAAGGGAAAAATTAATATAGTGGCTGATTAACTTAGCCGCATGCCTATGCTCAACGAATTGAGTTTTTCTCACATCACCAATGATCTACTTGAATCCATTAAAGGAATTGTAGGATTGATCTTGCATATTCAGAGATTTGGAAAGCCATAAAGAAAGGGAATCGTGAAGTTGAGGTTTCCAATGAGGATGAAGTACCGATGGATACTCAAGAAGGATTCAAGTGGAGGAAGTACAATATCCATGATGGATATTTGTTATATAAAGGAAAGGTATGTGTCCCTAAAGATTTTGAGATAAGACAGCATATTTTGTGTGTGTCATGACACACTGAGTGCAGGACATCCAAGAATGAACAAGACTTATGATCTTGTTAACAGACAGTTTTACTTGCTTGGACTTCACAAGGACGTCCAAGATTATGTGCTTAAGTGCACTAAATGCCAGGTCAATAAAGCTAAAAGGTTAAAAATTAGAGGAGTGTTCAACCCGCTGGATATTCCTAGTGCGCGTACTGTTGACGTTGTTGAGCAGTGGCTCAACAAGTGGGAGCAGTGCTTCCACTTATGCCATATCGTGGACAATAGGCATAAAATACACCATGGCACTTATAATCTCATGGACGTTGCCCATAGGTAGTGGCATAAAATTGAACAGAATAAGAAAGATCCCACTACTTGGGAACAATCTAAGATCCTCTTCTATAATAATTATGTGCCACAAGAGAGATCCAGGGCACTAGATACTTGGTTGTTCATGAGTCAAAAAGACAAGACAGTCCAAGATTATGCTGATAGATACAGGGAGGTACTTCTTAAAGTGCCAGACTCTACCCAAAGTTTCTCCAAGTCCATAAGTTTATCTTGAGACTTTGAGAAACAATACAACCATTAGTGAGTAAGGAGAGGTACCACTCTTTGGCACAGATCATAGAAATGGCTCTAGTCTATGAGCATAGGGGCATAGGCTCCCAATGCCAAAGATCCTCATGGACTAAGATGAGTCCTCCCTCTTCTTCTAGTACTCCTATGTTGACCAGTACAGAGCCTCAAAAAGAGGCTCTGCAGATGCATATGATCAAGAAAATCTCAGGAGCTAAAAAAAAAGTGTCTATTCTAGCTCAGAGGGCTTATAATAAGTCTATTCTTACCCCTCCGCATAAAGAGAAGGCGATGAGAGAAGGGTTGTGCTATGGGTGCTTAGGAGAGCATCGATTTAAAGATTGTCCTAAGAAAAAAAAGATAGTTGCAACCATAGTAATAAACCGTACAAAGACGAGGAGTGATGTTGATGAGGATTTTGGAGATCCCCCATCTCAAATATCATCACCCATAGTGGCTATGACAGTCACTAAAAAGGTATCTTCTGTTCTAGATGATGTGCTTTCGCCAATGGCACAGAAAGGTTATCAGTTTCCAGACATGCAACTCATTATTACGAGAAGAGTCATGGCAAGACAGGCTATCAAGGTCCTCTTTGACATTAGGTCCATACATAATGGCATCCATTCTCATCTTCTGAGATGGTTACACTTAGACATTGTGCAGTCAGAGTATGCCTATATGGTGGAGTTAGCCAACGAAAAGGACACGAAGACATGGGATCAACGAGTAGTTGGTCTACCCATCCAGATCCAATCGTATGAGGATAGATTGGATTTCGAGATCACATGATTGTCCCCTTTTGATGTAGTCCTAAAGCTGTGGCATGTTAGGAAACAACCGGTCATAGACTTTGCTTTGCATGTGTACCAATTTGAGCATGAGGGGAGACGATTACTAATCCATGGAGAGCCAAATCTCCAAGAGACTTGATTGATGACCAACGCGATTGATGACCACAACCATGCTTCCCAAGATTGATTGTAAGTTTATATATTTTTTGTATTTCATGTATTCATCATGTGTGGTGATGGATTCTCAAAGTCAAGGAAGCTCCAGTTGGAATGCTCAAGTACTTTCACATAAAGTAAGAGCAGAATTCCAAGAGTTGTTTTTAAATGTATCAATGCCACCACTATATGCAGGTGCTTGATGATAGAGACTTATTCTCATTCATCGCAAATCCCTAAGACATTGTGAGCTTCGTTACACACATTTTTTGGCACCCTTGCTTGGGATTCAGGCTTCAATCAAGGTGCCTATGTGATGGTTAAAGTGTTGTTGTGAAGGTAGTGATCGTTAGGAGGTGATTTGCAATAGCTTGTCAAGTCAAAATTTTATCTTGCACTTTTTGCTTCATATACCTACTGAGTGTGTGACAAGTTTTAAGGATTAGGTCGAGAGTGGAGGAGTTAGGGTTAAGATCTAGGAGAGAGTGCTTGAAAGTAGGGTAGATCACTTAAGTTCCAAAACCCAAAACGTTTTCATTTCAACCACTAATCATACATAACTTTCAAAAGATAGATCGACTCTTAAAAGCTTTCATAGCTGAATTCACTAAAACAAGAGTCACAAATGAAACCTAAGCAATGATTAAGAGTTTCAAACAAGAAGCCATTGAGCACGTAAGACTAACAACTCATTGCTACAAGCAATATGTAGCACAATGCACCATAGAGGACCTCCCATCTAAAGGCAGTGTCATTGCACACTTTTTAGATGGCTTGCAAATTGATCAATTAAGTATTGCAACATATCTCTTGTGTCCTACCACCTTGGAAGCTTGCATATAAAAGTGCATTCACATAGAGGATGACTTGGATAATTCTATTCAAGACTTGCCTCTAGCTATCGAAGAAACTTCAAGTGTGAAATAAAGTTCCTAAACAATTGATGAAATGGTAGAGGTTATCACCAAGAAACTAAACTTACAAGCTTCTAGGCATCCACATAGAGAGTGCTCACAGTAGGAAGGGAATCATCCATCCTATTCATGTCCTAGACGAGCACCTCCTCCTGCACAACTACAATCGCAATATTGTGAAATTGAGTGTTACAGAGGATTGAAGCTGACTGAAGACAAGAGAGAGCAAAAAGCAGACAAAAGAAGAGAAGAAAAGAAAGCCCATAAAATTTTACAAAATTACCCAATTTCTTTTCTTAATATCCTCCATAAAGTATCAGGAAGCCTTGTAAATGCACTGGAGGAGTCCTCTGGATGCATAATCCTTGAAGATTATAACACTACTTTTCTACAATAGTAGGAACTTAGTGAAAAGACTTTTTGCCATTTTCAAGAGCTACCTTGCAAAATTTTCGAATTTACTTCTTTTTGCCTATGTACAATCTGCTTCATGAGCTTGTGTGTGCTTGAGGTGTGGAATGTGTGTCTAGAGGTGTTGTCTATCCCTTTCCCATCTCTTTTCACCGTTAAGGTGTGTGTGTGAAGCATAGGAAGTCTAGAAGTCAGAGTTGGTGTTCCTCAACACTCTAGTTTTTTGCCATAACTTGAAGCACACAGGTCCGATCTAGCTAAGAATAGACGATTGGATGCATCTCATCGAAAGCTTCAAAATGAAACTGTTATTGACTATATTCGCATATCGGAGCTCTGAGATATCACTCGATCTGTATCTACAGCTGCACCAAGTATAACGATACACACCACTATGTAAGAGGTGTTGTGTGAGGAAGATGTCCCTATTTGCATGCATTACTTGACCCGTTCATACATTAATCAGGTTCTAGAAGTTCTAGAGGAGATGTTGAGGGTATATGTGTCTGAGAAGCAAACAGATTGGGATAGTTATTTGCCATTGGTAGAGTTTGATTATATAATAATAGACCTCATAAAGTGACAAGAATGTCTCCTTTTTAGATGAATTATGGCATGAATCCCACTACTCCTAGTATCATAGAAATGTCAAAGAAATGTCTTAGTGCTTCAGAGTTCCTAGAAAATCTCCAAGCAAATTTAGAAATAGCTAAAGCCAAGATGCATCTAGCAGTTCATAGGGCAAAAGAGTACATTAATAGGAAGAGATCTCCTAGAGTCTTCTTCGAAAGAGAGAGAATTTTTCTTCAAGTGCCAGCTAGATCAACTTCACTATCCATAGGAAAGTGCACTAAGCTTTCACCAAGGTTTTGTGGACCTTGGAAGATAGTTAAGAAACTACGTGATGTTACTTACCCAATTAGAGCTTCCTTCAGATTGGAGAAGTCTAGCAAGGCTCAAAATTGAAGAAAACTAGAAAAGAAGATGAATTCAAAAATGTGCCCACGCGCCCAAATGCTATGTAGAAGTCTAGCAAGGCTCAAAATTGAAGAAAACTAGAAAAGAAGATGAATTCATAATTCCAAAATGTGCCTTGCACAAAGCATGCAAGGGTCCCACTGGGCATGCCAAACTGTAGAAGAGAGACCCAAGACCTCTTCCCACACGCCCAAATGCTATGCAGAAGCCTAGCAAGGCTCAAAAATTGAAGAAAACTAGAAAAGAAGATGAATTCATAATTCCAAAATGTGCCTTGCACAAAGCATGCAAGGGTCCCACTGGGCATGCCAAACTGTAGAAGAGAGACCCAAGACCTCTTCCAGGAAAGAGGAGTAGATACACCTCCCGAGACACCTACTCAAGGGGGGTTCTCCTTAGGGAAGTATACCATGTAACACGCCTCTGCAAAAAGAAAATACACAAATGCCGAACTCCTCAAGAGGGTATAGGCAAAACGCAGAGTACAAGAAGGGTTCACAAGTATAACACAACTCAAAATTGCATCACCTGCATGACATAAAAAATAGAAAGTATACTTCAGCTCATGACAAATCACGCAACTGGAATAGCCACAAACTAGTTCACCGACTTCCACTTGCCTTCCCCTGAGGTTATGTGTTGAGTCACTCTTACTAGCAAGGCTCCCTTTCTCCGAGTAGCATAAGAGAGAAGTTACTCACATGGGCCACCACCCCTGGTAGAGTAACCACTTTTTGTCTTCTTCACCACTAAGTATCCGACTGATCCTTGACATTTGCAAGACTTTGAGGTGGCTTGGTATACTTATATGCTTTTTGTATGATCATCTTCACTTTTGAGATGTCTGATCGACCAGGCCAGAGTGAGGAAGAGGAGATTATACTACTGCTTTGTGGACTTCCACAAAGCCTTCGGCACAGTTCCCAAGGTGAGGCTCTTCAGACATCTACTCGATATCGGGGCTCCAGAGGAGATGATATGGGGGATCTATGCCCTATATGAGAGAGTATCAGGTAGAGTGAGATGTCCGAGAAGCCTATCAGATTCACTTGCTAGCACCATCAAGGTGAAGCAAGGGTGCCCTCTCTCGCCTACACTTTTTGGGTTATACATTGATGAGATAATGGACCTCATACAGCATCATGGAGGAGATGGCATTGAGGTACAAGGGAACACGGTCCACATTCTTTTATATGCTGATGATATTGTCTTGATTTCAGAGTCTGCGAAGGGCCTACAACATCACTTACACGGCCTAGACGATTTCTGCACACATAGAGGGTTATCAATGAACCTTGGTAAAACCAAGGTTCTGATCTTTCATACATCAACGCAAGTGAGGAGATAGAATTCTTTCACAGAAGCAAACAGATCCATCAAGGTAGTCAGATCATATATGTACCTGGGTGTGGCATTCACAGCAGCCTTAGGGGCTTTCTCCATGTCTCAGGCAGCTCGAGATCGTATCACACAAGGGTATGCAGCATTAGATTTTATGGAGAGACAATGACACCAGGCCTACTCTCAGGAGTCCTGCACAAAGGGGTGGCTCTTTGACACTTTGGTTACCCCAAGCACTCATGTATGGAGCAGCCATATGGGGACCACGGTTATCAGCATCCGCATTGACAGTGGTGGAGAAACCACATGTTCTCATGATTGCCAGACTCATCCGCAGCAAACCCTCGATACCCCATGATATCATATGGGCAGAGCTTGCTGCACCACCAATGCTACTAGAGGCACTCTTCCAAACAGTATGCTTATTACACAGGATTCAGGGCATGGATAGAGAGCGCATCACTTACAGAGCTTTCCGGGTATCACGCGACATGGCGCTCGTGGGGGACACCTCCTCATGGTATGCACAGACACAAGATTGGCTAGCCCACCATGGACTTGACATAGCCAGACTACCACAAGTACGGTATGATTCCCATGCCCCCACCTACTCGCTCTCCCACCAAGAGAGGAATAGGATCATTCGTCAGGAGATATGGCATACATACATACAGAGGACATGGATCAGCCCGAGGGATCCATTGCCACCGAAAATGCTCTACTACCGTGAGAATTTCCTACGGATCTCAAATCAGGGCTTCATTGCGACCCCGAGAGGTCGGGCCAGAGGAGTCCCCCAAGAGGAGAGACCAGTATGCCATACAGAGATAGAGAGTAAGGAGCACTTGATTACGAGATGCCCAGCATACTCAGACCTACGAGCACAGTTCCATACTGAGGAGTCACTCTAGTTGTGCATGACCACAGGAGACCAGCGGAGGATGGGTCGCTTCATCACGGCAACATATGACAGACGAGAGCAGATGCTACAGCACACACATCAGAGACAGAAAGGCACCCAGCAGATTATTACTCAGTTCTTTCGGGGACTTGAGCCACATTGGACAGACCAGCCTTCCAGAGGCATAGGGTTCACTCTCGAGTGGGCAGTGGCACAGACAGCGCGATACAGACCACGTACGGTTGGGTACCGATGACCACGACTGCATCTCGAGGACATCTCCCGCATCAGGATAGCCCACAACCACATGATGGAGCAGAGATGCACCACCACTTGGGTCGCCCTCCTGCAGGAGGTACTGAGTCCACCGCAGATGTACCACATACTCCACCCTCTTCCGCGCATATGTACCAGTTAGGGTATACACATTCACTCCCACATAGGTCCCCATATATTAGGTGGCCATTATCTATGGAGTCAGAGCCACGCTCCCCCATGCACCACTATTGCTAGATACACCATCATCTTGCTGTTGTAAGCCTACATAGTTCTTTTTTTTTTGTAGTGAGCATTTTTCTTTTCACTACTACACAGAGATGACCACAGTTGTACATGGTTTTGTCCCATAGGCCAAGTTTGGCCTTTTGGTTAATATGACTCTCTGACTCTCTCTCTCTCTCTCTCTCTCTCTCTCTCTCTCTCTCTCTCTCTCTCTCTCTCTCTCTCTCTCTCTCTCTCTCTCTCTCTCTCTCTCTCTCTCTCTCTCTCTCTCTCTCTCTCTCTCTCTCTCTCTCTCTCTCTCTCTCTCTCTCTCTCTCTCTCTCTCTCTCTCTCTCTCTCTCTCTCTCTCTCTCTCTCTCTCTCTCTCTCTCTCTCTCTCTCTCACACACACACACACACAAGAAAACGTCTTTACCATTACAAAATTCATGACGAAAATGTACAACAGATTATGACTAGCAGGCACATAATATTGCAAAGCATAAATTGTTTAACCTTTCTGCATATACATGGTAATGCACATACATATAAGAACATACATAAATACATCTGTATGCACAAAATAGTTGTGAAATAAGCTGATGTACAGGAGCTCAAGAGGGCTATATTATCTGTACGATTTGATCCCTTCATTGTGCTTAAGGACATGATTAATACTATCATTAATTATAAGGGATTTTTGAAACTGAAAACATTTTTCTAATTAGCCTGATTCTGACTTGTTTTTTATTTGACTAAAGTAAACAACTGAGACTTTCGTAATGAGTTTAGAGAGGAACAGGACAATGGGATTACAAACAGTAGTAAATCGATTTGATGTGTCCTTAAAATGTTAACACTCTAAACTGAAAAATGCTTAGTAACATATACCAAATAAACAGCTGACAAAGACATAGGTACATTATACCTTCGATTTTCATAATATAGCCTTGCCCCATTCAAGACAAACCCGTAGACTTTCACAAGAGAAAGAAGGTTCTCAATCATTCCCTTTGCAGTCTGGAACATTTTGCTAACGAGTAGACCTCTGCAGAAATCAAATCGGAGTAACCAATATTTACTAGAAGCATGATGGAATAAGAGGTGTGATATCTGATTCTAAGGGTTATTTGGAATTGTAAGTTGTAACAATTTACTCTCAAATTAGTAACGATCACTTTATCCCAAGATAAAGCTATAACTTATAATAAAATAAGTTCCCCCATGAATAGAAGTAGATGAAATATTGATTGAAACAACATGATAACTTTTGCTCCGCGTGATTCCCAGAACTGAAACCAAGTGTACAGCATATTTTATATACATATACAAGATTTCAGCTTACACTCGGATTATATGAAAAGAAAACGCAGAGCTACCTTATGATCCAATAGCTATCCCAGTAATAAACCTCTCTGAAACGTGAACCTGGTACGACGAATGGATTGGGCAAAGGAAGGAGTGTATGCTGATCTGGTTCATCCTCAACATTTTCTGCTACCTTCCTGGCTAATTCAAGCCATATAGCATGAAGCTTGAGCGCCCATGATCGTAATCTTTTGTCCTTTACATTTGGAATAAAATTTGCAGGTTCTGCCTCATAATCCACAGGAATATGCTTTACAAGATCACTTCCGACCTCGAAGAAATACTCATCGATAAATTTAGTCAAAGTTTCTGAAATCACAAAGGTCCAAATGCCCACAATGTAGGATTACCCAAAACCCTGTTTAATGTGATAAATGATGTGCACAGGCAGGACTACAATCGTAGGAGCCTTAATCGTCACACGGAAAAACCAAGAATGAAGCATGGTTACTATGTAGTAAGGTTCGTGCCGAAAAAGCTGATACCGAACAGAATTCATTTGGTTTTCTCAATGTGCAAGCAAGTTTGTGAATACAAATCGCGTAAACTACGCAGACAATTTTCCGGGTGCAGGTTTCAAGCACATTGTTTTCAATATAAGGTTGAACACAAGCAATTTTTTCGTGAAATAAAGATAACTGGGTAGAATAGCGGCATACATGATCATATGCGTCCAGTCTTTGAAAATTAATCTATTATACGCACCGGCAGAGATGCTGCCATCGGAAGATCGAGGGAGATTATCGAACGTAGAAGAAGTGCGCTGAAGGGAGAAACGCAATGGTAAATCGACGTAGGTCTTAGCATCGAAAGAAGCGTTGTTTCCGAATGACAAGAATCCAGCGTCCTGCAATTTCTGAAGGAACACAATAAGTTCAGAGACGGGAGGTGGAGAAGGCAGGGAGGAATCATTACACGAGTTGCTATCTGCCATTGTGGAACCCAGAAAGGAGTTCATCGTCATCAATAAAATCAAGTTCATATGAAGACTTTGGAATTTCCATGATCGCGTTCGCATCGTGTGGGCGCGATAAGAGACCGGAAAATGTATCGCACATATTGTCTTTGCAGGCGTCATTGTGTATTGATGGAGATTGCTTTCTCTGAGGAGACAGGGTTCAGGAAGAAGTAGAACAGCTTATAAGCTGGACTACGAACCTGAAACAGTTGCCCTGTAAGTCATCCTTGAATTTCCGGACACTTGAGAAGCTACAGGTTCGACAAGAGAAAACATCCGTACAACATACTCCAGAGGAAGCATTAGAGCTTTTCAGCCTTGAGTGATTCTTGAGTCCTTGTTTTTCACAGCAAAAAAAAATATATGGCAGAGGACTAAAAGACATTCCCCACGATAAGGTCGCTTGCTGGTCACCTGATAAACCTCGTTGTTCAGAGGATGCGCAGTTGCAAGTTGCAGTACTTCGTCGTACTTCGTCCGGTCTTTTTATTGTACGAATTAGATAAATTGATAATCATCACGTTCAGCCAGTATAACAAAACGTACTACGCCTCACCATTACAAATTACAGAGTTCTGGGTATTAGGTTAGTCACGAGTCACGAGTCACGACTTGCGAGAGAGTCAAGGCTCGAGACTCAGTCGAGACTCGAGAGTCTCGACTCGATCAGTCTGCTGACTCTCGAGACTGAAGAGAGAGAGAGAGGACGAAGGTGGTGCAGGATTCTCTCGCTTGGCCAGGCTCCATTTCTTCATCAATGATCCAAGTATACATTTTTTTTTTTTAATAAAAGAAAGTTCTGCCTTAGCCTAATCTCTCGGACTTTAATTAAAATAAAGAAAAAAAGTTACACTAATCTCTCGGACTTTAATTAAAATAAAGAAAAAAAGTTACAAGTGAATGGGACTAGTGCCCATGGGACCCCCCAAATCCCACAATGCAGGGGAGGAGTATGGCAAGCTAGAGGGCATTACAAATGAGGCGGATAAATTTATCATCACCCTCATGTGGGACCCATTTGGGTTTCAACTTGTTGTTTTCGAGGAGATAAATATAGTGATGTCTAAACGGTGGAGATCTCTTCTCTCGCGAGATTCTTTTACCTAGGAAAAACAAGGATTTCTCGATCAACCATTCCTTAGGATTTTGGCCAAAATTTACAGCACATCGCTCCCTCCAAATCTTCCAGAGAGTTTCACCTCTGATGGCATTCCACAGCCTCGATGAGCAGCCGACCGCCTCACCCAACATCACCTGTTGCTAGTTGATTTGGTCATGAGTCTCAATACTCTGGTCACGTGACGCCAGATAACACGGGACTTGGGGCAGTCGAAGAACAGGTGAGCTAGATCTTCGATGCACCGATGGCAACGCTGCACCATGGCGGCACACCACAGATTTTGTTAGCCCTTGCATTGGACCAGATACCTTTATGCAAGATCTGCCACATGAGAACGGACTTTTTGACCTCAATTAGGGGGTGCCAAATAGACATGAATCTTAGTTCCCACCGAAGTTTGGTCCAAGAAAGGCACCATCTCTTGTTAAGAGTGTGGTGAACATCTAAATCCTCTTTGAAGCTTGGGATTCTAGATAGCTTCTTACCATTGCTCCATTTGAGGCCCTCTAGGCAAGGAAGATCCTGACCGCAGAGAAGGCGGGTGGTTGAGCGGTCCCATGCTAAACACCTGCTTTGAAGAAGAGTTCATTCCTCAAAGGTAACTCTAAGTCTCGGGTCCACTTCTTCGAACCTAATCCACTGGCTGGTCTCTTGTTTCCAGAGTTGTTTCCACTGTTTGAACCCCTTGTTCCATAACTGCTTTGCAGTTTGGAGGTTCCAAGACTCCACCCCCCTAATGCCACTGATCGGGAACCAAATAGAGTCATTTTGTCTTATCCCAGCCGCCCACTTCCAGTCATCACTGATTCTGATGAACTGTTTGGCCTTGTTCCAATTCTTCCACAAGGAACACACGAGGCTAGAGCCTTTCGGGGACACCGGGTGGAGGAGAACAAAAGCGTGAGAATCCCTATGTCCTTCCAACCAGGATGGCCAATTAAGGTAAGGTCTTCCGTGTTTTTGAAGATCAATTTAGCCCAAGAGGACTCCCTATTGCTCCAAGCCTTGATAAGCCACTTTGCCGCCAGTTTGTCAGCCAACCCCACGATATCCAAAATTCCCAAGCCCCCTGATTCTTTAGGGCTAATGCAAGTTTCCCATTTGATTTTGGGAATCCCCCTCCTGTTGGGGTCCCCAATCCAGAGGAAGTTTCTGCAGATTCTTTCCACTTTGGCCAAGTCTTTCTCCTTAGGTCTCCAACACGAGATAAAGTAAATAATTGTAGACAGCATAAATGTGTTAACAACCATAGCACGCCCTGCCAAGTTGACTTGCATACCTTTCCAATGATTCAACTTGCTATCCAGCTTGGATAGCACCCAGTTCCAGCGTTGGTCCATTGAGATGTTGAATCCCATCGGAATGCCAAGGAGACGGAAGACTTGACCGCTAGGGATAACTTGACACCCCTGATCCACCAACAATTGGGGGGTAGGTCCGCTGATTGCTCTAAAAGCAGTTTTAGCATGGTCGATTTTTGAACATGACGCCACACAAAAGGTGTCGAGGCACCACCAAAACACCTCAATGCTATTTATATCGTTATGCACAAAGGCATTCATGTCATCAGCAAAAAGTCTCGCAATCATTTGGCCGTGATTTAGAGGTAGGGAAAGACCCTTGGGATTGCCAGCATCCATGTGATGCTTTAATAGGCAACTGAGTCCATTCGAGGCGATAGCGAATAGTAAAGGAGCCAGAGGGAAGCCTTGCCTAATTGATCTTTTTAAATGAATGGGCTCAGAGAGCTTACCATTGATATTTATTCTAGTTGAAGCATTTCCAAGAAGAGTGGAAATCATCTTCGTGAACTTTTGGCTGCATCCAAGGTCTTTCAATGATTGAAGAATAAAGTCCCATTCCAATCTGTCATACGCTTTGTCGAAGTCGATCTTAATGAATACCAGATCTTGAGCAGACTCCTCAGCAAAAGCAAGGCCTTCCCAAATATCGACAATTGCTTCAAGTATAGATCTACCTTTGATAAAACCTTTCTGGTCCTCACATAGCCATGACTTTAAATGACAAGAGATTCTGTTGGCGATAACTTTGGCAGCAGAAAAAGAACGCTGCGACAATTTCCCCTCGAATAACATATATTGTAACCTAGAAAAAGAGATTAATGACCACGGAGGCTGCGACAATTTCCCCCTCAAATAACATATACTGTAACCTAAAAAAAGAGATTAAGAGATTTACCAAATCCATCCTCGCAAGTGTAAACTTGCACTTTGGAGAATGCACAGATTACGTTTACAAATGTCAAGCTATAAGTTGTTGCAAGTCTTTTATCTTTGAAGTCTCAAGGCAAAAGTACAGACAATTTTAAGTATGAAGAGGTTCATTGCATCGCTTTGAAGTTTACAATGGCTTGTGATTTGGAAGTTGGACTACTTACAGGTTATTCTCTTACTATTCAATGCCTTTTCTGCACTATATGAAAAAGGGAAAAGTAGTTTTATATTACCTTTTTTATGAGTATTGGCTTTGTTTTACAAAAAATTAGTTGACCAGTTGTAGTTTTCAAACAACACATTGTTATGATGTTTTTCGTGTGTGTTTTAGCATATTTATGATGAATGAAAAGCTGAATATAGAATCAAGTATTCAAAAAGACTCATGTTTTGTGTTTTTGAAATGTCATGAAAAAGACTCATGTTTATGTGTGCTTGAAATGTCAAGTGTATATATTTTCCATGTATAGAGCTTTCCAAGCCTCATAATCATCTCTTGGATAGATTTGATAGTCCAAAACCTAGTTAACAAAAGAATGATGTTTGTAGTGCTGGTGTGTCAAGTTTTTTTATCCAATTACTGAATAGAAGTTGTTGAAATTTCTCTCCGTGATTCTTATCCTTTTGAAATTTAGTAATGCATTGCCAAGTTGCTAAAAACGTGCTTACACATTCTCCAGAGGTAGTGCATGGAAATGCACTTGATTCTTTGCTCATATTCAAGACATGTAGGTGCAAAAGATTTTGGAAAGATAGTGCATGGAAATGCACTTGATTCTTTGATTCTTTGCTTATATTCAAGACATGTAGGTGCAGAAGCTGAATGATGTTTTTATAGTATCTTTTTAGAAGTTAAATAAGAAAATGACTCTAGTGCATACGGAGGAACACAAGTCGTCTTCAAGTAAATTAAAAGTTGCCTCTATAGCATGTCTACGCTTGAGCATGTGTGAATGAATGGCAGCTTATCCTCAATTGTAGGACCTGAGGTATTAAAGTGGTAGGCTTGAACATGAAGCTAACCATGTTTCGAGGGAAATTTACTTTTGGTATGTAGAGACTCACAACTTTGTATACCGACTGCAATAATTCGAGGCATCTGAAATGACCAGCCTCCAAGTTTTTGCCCACATCAAAATTCGAGGGAATTTTTATCATGTAAATTTACAAGGATGCCCACCTTATAAGTTAGGGCATCCCCTAGATTTTTGTGATGCCCAGGGTTGGGCATCAAATTTAGGGCCTGCACCCGAGTCACTTGAAAGCCTGAGATGAGATTCCAAGTGAAGACTTTGCGATGAGATCCCCCATTGAAGGAAGACCATTTGGGAGATCAAATGTGTATGGCTCATGCTTTAACCAAGCCAAGGTCTAAAGAATTGGGCATTGTGAGGGAATCGTTTTAAAGGGTTGCTCTGCTTCCAAGGTGTTGCATATAGGGAATCACTCCAACGGGTTGCACCCCAAAGGAAGGAAATTTCTAGGGTTGCACTTGGAAGTGCTCAAAAGGCCTAACTTGAAGTGGACTTGAAGGGCTTATTAGTTCACATTGTCCCAAGGCCTATGCTCACATGAGAACGAAACATGCGAAGAAGCAAAAGTCTCTAATGATAAGTTGAGCAAATTCATTTTCCATTTAATACAATACTAAATTATTCACTGTTGGAGTGTCTTTTTGGACTTTTCAATGCAGGGAGCTTTAGAAAATGTTACAAAGTTATGACTGAAATTTTTAAAAAGAAAATTGAGGGCGCTTGGTGTAGTGGTAACAGTTTGAGCCTCTAGATTAAAGATCTAGGGTTCAACACCTATGGATCACCTCCCCATCAATCGCTCAATGGGAGGGACAAAGGGGGTCCCTTCGGTGAGTGTGTTGTTCTTTCACATTTCAAGTTCAAAAAGACAGTAAATCATAGATTGCGCTCCGAAAAAAAAAAACTATAAATCGGAGCCTTGGAGAAGATCACATAGTTCCTTAATGTTTAATGTCCTTCTTACACTTAGAATGAGAAACCCAAACAAGCCTCTACCTAATATCTAGTAAAGCATATAATTTCGGGAGTATTTAGAATGGTTTAATTTTACTATATTTGGTTATGCTAGTAAGGGAAGGCTATAATATGTTGCATTAAGTTCTAAAGGTTTTTGAGTTCATATGTATTACATACTTTGCATACAACATGTTTTCTAGTTGCATTCCAAAGCGTCTTTTGAGTATCCTTATCAAACAAGTTTTGACATCTTATTAAAGACCAATTTATGTTGTGTTTCTTTTATACTTATGACAGATGTGACTTCGGCTCTCTCGTGAGTTAACTTTATCGTCTTGTATCATGCCATGAAATGAAACATCCCGTTTACTGAAATTTGAGATGCAACTCACACTCGCGCGCGCACACACACATATATATGTGTGTTCTTTCTCTCTCTCTCTCTCTTTCTCTCTCTCTCTCTCTCTCTCTCTCTCTATATATATATATATATATATATATATATATATATATATATATATATATATATATATATATATATATATATACAACGACAAATAGAAACACACACATACGCGGATCTCATGATCTGGGTATTCATTCAATCATTCAAAAAAGTTGAAATGGAAAAAGAATGAAATGAAAATTATATGTTGAAATGAATAAAAAAACAAGCTTTATAAGTTGAAATGGAAAAAGAATGAATATAAAATCAATAAAAGTACATTCAAATGGAAAAAGAATGAATATAAAATCAATAAAAGTACATTCAAGGTGCATCATTTTCGCATGCAAGAATCCGAAAAGAACGTCTTGGCTTTATTATTGAGATAATAAGAAACATATTAGTTTGAAAGAGTGAGACCATTCCAACATAGTGGGGGGTTTTCAATGAATAGTTCTTCAAAGAACAAGAGGAGAATACTCTCATTGAAAAAGGTATATGAAAGTGCATATATTTTTTTGTTCCTTTTGTTTCTTCTTTTTGCGAGCATCAATATTAGCGTTGGTCTAAGTCTCAATAAAAGATCTCGTACAAAAAACAAAATGTGAAAATTGATGGAAATTTATTGAAAAAGAAACTAAAGAATTATCAAGCATGTCATTTTGCATCTTTATGACTAACATGTGGAGTGACATCAACAAAATATTGAGAGTTACCTATCTCTATTTCAGTAATCCATGTATGTCACTTCTCTCACTTGCCCACCCTCTCTCTTTTGTGTTCCTCGGTCTCTCTTCATCTCGAAGCAAAATGAAATTTACACACACAACAAGGTGACTCTAAAGAGTGAATAGTGCATGAAATGAGAAAACCCACATATACATCAAAATGATCTTAGCAAAGAGTCGAAGAGTCCACAAGCTAAAAAGTGTATGTACAAGGATTTGAAACCCATGTTAAGTGAATCCCTCCTTTTATAGATTTCAAAGAGGTTTGCACAAAATACATCACATGTGAGATAAATGCTCCTAAAAGAGAGAAAATTTGAGATAAATTAGGATAATGCTATAAAAAGAGACGAAATACACTAAGCAAGTACATAGAAAGGTTCTCGATATACAAGTAGAAGAGTGGTATAACATAGAGATGCACTCATATACATAAGAATATAGGTATTTATACATCAAAGTCTCAACATCACCTCTACAACTCCATTTTGGAGAAGATGGAAAGTGTAGGGCTCTGTAGCGAAATGAACTAGGGCATAGAAAATCCAAAAGAGTATGTCCTCAAGACAAAGTAGTGGCAACGAGATAAAAAGATAGGCTCCATGAAAAAGTATCCATTAACTCGAAAGGGTGTCCAACATATGTTTCCTCCTAGTACTTGGCAATTGACATTTATATGATTCTCTACGACAGTTGTTTAGATAATGTTTGGACATTGCTTATGTGACGGTTATATTGATGAAAATGCAAAAACATACATCGCTCTTTGATCAATCATTTTACGTGCATTTGATTGAAGAATGTTCATATCTGCACAAATGATCTCTCTCTCTCTATCTCTCTCTCTATGTTTCTCTCTTTGTGTGTATTTCTCTCTCTCTCTCTCTTTCTCTCTCTCTCTCTATTTTAGCTTATCAAAGAAGTTCACTGATCAAAGTATATGGCTAATTATTATAAGTACAATTTTTATGGTTTTCAAACATTTTAAATTGCATTTTTTCATAAATTTACATGCACATGCAATTACATAATACATACATAGATTAATTTACATACATACACATACACATACACACACATACATATAAACACACAAACACACATATACACACACAAACACACGCAAAGACACACACAAACAAACTCAAAGACACACATAGACACACAGACATACACAAACACATATGCACACATACACATACACACACACATAACACATGCAGACACACCCATACATACACAATACAAACACACACATAGTCTCTCTCTCTCTCTCTCTCTCTCTCTCTCTCTTTCTCCCTATTTTAGCCTATCAAAAAAGTTCACTGGCCGAAGTATAGGGTTTTTTATTGTAAGTACAATTTTAATATTTTTTATATATTTTAGATTGTTTTTTTTCATAAATGAGCATACACATGCATATATATGTAATACATACACATCAATTAATATACATACATACAAACATACACACACATACACACACACATACACACACAAACACACACACACACACAAACACACACACATACATACACACATAACACGCACACATACACAAACACATCCACATACGCATACACATACACATACGCATACACATATGCATACACATACACATGCACATACACATACACATACATTCACACACACATCACACACATACACACATACACGTACACATACACATACACATTGTAAGATACCGCATTGCTTTTTCCAAAAAAAAAAAGATGTGTAGGTAATAATTTCATGTTTAGGATATTTTGATCATGTCTGCAAAATTTTGTAGTAATAAGTTTTTACATTCTCTCTCTAGAAAGTTGTTGCATGAAATTTGTGCGTTAAATTTGAGCATGAAGAGGAAGGAATCAAAAAACGTATTGTATGAGAGAAGGATAGAGTACTCTTAGTAAAAAAACTTTACCTGATTGAATTTTTTGTAGTTCCTATGTTTTATGTCACATTTGGTTGCATAAAGATAGGTTAACGAAGAGATTTTTCATGTTTTTTCATCTCTCTCTAGAATTTCTGATTTTGCAGGGCTCAAAAGTGATATTTGGAAGTGGATTTGGACCTAACACATCTCTAACACTATTGTACACCTCAAAGAATTGAATACTTTTGTGTCTCACAAGCTTAAGCTAATTGCTCACCATTTTTGAGTTACAAGGCTCAAAAAAGTGCCGTTTTTAGGTACTTAAAAACAAAAAAAAAGAGACAAGCCTTCATTCATCTTATTCATGTTTGTGGATTTAGAAAACGCACATGGGTATATGGGTTTTTTGGGGTGATTGACATGTGTATGAGTCTGTTGCATGGATTGCCTCTATTTTTGCATGTACAATTCTTGAGGTGGACATGAAAAGTAGCTGTATATGTGGTCTGGAAGTGTTGCATGAGACATGCAAAAAGACACTATCTTGGAGCATGAAGATTTTAGGAGTGCACGTTTAGGAAGGATGGTCATGCGCTCACGGAAGGGGAGATCCAAAGACAAAGACTGAGAGCTAGGGAGATTATCGTCGTGCATTGATTGTGATCGTTTTCTATTTTTGTGATTAAGATTGGGAGTGGGATTGGGATTGTGATTGCAATTGGGATTGAGATCAGCTCAGGGGTGGTTGAGTGGATGAGGCTTTACATTGAACCTATTTGATAAATTTTGTAACGAAGATCAAAACCGCTTGTAAGTATGCACACATAATAAAGTTTTATCTCTCTCTCTCTCTTCTTGTTCTGTGCATACTTTGTTTTTCTTCCCTATATCTTGTTATGCTGAATTTTATTATTATGTGCAGGATTGTAATTGAAGATTAAGAGACTTATTACAAGCGGTATCAAAGCAGAGTTGGATTCGGGACAAGATGCAGGCTTTGAAGAAGAAGATAGAAGAGCAAGAGGAGATTATCCATGGATTGAATGCAAAATTACATAAAGAAACATCCAATAAACAAAAAGAGGGTATTGCAAATGCTTTCATGGACTTCAATGATGAAGGTGGTAATGGTGCGGGCACATCAAACACATGTAGATCTAGATGACAACCTGAAGATGATGATGATGCAGATAAGCAAGTGTTTAAAAGAGAAAAATTAAATGAATTGGATGATGAGAAGAAAAATGGAGATGACCTTGAAGCATGGATCAAGGAACTCGAAGTTTTCTTTAATCTACGCGTGTTTAATGAGGAATCAAAAGCAAAGGTGGCAATTCTGCACCTGCGAGGAGTCACCAAACTGTGCTGGAAATCATACATGTAGACAAGAGCACGTGAAGGGTTGATTTTCTAAAAAGAGTTTCGAGAGCAAGTAGACAATCGTTGATATTGTTCTCCACATTATCCAATGGAAAAGAAAATGGAATTCTACAGCTTCAAGCAATAGGTGGATGATAGACATAACTTGTCTATTACAGAATATAAGGAAAAATTTCTACATTTACATAAGTATGCACTAGAAATTTTTGGACATGCCCTGAAGAGAAAATTTATTGAGGGTTTATGGGAAGAGCTTCACTATCAATTAAGGGGTCTCGATGTGTAGATTTTATTGATGTGATTGCAAAAGCAGAAAACTTTGAGAAGATGGAGAAGTTTAATATGCAAAAGGCATCTAAATAAAGGTTTATCTCAATAGGACATTGACCCCCCAGAACTATTTCAACAAATCAAAATGGACAGAGATCGACTAACTCTATTAACGGTTGAGGAGGGCAAACTAAGCCAAAGTAGATTGTTACACCTAAGAATCAAGAACATGTGCATTGGCAACGTGATTTTGATTTCTTGGAGCAGGGTAGAAGATTGGGACTTTGCGTTCGATGTGGAGAACAGGGACATCGCACTTTTGAATGTCGAAAGATAGCTCATATACAAGAGGAAAACAAAACATTTGAGGAAATGGATCATCAAGCTAAGTGTTCTAACCCTAGACTTCAATGCATGGCAACTTTGTCTCATTCAAGGGCATAGGTGAGTAGGATTATAGGGAACATATCCTCACATAAGGTTAGTTTCTTGATTGATTTGGGTAGTAGAAGTTGTTTCCTTTCACGTAAGTTAGTAGAGTCTTTAGAATTGCATATTGAGATGCAGACCAAAAAACCTATACAAATGGCTAATGGTAGCATACACTATGCTTGAGGCTGTATTGAGAATCTTGATTTTATGTTAGGCAAACATAAGTTTTTGGGTACCTTCCATGTAATTGAAATGAGAGAATGTGGTGTAATCATTGGCATGCATTGATCAATTCATAACAATGTCATGATTGATTGCGAAAGTGGGGTCCTTACTTTGAAACTAGAGGGGGAAGAGCATCATCTTGTAGGTGAGTATAATTCAGGTTTTTCTCCTATTTCTGCTATAAAGTTGATTAGGGCTATTTGACAAGGTTGTGAGACATATTTGGTTTATGTGAATGACCTTCATGAGAGGAAGAAAGAAGAAGAAATTCCCAAATATGTGAGAAAACTTTTAGATGATTACACAGATGTATTTCCTGATGATCTACTGGGCATGCCTCCTCCTAGAAAAATTGAACATGCTATTGACCTCTATCGAAGAATTGAGCCTTATTCTAGAGCACCTTATAGGTTCAATATTTATGGATTGAAAGAGTTGAAGCTCCAAGTAGATGATCTATTGATGAAGGGGTTGATAAGACCTAGTGTTTCACCTTGGGGAGCACCTGTTTTGTTTTAGAAAAAGAAAGATGGCTCATACAGACTTTGTATTGACTATAGGAGATTAAACAAGAAAACCATTAAGAATAATTATACACTTCCACATATAGATGAACTACTTAGTTAATTGAGTGGCGCCACAGTATTCACTAAAATTGACTTGAGATCAGGGTATCATCAAATCAGAGTAAAGTCTAAGGGCATACCCAAAACTACCCAAGGATGGTCTCTAAGGATGGATGCTTATTGTCAAGGGAGGAATCTATTTGGATACACATCCAAAGATGAAGCTATGCCAACTATCAAGAACAAAGGACAACCATCACATGAAGAAGAGGGAAGACTTTCAAACTAGTGTTCAAAGGATGCACTTGCAAGGTCCTATATTCTAAACTCAATCTCTGATTTTCTTTTACCTCATATCAAGGGATGCAAGACATCAAGAAAGACTTGGAATGCATTTGCTTCTTTCTTCTCCTCCAACACTCAAGCATGGAAGAACCAATTGTGGATGGAGTTCACAACAATGAAGAAAAGCCCCAAGGACAATGTGATTGATTATGTCACAAAGATGAAGGAGATTTCAGATCAACTTGGAAGCATTGGAGAGGTAATTGAAGAGGAACAAATCATTAGAAAAATCATAAATGGAATCAAAGCAGATGACAAGTGGGAGTCGTTCACAACAGCCATGGACTTGTACATGGATATGCATGTACCTGACCTCAACACACTCATGGGCCAACTCTTCACTCATGAAGCAAAGATTAGCAAAGGTGGTGAGTCCTCAAGAGTTAATCAAATTTCTGCCTTATATTCTAATAAAGTTAAGGCCAAGGACAAGTCAAAGAATAAGAAGAATGAAGATGAAGGTAGCTCTTTCCAAGCAAACTTTGCAGGTAGAGGAAGAGCTAGAGGAAGAGGTAGAGGTGGAAAGCAAGGCAGGGGGATATTCCAATCATTCGACCTTGCAATATATGTGGCTTATCTAATCATATTGTTGAAGAATTTTTTAGGACCCCGAGGAACTCAAGAGGAAGAGGATTCAATAGAGGTGGCCTTGGACCAAATAGAGGCAGATACAATGGAGGCTACAACAACAACAACTACAACAACAATTACAACAACAACAACTATCAAAGTGGCCATAGAGGAAGAAGAGATTACAACAACTATGCAGAGGAACAAAGTCAAGAAGATTCATTATTGATTATGAATCTATCAGTGAAGAAGAGTAAGGATGATGATCACATCTTTTACATTGATTCGGGATGCTCAAATCATGTAGCAGGAAATGTGGCTTTACTTTCTGATTTGGAAGATCCTCACAACAAACATGAAGTGTAAAGAGGAGATGATACAAAGCACTTGGTGGAGAAGATAGGTAATGTGAAGACATCAGATGGGAATATGAACCTCTTAAGCAAAGTTTTGTATGTCCATACAATTACCAAAAATTTAATAAGTGTTGGGCAGATTGTTGAAAAAGGATTGCAAGTTAGGTTCAACCAATTTGGAGCATATGTTGAAGATCCAAGACAAGGCAACACATGATTCATAAGTGTGAAGCTTGTCAATTCAACAAGGCTCATAGACAATCTTTCAATAGGAAGGGATATGTGTATCAAAATCTTTTGGATCTCGTGCACACAGATGTGTGGGATCGTAGTAAGGATCCATCTATATCAGGCTCAAGATATTATGTTTCTTTCATAGATGATGTAGCAAGTGGACCATTCTGTTTTTCATGAAGTAAAAGGATGAAGTTTTTAATTGCTTTAAGAAGTATGTTGCTCTTGTTGAAAACCCAACAGGTAGGAGTTTGAAAAGACTCAGATAAGATGGTGGAGGAGAATATTTCTCTTCTAAATTTGATGCCTACTTGCATGAAAGAGGCATTAAAAGGTAATTCACTACAAGGTATACGTCTGAACTCAATTGTGTAGCAGACAGAAGAAACGTAGCTATTGTTGAAGAGAAATAGAGCTATTGTTGAAGCTGCAAGGTCCATGCTCAATGAAAATGGATTGCCAAACTACAGAGGTTGTGTCTACAATCACATATCTCATAAATAGACTTCCATCTAAGTCACTAGATGGAACCACTCCATATGAAGTGTGGAATGGAAGAAGGCCTAGTCTAGAGCATTGTAAAATCTTTGGATGCTTAGTCTATGCTCACATTCCTTCTCAATTAAAAGGGAAATTGGATCCCAAGGCAAAGACCTACATATTTATTGGCTATGACCAAAACCAAAAAGGATATAGATTGTACAATCCAACTAATAAAGGATTTTCTATGAGTAGAGATGTAATTATTGATGAGAAAAAATCATGGTTTGATGATGACAGGAAAGTGAAGCTGCCTTATGACTTGGACGAAGATTTTCCATCACTTCAACCAAAGGATCCAAAGCAAATTGAAGAACGTGATTCGGAGATTGACCTAGAAGACTTGGAAAGACTAAAGCTATGGAAGAGCAAAGGTAAAGCAAAGATGCACGATGCTACATATGGACCCGAGAGCTCACATCAACCACTTAGAAGGTCTTCAAGGGAGAAGAAGAAACTAGAGAGGTATGGTTATGAGACTTTTTTGGTCACCAAGCACTCAATCTATGTTGCAAAGGATTCAATCAATGAAGAACCTACCACTTTTGAAGAAGCACAAAGCAAGAAAGCTTGGAGAGATGCAATGGATGAAGAAATGGAAGCCTTGAAGGAGAATGGCACTTGGGAGCTTGTACTTAACAAGCCATTTATGAAGGTAATTCAATCTCGATGGATATACAAAATCAAGAGGAATCCATATGGAAGTATGAATAGACATAAAGCAATGTTAGTTGCTAAAGGGTTTGCTCAAACTCATGGTATTGATTACGAGGAGACTTTCTATCCTATTGCAAAAATGCCTACAATTAGGGTTCTCATTAGTCTTGCTTCATCTAGAAATTGGAAGCTCTACCAACTTGATGTAAAGAATGCTTTCTTAAATGGATGGATTTCTGAGGAAGTGTATATGGCACAACCTCCTAGATATGAGGATGCACATCATCCTAACTATGTATGCATATTAAATAAAGCCTTGTATGGATTGAAGCAAGCTCCAAGAGCTTGGAATATCAGATTGGTGACTTATTTGCAGGACCAAGGATTCAAAGCTAGCAAGGCGGGTACCTCTTTGTTCATAAAAGGGAATGGATCTGAAGTGATCCATCTATGTGTGTATGTTGATGATATTATTATCATAGGGAATGATCTTGAAGGAATCAAACAAGTAAAGAATCAAATGAAGGAGGAGTTCAAAATAAGTGATCTTGGACCACTCATTTATTTTCTTGGATTGGAGTTAATCTACACAGGTTCAGGAATATACATCACAGAAAGGAAGTATGTGCATGACATGCTCATCAAGTTCAAGATGGAAAACACCAAGTGTGCAGGTACACCTATGGAACAAAATCATAAGCTTAGTGCTTATGAAGGAGAGCCAATTGAAGACATCACAAACTATCAAAGCTTGGTTGGAAGTTTGAACTATGCAACACTCACAAGGGTGGATATATGCTATAGTGTTAGCATATTGAGTCAGTTTATGCATAAGCCGAGAAGACCACGTATGGAAGCAGCCAAGAGAGTCCTCAAGTACCGAAAGGGGACCATGAATGAATGTTTGTTTTATCCATTTACTTAGGTATTGAGCTAAAGGCCTACTCATATGTGGATTGGGCCAGATCTAGAGACGATAGAAGAAGCACATCCGGGTATGTATCATTGCAGGTTCAAAAATCATTTCTTGTTCATCCAAGAAGCAACCAACAATGGCATAATCTTCTACTGAAGCCATATATAGAGGTTTTGCTAATGCAACTCAAGAAATCATGTGGTTAAAATCTTTGTATACAAATCTTGGACTTCATTCTTCAGCACCTCAATTTTTTTGTGACAACACAAGCTCACTACATCTTGCAGCTAATCTCGTATACCATGCTAGAACCAAGCATATTGAAGTCCACTACCATTATGTAAGGGAGAAGCTAATGAGCAAGGATATTCAACTATCATATGTCTCTACAGATATGCAATGTGCAGACGAGTTGACTAAAGCTCTTGATGGTACAAAATTGAGTAGATTCAAGTTGATGATTGTCTTGCAAGAAATCAAGGACAATTGAAGACTTTTGGAGGCCAAGTACGTTAAGCTTGAGGGGGAGTTGTTGGTGCATTTTTACCCAAGCCGACATGCTTGATATGATTTGATTTATCTTCATTTGTAGTCATATGAATACCTCTTGTAAAAGAGTATATTTTATCCTTGTAATTGTGAAAGAAAGAATGGCTTAGGTCATCCATGATGTAAAAAGGAAATTTTTGGATCTAACTACCTAAAACCATGAATCCATTAGCTGAGAAAATATCTCCTAATTCTTAGCATCACTTTTAGGTGAAGTTATTTGAATTGAAATTCAAAGCTACCTCCAAAAGTAGCTATAAAAAGAGCAAGAAGGAAATCGCCATTAGAGAGCTTGATTTGTGCCCATTTCATGTTCATTTGTAGAGATTGAAGAGAATATTCTAGAGCTCTATCATTTTACTCCCATTGTGCAAGTATACATTGCCAATGTGGTTGTAATTGTATGTGAATCTATACATTCATCATTTACTTCTTCTCTATTTTATTCTTTGTTATACTCACTCAGAACAGTAACTTCAAAAGCTCATATCTCAGGCTATATGTAACCTTTTTTAGAGTTTTAAAGTGCATTGGATTTCTCTTTAAGTACATTTTATGTCACAAATGGTCATTGGATTTACTATTTATGAGAAATCTGTGTTTTTTTGCTCACTGGTCGAATCTCTGTAGAGCTCGAAAATGGCAGGAGTGTTCTAGATTTTGCTAAATCTTGTTCTCCGTGCCCAGTCAATCAATTGAAGTGTTTTTTAACTTGGATACTCAAGCTATATAAGTCTATTTGCTATGTCCAAAGGGAATTTTTCTAATTCCTACCAAGTTGAGAACACTATTCATTTTTTCTAGCAGGTGTATGTACAAAAATAGCAAGTTTTGGGAGCTAGTCATTTTGCAACTAGTTTGTCTTGACTCAAACTTTTGAGATACTTGTTCCAAAACACTTGGGTGATTTTTTTGTGGATTTAGGAAGCTCAAAGGGTCTACTAACCAACTCTGGAGTCTCATTTGCCTTTTGTGAAGCTGGTTGTAGTAGCACCAACTCATCTTCTGATTACATCCACAATCTCTCTTTACAATTTTGATATTAAAAAAGAATTTAAAGAAGATTATATTATGCAACAGTAGTGAAATTTTTGTATGAAAATCAAGGTTTTATGTTTTAGGAAAAATTTCATTTGAAAAGTAATGTTTTATATTGTAATTCCCATTTATGTATTTCTTCATAATCTATTTTGAAAGAAAAGATTCTGCATGACTGTCATGATGCACATTTCTCTACAAACCCTAGTTTTTCTAGGACTTTTGCTAAAGTGAAAGCTTCATATTATTGGTTGCATATGAAATATGATGCTAGGAGGTATGTGAAAGAATGTTTGAAATGTCAACTAGTTAAGACTGAATTTAAAAGGAGTCTTGGTATGTTACAGCCATTAGATGTGCCTAAATAGAAATGGGAATCCATCTCTATGGATTTCATAACAAAGTAGCCTACACATTATGTTTGTCCTTTTAAAATATTAACGAAAGTTTGTTATGGTGCATATTTACTTGATCTCCCTAAGAGTTGAAATTAAAAGCTCATTCTCGCTCGTAAAACAATGGAAAAATAATAAATAAAAACACTTTGAAAATTCATTCAATTTTTCATGTTGGATTACTTAAAAAGTATGTTCCTAATGTTGATCACATTTTGCAGGACAAATCTAAGTTGAAGGAAGATGCCACTTTTGAGCTTGAACCAGAAGTTATAATGGATATCAAAATTACAAATCATAGGAATTGTGAAAAAGTGGAAGTTAAGTGGTTTGCATATCCTATTGAAGATTCAACATGGGTTTGTTTAGATGAGTTTATGGAATATTATCCTTCTTTCCAACTCTAAGAATAGAGTTCTTCAAAGAGGAGGAGAATTGTAAGATACCACATTGATTTTCCAAAAAAAAAGTTGTGTAGGTAATAATGAAATTCAATGTTTAGGGTATTTTGATCATATCTACAAAATTCGTGTTAAATTTGACCATGAAGATTAAGGAATCAGGTAAAGTGTTGTATGAGAGAAAGGTAGAGTACTCTTAGTGGAAAAAATATACCTAATTGAATTTTTTGTAGTTCCTATGTTTGCGAAAAGCTTCAAACTTTTGCCGTGGAAGAGCTTTGGTGAATATGTATGCCACATTATCTTGTGTAGGCACATATACCAAATCAATATCTCCTGCATGAAGGCGCTCTCTCACATAGTGATAATGCACCTCAATATGTTTGGTCCATGCATGAAACATTGGGTTTTGTGCAACAGTCAAAGCACTCTGACTATCAGTGAGAATATGCGTAGCAGCATCAATCTCCATGCAAAGATCCATCAATAGGCGTCTCAGCTATATACACTCCACTGTAGCTGTGAAAACTTCCCTGTACTCAGCTTCACAACTCAATGTCACCATTGTAGGTTGCTTCTTACTCAACCAAGATATGCATGAGTCTCCAAGGAAAAAGCAATTACCACTAGTGGACACGCGAGTATCATAACAACCAGCCCAATCACTATCTGTAAAAGCATGCAAGCATGGCTGAATATCCCTACCATAAAAGAGGCCTAAGCTCAAAGTGCCTCGAAGATATCTAAACACACGTTTCACCATTTGCCAATGCCTAGTGCCAGGGCTATGCATGAATCGACTCAACAGGGAAACTGCATACTGTATATACGGCCTTGTGTTGCATGCATATATAAGACATCCCACAGCTTGCTGATAAAGAGAAGTGTCAAATGCATCACTGGAATCCTCAACCGAGAACCTAAACCATGTCTCAACGGGTGTGGAAACTGGCTTGCAATCCTCAAAGTCAAAACGTTGAAGTAGTTTTTCAACATACTTTGCTTGATGCATAACAATTCCGCCCTCAACGGATACAAACTAGATGCCAAGATAGTAGCTCAAAAGACCAAGATAAGTGACATTAAAAGTATGTTGCAAATCAGCCATAAGAATGTCAAGTTTTGCATCACATGACCCAGTCAAGAGTATGTCATCGACATAAAGAACAAGAACTATAAGATCAGCCCCATTTTTGCATACATAGAGTGTGCTTTCAATCGGACTACATGTGAAGCCAAGAGCAATCAAGTGCTTATGTATTTTGTCATACCATGCACGTGGAGCTTGCTTTAGACAATACAAGGCTTTATGCAAGCGACAGACCATATGCTCTTTCCCTTTCATAGCAAATCCAGGAGGTTGCTTCATATAAACCTCTTCTTGCAAATCACCATTCAAGACGGCTGTTTTTATGTCCAACTGATGCACTTTCCAACCTCGATGGGTAGCCAATGCAACCACGGTACGAATGGTAGTCATGCATGAAGTAGGTGCAAAAGTTTCCTCATAGTCAGTGCCATATTGTTGCGCATATCCTTTGGCAACCAATCTAGCTTTGTGATCAATGCTACCATCAGATTTTCTCTTAATCTTGTAAAGCCACTTTGTACCAATGGCATTCTTTCCTTTTGGCAATTGACATAACTCCCAAGTACCATTCCTATGTATGTAATCCATTTCTGATTGCATACCACTCATCCCTTGTGGATCGTATTGTCAAGTGAAATTCTTCAAATCATTAGAATAGGATGCTTTTTCCAGGAGCTTTCTCTTGAGCACCCTATCTCAATACCATTTTTTATTTTTTGCACCATTTTGTTCCTTTTGAATTTCTAGAGTGGGCATGCATAGGCCACCCTAAAAGGCCATGCACAAGCATCTTTTGTTTCTTTTTCACCCACGAAATGCACTAAATAGTATGCCCATCCTATTGTTGATAAAGAACCAAGAAATATCACTTTTAATGGCCATGATTTTCCCACCAGCAACAACATGCAAATCATCTATCACGGATGATAGACTCTAGAGGAGGGGTTGTTGGAGATAGAGACTCAACAAGCCAGTTTTTGTAAGCTAAAGAGAGAGAGAGAGAAAATGATTGGGATTGTGAAGAACTAAAAGAAGAAGAAGGATGGATGTACTCAGACACTAGAAATGTCTAATGGGGGTCCCAAAATTTCCAAAAAGTATCCCTCAAAGTGGCCATTTTTATGTGAAAATACACTTTTAGAAATATGTTTGGAAGTGATCTCTTGTTAGTTAATCCATATTTTTGCAAGTCAAGTAGTACAAAAGCTTGACCACTCATTCCCTGCAAGTTTTTATAGGGTTTTTTCGCACTCAAATTGGACCTCAAACAAGTTTATATGAACAAATTTAACATCGGGTGAATATTAGTGTGAACAAGATCACTTTTTAAGTTTGACTATGATAAAAGTGAACTAGAACCACATTTGTACTATTTCTTGTTCATTCTCTCTCCTAATCAAGTGTGAGTTTCTTGTGGTCTCTTTTGTGTTGTCCATTAGTGAGGATTTCTTGCATGTGTGTGCATGTACGCATGTGCATATGTGTGAGACTCCTTGTGTGTGTTTACATGAATCTAGCATGGTGAAGCTCTTCACATCACCGACTTTAATCTAGGATTGACATTTTGGGGGCAAGGATTCATTTCTTTATGCTCATTGGTATGGGTGTTGTGTGAGATGGTCTACATCAAACACATCATTATTACCTCTCCCAATGGAGCTTGCTTCTTGTTCGTTGGAATTTGAAAGTTTGAGAATTATTTTTAGATTTCCACACTTCTAGGCTTTTGGGACAAGAGAAGAATAAATATTTGATGTCATTTTGTGCTTTGTGGAATGTCTTACACCATGGTTGGGAATCACATCATTTGAAAGAATTGGTGTTGGTTCAAGTCCCATGATTGAGGATTTTCCAAAGAAGGAAAACTTGTTTCCTTTATAGTAACGAGTGCCAAAGATCTTGGAATTCCAGCTCTCACGACCATGAGATGCACCATTGTTGGTTGAGCCTTTGATTGAAGGGCATCTTGCTATTTATGCTAGGGATTACTTCAATTCTATTGACATTGTCCCACGTTAGACCTTTTTGATGCAGCTCCTTGATAATTTGTAAGAGACAAACATCTTCTCTTGCTCAGGTTGTGATACGATACATTCCTGCAACGACACATGAGGGGAGGGATGGCTAAGGGTCTTGAAAATTGTTTCACTCTGGTTAATCATAGAGCATGAGGAAAACTGATAGATTTCCAAGCATTTCCAAAATTAGACCGTGTAGCTATGGAGGTTTTAAAGGAACACATCCTAAGCACAAGTTGCTAAGGTCCTTGCAGAAGTGAAAGTTTTGGGACACTACCCGCTTGAACATGGTCTTTCACAACCTACCACTCTCTAAAGAAAATCTATAGTCTTTACTTTGAATTTCCTCTTTTAGTCTGTCTTTGCAAGTGATTCTAATGAGCCCGAATTGGAGTTCCACATTGCCTTATATTCATTTTCTATTCAAATAAGGTCATTCTTCTAGAGAGTTTCTCTCTTCTTTCCTTTATAATCATTTTGATCTCATTTATAAGATTTTGTATTATCATGTGTTGAATTAACCACATTGACCCAAAAACGAGCACGGGAATAACACCCTTGAAAGGTCGCACGCCAGCTTTGATAGATTTCCTTACGAACCAAGGGTAGCGCTTTTTCGTGAAGGGAGTTGGAAGGACATCACAATAAGTAGACGGTTCGATGAGATAAATTCCATGCGTTGAGGTTTTGCACTATATAGAGCCTACCAAGATGAGAGGTGCAGAGTTTGTTGTTAGTATACAAGTTGGATCACCAAAGCCCTAGTTAGCTAACCCTTCTTCTCCTTTTTTTTTGGACTTCTTCTTTCTTTCTTCAAACTACTATGAAGTGTTCTTTTAATTCCATTAGGTGTTTTTTTCTCTACTGGCATTGCTTTCACCATCATCTTCTTCACTAGGGGTTTTGGAGAGGTGGATACGAGTTGGGTAGATGTATTTGCTTCAAGAGGCTTTCTTAAAGAAACATTCATTTATCTATGTATTTGCTTCAAGAGGCTTCTTTTTGTGAATACCTTTCTTCAAGAAACATTCTTTGATTTATGGACCTTTGTACCATAGCGAAAGAAAGCATTGGGAAGACCTTGTAGATAACTTTTTGCTCAAAGTGTTCTTTATTCCCCAAAATCTATGTGAAATGAGTTTAATGAATTTTGGTTGAGGTCCAAATCTACAGAGATATGTGGATGCCATTGGGAGACACCCTCATAAACTAGTCCCGACTCCCCACATATCCCCCCCGTGGCTGCCATTGGTTTTCCTATGGGGGGTGAAAATCTTGTTAACAAAGTGGTTGAGAAAGTATGATATATTCAGTAAATCTACCCATAGTGGAAACTTGGAGGGTTTTGTTTTCTTTTGGGCCAACTTTGGGAACCACTTGAAGATACACATTGTCTTTCTTTGAACTTGATGTGTTTGCATGTGGAAGGCGTGAAGGCCCTTTCCTTACTCTCAAAGATGAGCACGCTATGGTTTGCAGGTAGAAGGTTTGGCATTTGCTGGAAACAACTCCTCTAATAAACCAATCTTTTCTCAGGTCAGCCATGACCTGAATGCTTCTACGTAAATGTGAGGGGCGAATAAAATCCAATTCGACTTCTAGCAAAACGTCGACTTCAAGCCAAAAGTCAACTTTAAGCACATAAGGCTTTGGTAGGTTAAGTTTTTAAAAAATTAAAAATTGAAAAAACAAAACAAAAGAAATAAAAAAACGAAAAGACAAATTAGAGAGAAAGAGGAAAAAAGAGAAAAAATTAAAAGAAGAAGAAGTGAAAAATAGTGTTTCTCTCCCTTTTCGAACTTTGCTCTCTTTTTGGGGGCTGCCTTTTGAATTTGCTTCAATCCATTTATTGTTTGCATCGCCACGTTTTGTGAGTGGCATCTTTGAGTTAAGTGGAGAAAAATCGCCTTCTTTTGATGACTTACGCGTTTGGAAGTGTTAGATTTTTTGAACTCGCTTGTCCAACTTAGAATTTCTTTCTATGGCTAGGATCTCCCACTCATTGATGGTGAGTAATGTGGCCCCCCAGTTGTCTCACTTCGAAGGGAGGATATCTTGGCAAAGTAGGAGGAACTAAAGAGAACATGTCTCATGAGCCAACAAGTGCCAATTCTTGCCAGCTAATCGTGTGCTCTTGGTTTTCAAAAATTATTATATGGCCTTTCAAGCTTTGCAAATTGGCACTTAGGAGGCATGAAGAACTACTTTGTGCCTTTTTAAATGGTTTCCTGAATTTATTCCAAACATGTCAAAACCTCTACACTATCTCCTCTTGATTGAACTCCCAAACCTACCGTTTTTCCTATATGTATTCATAAGGGAAATTGTTTCACCCATCGGTTAGCCTCTGGCCTTGAGAGAAGACATCGGGGGTCTAAGACCCTCAAGTTGAGGGGATTCATGCCCAATAAGGTGGCGAGTCCTCGAGCAATCCCAAGCATTGAATTTGCTCCACAACAAGCACCATTCTTCATAGCCCACTCTCCTAACCGAGTCAATGTCCTCAAGTCTAATCCATTGGCATGTTTCTTGATTCCAGAGGTGTTTCCACTAATAGAAACCTTTGTTCCACTCACAACTTCCTAGGTTTTTGGAGGTTCTAGGACTCAATACCTCTGATTCCATTGATACAGAACCATATCGAATCATTTTTTCTAATATCGGCTGTCCATTTCCAATCTTCATGGATCTTGACAAACTCTTTCACCTTTTTCCAACTTTTCAATAGGTAGTAAACCAAGCTCGAACCTCTGGGAGTGACCTGATAGGGGGAGAACAAAAGAGTGAGAAGATCAAGTCCCTTCCACCCTGGAAGGCCCACAAGCCTAATAGTGCTCTTGTTTCTAAAAATTAGTTTGGCCCAAGAGGCATCCATGTTGCTCCACACTTTAATTAACCATTTGGTTTCCAGCTTATTGGCCAAACCATCAATGTCTAGAAAGCCCAAACCACCTTGATCTTTTTGACTTGTGAAAGTAGTCCATTTAATTTTAAGGTCACCCCTTCTGTTAGGGTCTCTTGTGGAGAGGAAATTTTCGCGAATTCTTTCTAATTTGACAATCTCTTGGTCCTTCGATCTCCAACAAGAGAGAAAGTAGATCATCCAAGAAAGAAGGAATATGTTAACCACCATAGCTCACCGTGCCAAATTGATCTGCATACTTTTTCCAATATGTCAATTTGCTATCGAGCTTTGATAGAGCCCAATTCCATCGTTGACCCATTGAAATATTGAATCCCATAGGAACACCTAATAAGCAAAGGATTTGTCCTCTGAGGATCAACTGGCAGCCATGGTCAACCAAAATTTGAGGTGGATGCCCAATAACATCCCTGAAAGCACTTTTAAAGTGATTTATTTCGGAGCATGATGCCTCACAAAAAGTGTTTAGGCAACACCAAAAGGGATCAATCCTGGTCAGATCGTTGTGCATAAAAGCATTGTATCATCGGCAAAGAGTTACAATGATCATCTGGTCTTGATTGAGGGGAAGAAAGAGGCCTTGAATAAGCCCTAAATGTGTGTGATGTTTAACAAGGTAGATGAGACCATAGACAGTGATCACAAAGAGAAGATGAGCCAAGGGACATCCTTGCCTGATATAACATTTTAATCAAATAGCTTGAGAAATCTAGTCATTGATGTTTATATGCACTAATGCATTTCCCAACAACAATGAGATCATCTTAATGAACTTCTAGCTGCACCCCAAGTCTTTGAGAGATTGGAGAATGAAGCCCCACTCGAGTCTATCATAAGCTTTGCCGACATCGATGTTAAGGAAAAGGACACCTTGAGCAAACTCTTTAGCAAAAACTAGACCTTCCCAAACATCAATGATAGCATCGAGGATGGACCTTCCCTTGATGAGTCCTTTTTTATCCTCACTAATCTAGTTTTGTAAGTGACATGCAATTCGGTTCGCAATAACTTTAGCAAGGATCTTGTAACCTGTTTGTAACATTGTAATTGGATGTCAATTTTCAATCCTATTTTTATTGCCTTTTCTGTGATTAAGCTTGATAACACCTTCATTGAGACATTTGGGGATCATATTGAAAGCAACAGTCTCAGGCCACACCAGACAAAAGGGAGTAGTCACCACATGCTTGAAGGTCTTGAAAATTTGTGGGGCCATCTAGCCCTAGGCTTTTGCCATTAGGAAGAGAATCAACGACGTCTAGAAACTCATCATGCGAAATGGGTGCTTCAAGAAGAGGCTTCATATTTTGTGGAATTCTTTTGTTTCTAACCCTAGAGATGGTCACATGCAATCATGCCTGTGAGGAGAAAGGGGTGTGGAAACCCCCAACAACTGGGTAAATTGATTCACAATCAATGTACTATTTTCTTCATCCATCTTGCACTCCTCCCCATCAATAACCATCATGAAATGGATCGCTTCCTTGGATTGCTTCTTCCTGAGGAGGCCGCACATCTCTTTAGTAGGTCTGTCTACCATTATTGCCCACCAATCTTTAAAGTATATCTATAGATTCTTTCTTTTAAGTTCTCCTTCCTACTTGAGAAGGCCTCTAATTTTTTGGAGACCTGTCTGATATTGAGGCCCACATTCACTTCTTCCTCAAGACACCTAAGTCTTCAATAAATATTTACCCTTCTAACCTGATGAATGTTTTGAAGATTCTTTTGAGTCCTGACCAAGATTTCTTGTGTCTTCATGATCCCCATCCTCCAGCACGTGGCCGGTAAGGAGTGGGTGGCAAAGGCCTAGATCGAGGCTGTGATAATCCCCTGCTAGATTGAGGGGAAAGAGAAGGTTGTTGGATTGGCATGAAACCATGGGGCTTTCTTGTGATTAATGACTAGCTTGAAGATAAGCACCATTGGGTAGTGATCATAGACAATTAGCTCTACACATTGGGAGAGAGAAGGGAGGCCCCACTTATTGATGATATTTTTGAAGTAATTTGATGGCAATGCACCACAGTGCACTCTCCTTAACGGGAGCTCCACGATGATATCCTCGGAGTAGAAAAACCGAGCTCTTGAGGCCGCACACGATACTCCGCGCAGAGACTACAAAACACACAGAAAACACAGTACACACGGAGCATGAAGACAAACTTCTTAGGCTTTACAAATGCGGTCGAACTTACAGTCTGTGACTGACCAGGCCACTATATATTTTATTAAAGAACATATACAAAGAAGTGTTCGGTGGCCATTTGTCCTTTCACATGGACACTAACGGTAATAATCTCCCACTAAAGGCCAATATGGCCATAGTAACTATGGGAGAAAAATAAAGAATGATAAAGCATACCTGAGTGTAAGTATACAAACTATACCTCCCACCTGATGGGCATGTTACATAGTATACAAGTGACTGTGTAAGATCAAGAATCAAGTAACCCCCGTCAAGTGACAATAGTGTCGAAAGCTATCCTGTGGTAGATCTTTAGTCAAAGCATCAAGATACTTTGTTGCATAATTAGAGAACCATTCTCTATGTGGTGTCACATGGAAAGAAGCACCAGAATCTAGCAGCCAGGTGTGGGAAAGAGAATCAGCCATAAGTGCCTCAGATGGCACAATACTATCAAGTGTCAACACATAAACATCATCAGAAATAGCATTAATTTCTTCAATCTTCACAGTCGAAGTAGATGGTGCAGGTAACTGTTTAACATGCCCATCAACATTCTGTCCTTTACCTTTATCATTCTTTAATGCATAACAGTCTTTCTTCATGTGTCCTTTCTTATGACAATAATGGCATTTGATATCCCTCTTCCTTGATTTACTTCTACTCTTATTCCGTTGACCATTCTTTTCCTTGTTCTTGCTCCTGCCACATTGCTGATTCTTTCCTTGGTAAGAATCACGAACATTATATGCATCTCCACTCTAAGTGTCAACCATAGATTTTTTACGAATCTCCTCACTCAAGAGTGCTCCACATATGTCATCATAGATGAGTTTACCACCAGGTGCATTGCAGCTAATAGCTGTGCAAAACGTATCCCATGATTATGTTAGGGTGCATAACAGCAATAGTGCTTTCATTTCATTATCCATATCCATTTTCTGAGCATGTAACTGGGAGATTATAGCATCAAACTCATTTAGATGAGCAGCAACACTATCTGTGTCCTTCATACGAAGGTCATATAATTTTCTCATCAGATACACTTTATTTGATGCCGTCTCTTTTTCATATGTATTGCATAACTTCTTCCAAAGCTCCTTTGCACTTTCACAGTCTAATACTGTAAAGTAAACATTATCTACCTGGTGCAAGTGAATGGTAGACCTGGCCATTTCATCTAACTCATCCCAATCATCTTCATCCATGTCAGGAGGCTTCTTTGAAATCTCATTTATTGGCTTCCATTGCCTCCTTTGAATCAGCACATCTTTAATCTGATTCTTCCATAGAGCAAATTTTGTGCCATCAAATTTTCGGATCTCAAAATGGTCTTTGTCCTCCAAGTTATAGCTCCTCCTCGGAACACTAGCACTAGACCCTGATCCACCAGATGTGCCTGAGACCTTTGATGCCATGATGGTAGAGAACTGAATAGAATGATAATGGAGCTAGAAGAGTCCAAACACCAACAAATAAGTGTATCAAGGAGTAAATCAACCACTATATAGTTGACTAAATTAGAAATCTGGAAAAATTTTGCCAGAGTATCCTCTGTAAAATGAGCATATGACCAGTGTCAACGTATCATAAAACTACAAGTACTGACATGTCTACCTACATAGTGAATCACTGACTCCACTGCATATAATGAGTTACCCAATAGAAGCCAACTAGGCTTATCGAGCACCTATGAACAACTATCATACATCTTCTATGGCGAGGTTGGGTAAGTCTTCCACCTGCATCACCAAAGAGACCCCGACATCTGGGTGTCTCCCAGTTAAGAAAACCTCACCACAACCCTCTTTTTCAAACATAAAAGGCTTTATGCAAAGAACGTAACATCTATATCAATGACCACATGGATGTACATAAGCGGTATCCACAGAAGCATACATGGTGTGTATGTGCTCAATGTATCAATAAAATAACACTAAAAGCTGAATACACAACCCAAAAACTAGCCAATAACACCTGCAAGTGTCTGTCAACTTTGATGTTTTAGGCTAAAAAAAGCCTGCATAAATTTCCAATGGCTGCTCCTACCAAAATTGAAAACCTATCGAGAAACCTGTAGTTTTATGAGTGTGGCTGAAAACACAACCCCAAAGGTTGATATTTATTGTCTGAGAAGTACAAAGAACACTCTTCTTGATGTGCTTGGACCTGTCTGAAGAGAACTGTGCAAAAGTACTCCAAAATGGCTCCAAAAGACACCCCAAAAATGCTTCAAAAATAGGTTTTGAAAGCAAAGAATGAAGCTTTGAGGGACCAAAACTTGTTCAAGGTAATGTCAACCTTAGTCTTTCCCCTTCTTCAGACACCACAAGAGTGTAGCTTAGTGGCAAGAGATTGCCACAGTTAAGCGAGCTTGGGGAGGAACAGTACTGGGATGGGTGACCTCTCGGGAAGTACCACGAACCTCTATATTCCTTGATCGTTGAGGTCCTCCCTCACGCATAGCCAACAGTGACTTCGGTGACTCGGATGACAAGGTATGCCAAGGTCTATGCCTTGGTCGCTGCCTTAGTCGTAAGCCTTCGAGAAATCCGGGGGGGGGGGGGGGAAGGTTCGCTTCGCTCGCACAAAAAGAACAAAGCTTTTGCCTCAAAATGCTCTAATAGCAGTGAAGTAATTTGATTTCGATGCACCATAGTGCGCTCTCCTTAACGGGAGCTCCACGACAATATCATCGGAGTAGAGAGGCTGCACACAGTACTCCACGCAGAGACTATAGAACACATAGAAAACACAGTACACAGGGAGCACAACGACAGACTTCTTAGGTCTTACAAATGTGGTCAAACTTATAGTCTGTGACTGACCATGCCACTATATGTTTTATTAAAGAACATATACAAAAAAGTGTCCGATGGCCATTTGGCCTTTCACATGGACACTAACGGTAACAATTTTGTGCAATATAACACCTGTCAAGCCTAACTTTCCTCAAGTCGACTCTAGACTAGAGGTTGAACCAAGAGGAACAAGCCTCATCTTTGATCTCCACTAGATCTAGGTGGATCTTGACTTGGTCCCAGATGTCCTTCTCCTCACCATCAATCAACTACCCTCTATTCTTGCATATGTCAAAAAGAGCCTCCACCATATTAAAGTCCCCAGAAATAATGACATTGAGGGCCAGAGAGTCCAATGATTGCCAAGTGCTTATTCTTTTCGAATTAACATACATGGAGACCATGGTGAACTCCACATGGCTTCCAAAGGAGGCACCAATCCACCAATGGTTTTGATTTGTTTGGGAATCAAGAAGTCTAGCAAACCAATAGCTATTAATGTTGATAGCTGAGCAACCATTTCCCCTAGGGTGCATGGCAGAGAGTGAGAGATGGGATGATGAGATACATTTCAATCTCTTTTGAAGGCCCTCCTTGACTAGTTTGATCTCTTGAAGACATATGAAGTCCATGTTTAGGCTTTTATGGCTGATCCACTGACTGATAATGGACACTCTTAAGGGTTCACACAATCCTCTAACATTGAAAGAAATGATTATCATTATTAGAGGTTAGCTTGTTTGATGGGAGGGGCCTTATCCCTTTTTCTCTTGTTTTTCTCATTATCTTTTTTCTTTGAGGCAAGGGTCCTAACCTAGGAGTTTAACCTTAAGGGGGCTTTTCCATGGTCAACCAATTTTATTCCTTTGTGAGGAGTCTTCTTTGAAAACAAGTATGGTATTCTTTTAGGGATTGTTAATCCAATGATCAAGCTTTCGTTGTCATGGTTATCTTCAATGTTGGTGGTGAATCTATCCTCTTTGCTAGTGGTGAATCCATCATCTTTTCTTATCCTTCTTGTTTGTCTTCCTTGCAGGTGGAATACTCCGGAGTTTTCCCGTCTTTGTGATAGTCATAGTGATTCATTCCCCCTGGGTTAAGAAAGTCATTGACCTCCTTCTCCAAGTTGCAAAAGATATTCGTTTTTGACATCATGCGAGAGGGGCTCCTCTCAATACTCCCCTTAGGGATTCTTCTTCTTCTTTGTCTCACTTTTGTGGAGCCTTTTGGGTTCATCCCCATGACTCGTGTTTCCTTCTCTTTATCAGCATCTAGAGGATGACCTTCTGACAAGCTCTGGGCCACTAGAGCTTCTTTGTTGTCCTTCTCATAAGCTTCATCCTAATTTTGTTTATGCTTAATGGATTTCTATCTCAAAGGACAAGATTTTATTCTATGGCCCTACAATCCACATTGAAAGCAAGCATTTGGCAAGTTCTTGTATAAAATCTCCTGCTCTATGGTTTTCTCATGTCTAATGTCCATGGGAATATTGAAGGGGAGATTTTTACTAAGGTCTTCTTCACCACAAATCTATGGGTGTCATTTATCCTTGAAAGATTGTTTAGCACCATCGAAATTCCAAGCTTCAAGAAGAATGTGGACTTTCATGTCATGCTTAATAGAAGATGGTGTCTAGATTGGTTGAGATTTAGGTGGGATTTAAGTTTCAATCCCTTTGTCATCCCCTCATCGAGGTAAAAAAATCAGTTCTTATGTGGCAAATCCTCCACCATGGAATTCAGACCAATGTAAAAGAAAACAAAATTTGTGGAGCCCCTCCATGGTGTAAACGATGACTTCACAGCAATGAGGACTTGGGTCACCTCTTCTTTTCATGCCCCAAGTCGATGACAATCTGGCGAGCCCTCATGAGAATCATGTTGCTACAAGGACAAATCAAATGGAAGCAAGCATTATTGGGTGAAGCAATCATCTGTTCCGTAGCATTATGGAATGCTATTAGAGGCGAGACCCTCTAGAAGATCTAGAAAGAGAGGTGTGCTTCCAACTTTGGTAGTCCTCCTAAATAATGGTCGATCGAAAAATCTCTTTTCTTTTTAGACAAAATAATTTCCAATTGTAAGAAGCTCCCATTTTTTAAACATCATAGAGTGTTTTTCCTTGAGAGCAACAAAATTAAAAGCAAGTGTGCCCCATGAGAGGGATAAAAAGGTTATGAACCTTCTTTGTAACATCTTCTAGCAAGCATTAAGCTAGCCTTGCTTTGTGGGATTCGGGGAGTCCCATGGGTACTTGGCTCATTCATTTGTATAGTTGTCTTTCTATTAATTAAAGTTTGGGAGAGTAAGCTATTGTCAAACTTCCTTTGAAAAAAAGAATTTGCTTCGCTCAAGAAATTGCCATTTTCAAAGGGCTGCATTTTCAAGAAATTGAAGGGGTCGAGAATTGTTCGTGTTTCTCAAAGGGATCGCTATTTTCCAAGGTTCGTGTTTTTCAAAGGATCTCGTTTTGCAAAGGAGTCGAGTTTTGCTTTTTCTTATCAAGTAGTCTAGTAGTGGTTGAACAATGATTTGGGCCAGACTTCAAGTAAAAAGTCGTGTTTCTGAAGTTCCGACTTCGTAAAAGGATTCAACTTCATGTTTCTGAATAAAATTCGACTTCTCGCAAACCGTCGACTTCAAGCTTCAAGCAAACGAGGTGGTACATTGGTTGCCTTAGCTTTTCGAAGATTCGTCTAAAATATTTGTAAGAAAAGAGTTTTAAGAAAAGTGAAAAGATTCGCATAGTTGCAAAATTCTCGGGGTCATTATATGCTCACGTTGACTTTTGGGTTCAAAGATCGTAAGATTGTGAGACAAGAATCATAATTTTTTCGAAGAAGCACAATAAGATTATACTAGAAAAGGTCTGCACTCAAATTTAAGTGAAGATTATACTAGAAGCACAATAAGATTATACTAGAAAAGGTCTGCACTCAAATTTAAGTGAAGATAATTTAGACGGTAGTGTTGGATGGCATAAGAATTTTTAGGTTCACTTCTCTGGTTTGAGATCTTTTTGTTTGTCGATCGCATCGCTTCTCACGGTCGAGATCCCTCACTCATTGATGGTGAGTAATGTGGGTCCACCATTGGAAGGCAAAACCTTCGGTGCTTCTCTGGAGCTTTTTGGTGTTAAGCCCCTTGTCATTTCTCTTTGAAGGGAGGATATTTTGGCAAAGCAGGAAGAGCTAAAGAGAACATGTCTCATCGGTCAATTGTTTGGTCCTAAGCCCTCTCTTGAGTCCTTGCAACATGTTTTCGTAAGGAATCGTTCCCTCACAACTTAATTGTCAACAAGTGTCAGTTCTTACCACCTAATCACGTGCTCTTGGTTTTCCAAAACCTTCCAAGCTTTGCAAATTGGCACTTGGAAGGTATGGAAAACTACCTTGTGCCTTTTTAAATGGTTTCCTGAAGTTATTCCAAACAGGTCAAATCCGTTGCACTATCCACTCTGGATTGAGCTTCCAAACCTACCCTTTTTCCTATATGGATTCATAAGGGAAATTGTATCGCCGATTGGTTGGCCCGAGAGGAGACATCGGAGGCCTCATCTATGAAGGTGCGAAACACTCGTTCAATGCAAGATGGCACCCTTAGAGTTTTGTCGAAGCCGATTTAAACAAAGATCTCCCATCCAAAATTGTCATAGAGATTGGAGAAGAGAAAACCATGGAGTGGGAGATTATATACAAGAACTTGGCAAATGCTTGCCTTTCACTGTGGATTGTAGGAACACAGAATAAAAGATTGCTTTTTGAGATATAAATCCATTAGGAACAAGCAAAATCATGAAAGATCTAATGTAATGGAGAACAAACAAGCTTCAATGGCCTAGAGCATGTCAGAAGATCACCCTCTAGATGCTAAGAAAGGGAAGGAAACACAAGCCATGGAGACAAACATAAGGATTCACGAAAGTAGGATGAAGAAAGAGAAGAAGCTCTAAGGGGATTATTAAGAGGAGTCCCTCTCACATGGCTCTAGAAATAAACATTTTTTGCAACTTGGAGAAGGAGGTCAATGACTTGGATTACCTAAGGGGAATGAATCACTATCACTATTGCAATGATGGGAAAACTCCAGAGAATTCCACTTGCAAGGAAGACAACCAAGAAGGATACACCACTAACAAAGTGGATGGATTCACCACCAACAATGACGATAACTAGGACATTGAAAGCTCGATCATTGGATCCACAATCCTCAAGAGGATATTGAACTCGTTTTTGAAAAAGACCTCTCACAAAAGAAAACAATTGGTTGAGATACTATGGAAAATCCCCCTTAAGGATAAACTCCTATGTCAAGACCCCTCCACCTCAAAGAAAAAAGATGATGAGAAAAACAAGAAAAGAGGGACAAGCTCTATCCCCACAAGTAACTTAACCTCCAATAATGATAATTGTCTCTTTCAATGTTAGAGGGTTGTCTAGCCCCTCAACAATGGCCGTTATTGGCCAATGGATCCACAATAACATCCTAAACTCAGACTTCATTCATCTTCAAGATATCAAAATTTTCAAGGAGGACCTTCAAAACAGACAAAAATGTATTTTATTGTCCCATATCTAGCTCTCCACCATGCACCTCAAGGGAAATGACAGCTTGGCTATCAGCTTTAATAGCTGCTGGTACATTGGACTTGTGGATACCCAAGCCAATCAGAACCACTTGATTAAAAAAGAATTGCCACTTGGCAATCACTGGACTCTCTGCCTCTCAATATCATTCTTTGTGGGGACTTTAATATGATGGGGGATTTTTGTGAGAGATGGGGGAATAGAGGGCATGTGATTGATGGTAATGAGAAGAATGTCTAGGACCAAGTAAAGCTCCACCTAGATCTGGTGGAGATAAAAGATGAGCCTGGTTTCTCTTGGTCGAACCTCTAGCCTTGAGTCAACTTGAGGAAATCTAGACTTGACATTGAGCTATATTTGCTCCCAATATTGATTCAAAAAGAATTTCCACTTGGCAATCATTGGACTCTCTGCCTCTCAATATCATTCTTTGTGGGGACTTTAATATGATGGAGGATTTTTGTGAGAGATGGGGGAATAGAGGGCATGTGATTGATGGTAATGAGAAGAATGTCTAGGACCAAGTAAAGCTCCACCTAGATCTGGTGGAGATCAAAGATGAGCCTGGTTTCTCTTGGTCGAACCTCTAGCCTTGAGTCAACTTGAGGAAATCTAGACTTGACATGAGCTATATTGCATTGAATATCATCAATAAGTGGAGCCTCCCATCCCTCTCCCAATTTGTGGACCTTATTGTATCTGATCACTAGCCAATTGTGATTTCCTTCAAGTCGGTCACCAATCTCAAGAAAGCCCCCTAGTTTCAAGCTAATCCAAAAACCTTCTCATTCCCCTCAATCCAGTAGGGGATAACCACTACCTAGAACTGGGCCTTTGCCAACCACTCCTCACTGACCAAGTGTTGAAGGAGGGTAGTCATGAGGACACAACACATCTTGATCATGACTCAGAAGAATATTCAATACATTCATAAAGCTAGAAGGGAAAATCTTTATCGAAGGCTTAAGCGTCTTGAGAAGAAGTAAACATAAGCCACTCTCAATACGAGATAGGGATCCGAAAAATAAGAAACATGTTGAGATAGGAAGAAGAAATTTGAAGAAAGAATCTATAGGTATACTATAAAGATTGATGGGTGACAAAGGCCGACAAACCTACTAAAGAGATGTACAACCTCCTTAAGAAGAAGAAATCCAAGGAAGGGATCCCTTTCATGATGGATAGCATTGGGGCTAAGTACAAAACGGATGAAGAAAATAGTACATTGATCAATCACTTTACCCAACTTTTGGGAGTTTCCATGCCTCTTTCTCCTCACATGAGTGATTGCATGGAAAGCGTCTCTAGATTCATAACCAGAAGAATTCCACAAAATATGAAGCCTCTCCTTGAAGCTCCCATTTCAGATGTTGAGATTCTTGAAGTTATTCATTCTTTTCCTAATGGCAAAAACCTGGGGCTCGATGGCCTCATCAATGATTTTTACAAGACCTTCAAACATGTGGTGACTACTCTTTTATGTCTAGTGTGGCAACATGCCATTTTTTTTGTTGTGCTACCCGAATGGCTCAATGAAGTTGTTATCAAGATTATTCACAAAAAAGGCAAAAAAATAGGATTGAAAATTGGAATCCAATTATGATGTTACAAAGTGGTTACAAGATCCTTGCTAAGGTTATTACCAATCAAATTACTTGTCACTTACAAAATTGGATCATTGAGGATAAAAAAAGGGTTCATGAAGGGGAGGTCCATCCTCCAGGCTGTCATCGATGTTTGGAAAGGTCTGGATTTTGCTGACGAGTCTACTCAAGATGTTCTCTTCCTTAAGATTGACTTCAACAAATCTCATGATAGAAATGAGTGGGACTTCATTCTGTAGTCTCTAAAACACCTGGGCTGTTACCAAAAATTCATTAAGATGATGTCAACATTGGTGGGAAACATGTCAACATAGATAAACATCAATGGCTAGCTTTCCCAAGTTATTTCATGAAAACATTCTATCAGGCAAGGATGCCCCTTGGCCCCTCTTTTTTTTGCTATCGTTGTCAATAGTTCATGCACATTTAGGTCTTGTTCAAGGCCTCTTTCTTCCCCTCATTCAAGACCAGATGATCATGAGACTCTTTGCTGATGACACAAATGCTTTTATGTGTAATGATCCGGCCCGGATTGATTCCTTTTGGTGCTACCTTAATACATTATAAAAGTGCTTTCAGGGCCATTATTGGACATCCACCTCAAATATTGGTTGACCATGGTTGTAAGTGTAGAGAGTACACGCACAGAAGCAAAATGAAAAGAAGAGTGTACTCACAAAAGAAAGAGTGTGAGAGACTCAACGTGAGTAGAGCAAGAAATGGGTAAACTCACATGGATTAGAAATGAGATTGCCAAGAGCATGGAGTAGGCTCCTCAAGCTTCTAACCAAGTACAAATGGGGAAACAGGCCCTCCTTATATAGATTTTGGAGGGAAAAGTTCATCTCATGTGGGATAATCCCCTTAAAGGAGAATGAATACAATGGTAGAAGCAATTGATAAGGTACCCAAATACAAAGGATATAATATAAAATGGAAATGGGATAGAAATAGAGTGACTCCAAGATACAAAAGGGAGATGCACTCTCATATTCTCAGGGATAGAAATAGAGTGACTCCAAGATACAAAAGGGAGATGCACTCTCATATTCTCAACACCCCCTTTGCAGCTCCATTTTGTAGAGTATGGAAGCTACTAGGGTATGAGAGAAAGGTCCACCAAGAATGTAACAGTAACATGAGCACCAAATAGAAAGTCTCCATCTGGAAATCCATAGCCTCCAAGTGGTATCGACCATGCAAGATTGCCATGTACTCCATAAGATGTCAACCAGATGGATCAAGCGGATTCTTCATAGGTACAACACCAACAAGGTACACGAACGGAACAAGATCTCACCAGACGAGATCACTTCCATGCAAGATAGGTAGGATGACTCCATGTGGTATGTGGTAACCCCCAAAGCTTGGACAATATCCACCAAGAGATGTGTATCACCAAGAAGTATGTCCTCCAGGAATGAAATATAAAGCATGAAGCATAATGTCATAGTCACATGGTAGTACATCTGTATGTTGTAGTCCTCCATCGAGTGTACAAAGTCTTGATGTGTGTCAATAATGTTACATAAGAACAAGCTTTAAAATATTATTTTTTAGGCTTATGGAGTTTATTATTTATGATAAATAACATGTGGAGGCGCTCACATCTCCAAATTTAGATTAAAAGTAGATAAAAGTAGATAAAAGTAAGAAGGAAAGGAGAGGTGTCTATTTTTAGACAAGGAAGGTGCTTCTGTTTACAACCTCTCAATAAAAAGAGTGGTTCTCTTAATGTAGGTGGCCAAATTGAGTGATTCTTGTTATGTTGCAAAGCTTACAACTTGTACTATATAACTAAATCAATTTTTCTAAATTTTTAATGAGAAAACCCCATGCAAGTAGGTGTTTTTTTAGATCTTCTTTCTTGTGTCTATCTTGTGTCTCATCAGAGACATACCTCTCTTCAAACTTTCATATCTCAGTCATTATGAGGTATTTTTGAGTGATTTCACTTGGAGGAGTTTCTCTCATACTTGCTATCTATATCAGAATTTTTCATATATCTTTGAGTTTTCTTGCTACTATACATCAATTTTCAATTCGAACAGTTAGTCATACCTTGCTGTTGTAGGCCTCCACATACCTTGACTTCAAGCTATTTGTTTGGGAGCTATATTCCATCTTTTTTTATTTTTTTTGTTTTTAAAGCATGCTACTCAGAGTCTACTTTTAGAACATATGATTAGTTTTGAGAAATTATGCTCATAGAGTTTTTGGTGGTTATTTTGCCACAGTCACCTATTTCTATTTTCTTGAAAGTTTGGAGGAAAGTTTGATTTCTGAAGTTTGGAAATATTTGTTTGATGTTTTGAAGATCTTGGGAGGTCTCATCACTTTCGTTGTGTACTTTTATGTTTACAAGTTTGTAAACATAACATTGTGGTATCAGAGCTTTTTTTTTTAATCAAATCTTTCATACAACTTATTGAATTATCTTCTTTGTTTACAACAATTCAACATGACGGATTTGAGTGCATCGATTGAGAAGTTATCTGATGGGAGAAATTATCCCATGTGGCAATTTAGAATGGAGTCTTATCTCATGTCTAAAGGTCTTTGGGGATTGATAACAGGTATAGAAGTGAAGCTGATATTACCAGAAGCTCCTACATAAGCAGATCGAGCAAGAGAGCAAGAATGGATCAAAAGAGAGAGAAGAGTTTTGTTTATTATATCACAAACAATTTTGAATACTATGCTTGGGCATATAAGGGGTTTGAATACTATTAGAGAAGCCTGGGTGTCTCTAGAAAGGTTATTCGCAACTACCAACAAAGCGAGGCAAACACAACTTATTAGTGGGATGATAAGAGTAAAAAAGAAGCCACGACAATCATTTAATGATTATGTTCTTGAGGTAAAATCTCTTATTGAAGCATTAGCCTCTATTGAAGCATTAGCCTCTATTGATGCATCTCTTAGTGAGGATATAAAGTTTAATAGCTTGTTAAATGGCTTGAGAGAAGATGAAAGATGGAAGTCTTTCACTAAGTCTATCATGACTCGAGAGAATCTACCATCCTTTGAAGATTTACAAATGCTCACGATGACTGAAGAAGTCAACATAGAAGGTGGAAAATCTTATCATTCACAAAGAGGTAGCCAAGGAAAAGCTCTTTATACTTCATCAAATAGATCAAGAGGTAGAGGAAATTGGAGAGGAGCAAGATTCAACAACAATGCAAGAGGAAGAAGAAGCTTTAATGCTACTAGAGGAGGAAGAACAACACAACAAAGTCAACAGACTCAACCAAATCACCAAGGTAACTTTATTTGCCATTATTGTGGTAAAGTTAGTCATTATGCAAGGGATTGCTTCTCCAACCCAAATAGAAGAGGTGGTTTTAGAGGACGACAAAGAGGAAGAGGCCAAGATCACATGCATCAAAACAACAACATAGTGCAAGAGGAAGCTCAAACACAGAAGGAAAACATTCTTATGGCTATGCATACAGAGACACATAAGAGGAAGGTAAACAACAAAACTTGGTATGTAGATAGGGGTTGCTCAAACCACGTGAGTCACAACATGAATATGTTTGTGAACTTACACAAGCCAGATTCAAGAATCACAATTGCTACAGGAGATAGTATTGAGCATGAAGTAGTTTACATTGGTGATTGTCCACTTAATGAACATGTAACTCTTAGAGATGTTTTGTTTGTTCCTACTATTACAAGAAATTTGATTTCAGTTGGACAAATGGAGGACAATGGAGTGAAGGTCGATTTTGACAATAATCAGTGGCAAGCTTATCAAAAGAAGGATGGGAATTTTGCTATAAAAGGACAAAAGGTAAATAGATTATATACTTATGAAGTTGAAGTTCTAGATTATGCAAGTTATACAATGGTTAATGGGAATCAAGTAAGTCAATTGGACTTATGGCATAAAAGATTAGGACACATCAGTGTTGGCAGGTTAAAGGATACTGCAAAGAAATCATTGGTTGAAGGTTTACCACAACTACCTAAGCAAGATTTGGATTTTGTTTATGAGGCATGTCAGCTTGGAAAATAGTTACGAAGTCCTTTTTCAAAAGTAGGATTGCAGAGTAGAGGTATTTTGGACTTTTCATACTGATGTATGGGGTCCATTTCAAGAAGAGTCCATGGCATGTAGCAAGTACTTTGTAACATTTATTGATAACTTCTCAAAGTTTACATTCATTTATTTTATGAAATACAAATCCGAAGTTTTTGATATGTTCAAGAAGTTTAAATCATTGGTTGAAAAGCAAATAGATCAAAGCATAAGAAGATTCAGATCAGATGGAGGAGATGAGTACTTTTCTAATCAGTTTCTTGCATTTTTGGAGGAAGAAGGAATTAAAAAGGAGACTACAAACAGATACACACCTCAACAAAATGGTGTGGCCGAAAGAAGAAACAGGTCTATCTTGGAGATGGGTAGGTGCATGTTAAATGAAAAGGACTTACCACTTACTTTTTGGGCTGAAGCATGCAATATGGCAGTTTATGTGATGAACAGGTTACCACCTACTCAAAATCATGCACAAAAAGCACCTTATGAATTGTTTTATGGATCAAAACCAGATATTTTTATTTGTAGAATTTTCGGAAGCAATATGTTTTGCTCATGTTTCACAACAGTTAAGGTCAAAGTTGGATCCAAGGTCACAAAAAATGATTTTCATTGGTATGGCAGAAGGGCAACCAGGATATAGATGTGTGAACCCAGATACGGGAGAGGTAATTGTTTCGAGAGATGTTATCTTTCATGAAGATAAATCTTGGTATAAACATGAAGTGTAGGTAGATGAAGAAGAAATCACAAGAAGTCATGAAGAAGAGCCAAGTTCTCCAAGCTCACCAGAAAGTCAAATTACACATGAAGAGATAACTCCCCCTAATCAAAAGTTGAAGAAAATTCTCGATTTGATTTCAAAAGAAATTGAGTCACATGAAGAAGAAAGTGAAGGTTCTACATCAAGAAGAACTCAAACTCGAAGGCAAGAAAAGCACGGTAGGACAAGAAGTCAATCAAGGTATCCAGTAAGAGAAAGAAGGCAACTGCAAAGATTTTCTCATGAAGCTTATATGGCAAAACTTCTTGAGGAGTAGGAACCAACAACTTTTAAAGAAGTATCAAAGGTAAAGAAATGGGTTAAAGCAATGGATGAAGAAATGACAGCTTTGTATGAGAACAATACATGGAGTTTAGTTCCAAGGCAACCTAACATGAAGATAATCGGTAACAAATGGGTGTACAGGATAAAGAGAAACAATGATGGTTCAATAAGTAGATATAAAGCAAGGCTTGTTTGTAAAGGTTATGCACAAAGTTATGGCATCGATTAGGAGGAGACATTTTCTCTTGTTGCCAAGATATTAACAATAAGGATATTAATAAGTGTTGCTGCAAGCAAGGTACGGAATCTTTATCAATTAGATATAAGAAATGCATTCCTCAATGGTGATTTAAAAGAAGATGAGCACATCGAGCAACCAATAGGTTATGAAGATCCCAAGAAGCCTACGCATGTATGTAAACTCTTGAAAGCATTGTATGGTCTTAAGGAGGCTCCAAGGGCTTGGAATTTTAGATTGGTAAAGTTTCTTGAAAAGCAAGGATACATGTGTTCAAATGCAGATACTTCTTTGTATGTTAAGTTTGAAGGATCATTGATTGTTTATATTTCAATTTATGTGGATGACTTGATAATAACAGAAACAATGAAGGTGAGATAGCCAGGATCAAAGCAAATCTTGGATCTGAATTTAAAATTTCATATTCAGGAGAACTAACATACATTCTTGGAATCGAAGTTATGAAGAAGGACGATGGTGTATATCTTCTACAAAGAAAGTATATTTCAAATTTGTTAAAGAAATATGGCATGGAGCATTGCAAGAGTATCAGTAATCCGATGGAACCAAATGTGAAGTACAGTGTTGAAGATGGTGAACCTTTAGAAGATCCACTTATCTAGAGGTCTTTGATTGGTTCTCTTATATATGCAACTTTAACAAGGCCAGATATTACATTTAGCGTAAGTACATTGTCTCAATTCATGAACAAACCCACCGATGTACATATGCAAGCAGTTAAAAGGGTCTTAAGATATTTGAAGGGTACATTAAATGAAGGTTTGGGATATAAATATCATGAAGGTATGGATTTGAAAACATATAGTGATGGAGATTAAGCTAGAAATAAGGATGACAGAAGGAGTACATGTGGATATCTGATATTTGCATGTAATAATTTAGTTTCATGGAGTTCTAAAAAACAACCTACAGTAGCACTTTCAAGCATAGAAGCTGAATATAGAAGCCTTACAAATGCATGTGAGATTATGTGGTATTTGAAGCTTTATGAAGATATGAATCTATCTGTTGATATATTTAGGTAGTGATGTGTGTGAACACTCTAGGACCATCGGGGCACTTTTTTCCCTCTTTAGGAGGTTTTTTTCCCTCGGCTTGTATATACGCCTATTGCCCTAATGGGCTACTTATCTTTGTACATTCTCTAGTAATACATTCAGTACTGTGTGTTTGTGCTCCAAGCTTCTTCTTTTTCCTTGTGTTGTTCGCGTGCTTCCGTAGACGTCTATCTCCAACAATTGGTATCAGAGTAGGTTGTCGCTTCTTCTAGGGCGCCGTCGACACTCCTCCATTTGCAGTCTCAGATTCACACGAAATTTGGTGAGCATACTCAGGGTGTTTCCGAGATCAAAACAGCTTCTCTATGTGGTGCCGAAATCATGATCTGAGCTTGTTTCGGCCTCCGAACGCAGTATCGCAGTGCTTGTGCAGGCTATTTCGTCCTTTTGTGCCAAAGGTATATACCAGTTTTTGTTCGCCAATTTAAGCGTCTCAAAGTCTGCTACAGGTCTAGCAGAACTCGTCTGGGCCGTTCCGTTCAACTTTTTGAGATACAGTCAATTTTCTGCATCAAGGTATTTTAGTCACAGGCCATGGCTGAAAGCAGTGATGTATTCCGTATATTGGCTGTTGAGGATAAGTTGGATGGTACCAACTACCCATTATGGGCTTATATGATGCGACATGTACTGGTTGCAAAAGGATTATGGAACATGCAGGGTGTTGAAAGACGTCCTGTTACACCTGTAACAACAGGTACTGCAAATACAGGTGCTGGAGCTGATGAAGATGGTGTCGAAGATGATATTCCGCAGATTCCTATTCCTGCTGTTGTTTCTGTTGCATCTATTGTAGAGTAGATTCGCTGGGATGGCAGAGATGCCCAGGCACATGCATTGATAGCTTTGTCTGTCAAACGTGCCATTATTCCTCACATTCGCTCTTGCAGAACAGCAAAGGATGCTTGGGATACACTTACCACTTTGTACCAGGCTAGGAATGAGGCTCATGTTGCTTACCTCCGAAAACAGTTGGAGAGTGAGCACATGAATGAAGGTGATTCTATGGACAGTTTCTTAACGAACATCAAAGATTTGAAGGAACAGTTGATTTCTGCTGATGAGGTTATACCAGATAGCTCACTTGTGCAGACCGTTCTGAATGGTCTTCCTGATTCATATCAGAGTTTTGCTTCTACTCTTCGGTTGATGATGAAAGGCAATCCAAATGCCTTTTCATTTGAGGAGTTAGTCTCTGTTCTGTTGCAGGAAGATCAGTCCAGGCAGAACAGGTCCATTATGCGTGTTGCAGATCAAGCTTTCCTGGCTAGTCAGAAGGGCAAAGGAAAATGGAGCTCTTCTACTAGTAAGCAGAAATCTACAAATGCTGCACAATCAAAGAACCAGGATAAAGATGAGAAGAAATCAGAAAAGCAGAAATTGTTTTGCAAGTACTGTAAAGGAAATGATCATACCATAAAGAACTGTCCAAAACTGGCTGCTAAAGAGGCAAAGAAGAAAGGGGCTGGAATGGTTGTTGTAGAGGCCTCTACACCAAAAACAGAGTCTGCAAATCTTGTGCAGGAAGAAGAATGGGCGTTTACTACTGTCTGTAGTTTTGACCCATCTTCTCATGATCAGTGCATGTCTGTAGTAGACTTAGATGTTTGGTACTTTGACAGTGGGGCGACCAAACATATTACCTCACAACGCAGTTTCTTCTCTTCACTCGAGCCTGCCCCTACAGGGAATACTGTCACATGTGCCAATAACTCCTCTTATCCTGTTATGGGAGTTGGTAAGATCATGCTGACTACTGCTGATGGTAGTTCTTTCACTTTTTCAGATGCTTTATTTGTGCCAGGGATAAAAAAGAACCTGTTATCAGTTTCTGCATTAGCCAAGATTGGCTTGGTTGTGAAATTCGTTGATGATAGGTGTACAGTCCATGATCTCTCAAATGGCGATGTGATTATTGCTTCTGGCATTTTATGTCGTGGGCTGTATAAGCTCATAGACTATGAAAGATCTGTGAATGATTCGGCATGTGCAGTTCATGATTCTCAGGCTATGTCAGATGCAAAGCTTTGGCATGCACGCTTTGGTCATCTGAATTTTGCTAGTTTGCTACGAGTGCAGAAATCTGAAATGATGTCCTCTTTGCCCAAACTTGAGGCTCCTGGAAAACATGTTTGTGAAGGCTGTATTTTGGGCAAAATGCAACGTTCTTCCTTTCCAAAAGATGGTTCAGTTCGGGCTACGCAAAAATTGCAGCTTGTACATAGTGATGTTTGTGGTCCTATGCAGACACCCTCTTTTGGAAATTACCTTTACTTCGTGACTTTCATTGATGATTTTTCCAGGCATGCATGGGTATATCCACTCAAAGCAAAGTCTGAAGTGTTCATGTGCTTCAAACAGTTTTTGGTTTTGGCTGAAAATCTGTCAGCATGTAAAATGGGCACCTCCGTTCTGATCGAGGGGGGAAATATATGTCTTCAAATTTTAATGCATTTCTGGTTGAACGTGGGATAAAACACTAGTGTACAGTGCCGTATACACCTCAACAGAATGGAGTTGCTGAACGAAAGAACAGGTCACTCATGGAGATGGCGAGGTGCATGGTCAAAAGTCCGGCTTTACCACATAGTTTCTGGCTTGAGGCTGTCATGTGTGCAGCATATGTACTGAACAGGTGTCCCACTAAAGCGTTGCAGTCTATCACTCCACATGAGGCTTGGCATGACCGCAAGCCATCTGTTGCTCATCTGCGTGTTTTTGGTTGTTTGGCATATGCATTAGTGCCTGAACAACATCGTAGAAAATTGGATGATAAGGCAGTAAAATGTATTTTTGTTGGGTACAGTTCTGAAAGTAAAGGCTATCGTCTGTATCATCCACATACTAAATGCATTCTGGTTAGCCGTGATGTTGTCTTTGTGGAAGATGCTATTCAGCCATTGCTTTCATGTACTAAGGAGACATATGTTAGCTCCAAAGACATGTATGATACATTGATGCCTCTTTTTACAGGTGGAAAATCTAGTGCTGATCCTAATGAGCATTGAAGTGCACTATCACTATATCCACGAGAAGGTGGTGAATGAAGATGTTGATATTCAATGTGTTGGAACTAAAGATCAATTAGCAGACATACTCACAAAAGCAGTGGATGCTCAGAAGCTCAAGCGAATCAAAATTCTACTTGGAGTCAAAGCTTTGGATTTAGAGCTTGAGGTGGGCAATGTTACATAAGAACAAGCTCTAAAGTATTATTTTTTAGGCTTATGGAGTTTATTATTTATGATAAATAACATGTCAAGGCGCTCACATCTCGAAATTTAGAGTAAAAGTTGATAAAAGTAAGAACGAAAGGAGAGGTGTCTATTTTTAGACAAGGAAGGCACTTCTATTGATAGCCTCTCAATAAAAAGATTGGTTCTCTTAGTGTAGGTGGAAAAATTGAGTGATTCTTGTTGCGTTGCAGAGCTTACAACTTGTATTATATAACTAGGTCATTTTTTCTACAATGTTTAATGAGAAAACCCCGTGCAAGTAGGCATTTTTGCAGATCTTCTTTCTTATGTCTATCCAGTGTCTCATCACAGACATACCTCTCTTCAAACTTTCATATCACAGTCATTATGAGGTCTTTTTGAGTGATTTCACTTGGAGGAAATTTTCCATTCGGATAGTTAGTCAGACCTTGCTGTTGCAGGCCTCCGCATACCTTGATTTCAAGTTATTTGTTTGGGAGCTATACTCCACCTTTTTTTATGTTTTTTGTTTTTAAAGCATGCTACTCAGAGTCTACTTTCAGACTATATGATTAACTTTGAGAAATTATGCTTAGAGAGTTTCTGGTGGTTATTTTGCTACAGTCACCTATTCTTATTTTCTTGAAAGTCTGGAGGAAAGTTTGATTTCTGAAGTTTGGAAATATTTGTTTGATCTTTTGAAGATCTTGGGAGGTCTCATCACTTTTGTTGTGTACTTTGATGTTTCCAAGTTTGTAAACATAACAGGTAAGTCCATGGAAGAACTGTCACTCTAGCACAATGGTGAGTACCAACGTGAGAAGATTCACCTCATAATTGTCAATCCGTGGAGACGTGAGGACTAGTATGAAGACTATGAGCAAGTGAAGGCACAAGTATGTGAGTGAGAAGCACACAAGCATGCACACACATACACACACGCGCGCACACAAGGCAAGAACAAGGAGAGGAACAATGGAGTTCTTTGCATTAGTCAAAAAGTCTCTTACATAAGCTCAATTCACAAACAACCTAACCTCAAAAATGAGCTCTCTAGCTCTTTTTGTAGTTTTCTAACTAGCTTTGGTCTTGTCCAGACCTAGTGTCCGGCCTAGTTAAAAATTAGGTTCTAGAGCCTATTTGAGGGCTCAAACAGAGTCTAAAAATTATGAAAATTGATATGTAGCTAGTTCTAATACTCCTCAAGCTCGAGGACTCCTCGACTTGCACAAAATGGAGTCTATTCTACCAAAAACGGAATTTACAATGTTTGTGTAGTGATTAAAATCACTTGAGTTGTAAATGGTCCATGGAAAAAATGATTGGGCCTTGTTGCCGTATTGTGCATGACTCCTCCGTTGCGCTAGTATGCTCTTCATCTGATTTGTATGCCAACACGCCCCCCTTCCTAGCGTCTGTCGCCCCTGACAGACCTCTGTTCTATCGGGTGGTCGATATAGTATTGGATGACATTGGTGGCAAGTTCGTGTTCTCCTATCCTTAAGCCTCTTGCTAGATCAGCTTCCAATGCATCCCAATTTGTTGCGCCAGGGACCTCTGGTTGCGGTGTGGTGTAGTACTCAGAGTACATTGCTTGTTCACAAGCAAAGAGATGGAGGAGGTGTGTTGGCTTCGGTGCGAAGATCTCCGAGTGATACTCCCAGAAACCTGATCTGAACATTTCTTTGAAGGTCTGTTTGTAACATGCAGGGAGGTATTTGATGCGTGCATGCCAGGCGTAAGCCACACGAATACTGGGGGTGGTGCTCATGTCATACACCAAATCATAATTTCCATTGGTAAACCCCGGTAGACGTACCTGTGGTGCGGCTGCATTTCTAAAGGTTTTCAGGACTACCTGCATCATATCTTAAATCTTAAGCATCATTTGAGCTGCCACATCTGGCATGGGCTTCAATCGCGGCATCCAATGTCAAATTGTTCCCATCATGTATGCTACCGACAGTGGTCCCTGTGGTGGCGCAATGTACGGGTAGTTTAGCCATTCCTTGCATTGCGCGTTGTTCTGCACTTTGATATTGAATGCCTTCCAAGACCTGCGGCGTGGAACTGGACCGTAGCATGGATTGTATAGGAGATGTAAAGGCGCGTTGTTCCATGTGCGTAGCATTTCTGGATATGTCTCTAGAAGTTTCTGCCGCCAGGTGGGTTGACGAATTTTGCCTTTTTGCACCTCTGGAGGAAGGTCTTCGGGTTGAAATTGGGTAGCAAAGGTAGGAATCTTACCCGTGACTCTCTGTATTTCTGCATTATAATCAGCCAGGATAATATAATAAGGTCTGTATTGGAGTTCAGATGAGAGGATAAGGCGTCTCGATGACAGGTTCTTGAAGTAAGCAGATTGTAGCACAGTTTCCTCTATGACCCTCATGGCCTGATTTTGCACTACTGTGCGCTCTTCGTGAGAACTCCCGATTTCCTCCACTTGACGTAGCCATGGAGGCCGTGGTGCTTCGAATGTGTCCTGAGCTTCTTCCGTTTGTTGGCCTCCTGGGAAGGGTTGTGGGTCGTATTCTTCTTCAAATGTCTGTTCCACAGGAATTTGTACTACTTCTTCGTCAGTGGGAGCCTCTGGAGGGGAAGGTGGTCTCTCATATTGTAGTAGACGTGCTTGCAATTCGGTGACCTATTTCTGGAGATCTTTTAAGGCCTCTGAGTCTGTGAGAAGTGAAGCCGCGGAGGAGGTGGTTTGAGAGGCTGCTGTTGTTTCTTTTCGGTGTTTCTGCTTCAGTTGACCCAGTTCCTCTGATAGCAGGTCATGTGCTTCAAGCAGCATGGCATAGTCTTCCAATATGATCTTGATATTGTCGGGGGTCACTGCTTGAAACTTTGATGGGCTGATGGGTGCCCCAGGTGTGCTTTCGATAGCTGCTTCTAGGTTTTCCTGATTTTGTAAGTGCAGGCGTCGATTCTCTTCATGAGCGGCAGCAAGATGTCGCTTGAGTAGGGCCATATTTCGCTGAAGCTTTGAATTGCGTTCCAGCTGTGTCCGTAGATGACCTTCTACCACTTGTATTGCTTCCTGATTTGTGTTCTGTAACTGTACCTCCAATATGCTATGAGCCTCTTGGAGAGTTTGGAATTGTGTGTGGAGGCGAGCATTTTCCTCCTCTAGTGCAGCAAGGCGGTGTTGTAGTGTCTCCGAGTGCTCTTGCAGGCGTTCATTCTGTTGCTGGAGCTGATTGTAATCTGTCCTTAAGTTTGATATACAAGCTAGCATGGTGTCCCATGCATTTCCTATAGATGAGGGGGTGGTGTTTACAATGGAAGATGCATGGGAAGGGAATTGGGGAAGGGGAAGAGTGAATGATGTGTCTATTGAAGACGTGTGTGTGGGTGAAATTGGTGGAGGGGGAATGGGAGGAGGTGGAAGCATGGGGGGAGGGGGAGGTGCCGTGGGTGGTGAAATGTCCATACTTTCAGGAGTGGGTGCGAGTGTGGGGTCTACCATATACATTGGAATGGTAGGTGGTGTGTGTGTGAAAGTGGTGAATAGATGAGAAGTGGGGTGGGGAGCTGAAAATAAAGGGAATGGTTGAGACCTAGGTTGAAAAGTTCTAGCAAGGAAGTTATGGAGGGATTGGAGAAGTGGAGAGATGGAGGTTGGGGGTTGAGGTTGTAGAGTTGAGGAGGGCATGAAGGGTTGCATGGTAGCAGGGAAACCCATGAATATGGATCTAGGGTCAGGATGACCTATGGCTGAGGGCATGGGGGATGGTTGTCCTAGGGAAGGCTCTATGAGCGATTCGGTGGATTGTGTAGTGATGGGGGTTGCTTCATAGATTGGGTTATCAGAGGTGGAGAATAGGGTTGAACTAGAGATGGGAGTACGAAAGATGAAGGTTGGTTCGGTGGGTTGAGTGGTCGAGGTGATTTCCACGGTTTCTGCTCTAGGAGGCGATGGTGGGGGTGTGGGTGGTAGTGGCTCGGTGGATTCCTCATGGGTGACTGGGTGCTCTTGGCTAGCAGTTTCTGTTGCTTGGGAGGTTGTCCTGATGGGTTCGGATGTAATAATTGGCCCTTCTGCCGTTGTAATGGGGATCTGGATATTCTTATCTGAGCGTGGTCGTGTCTGGAATCTTCGTGGATCATATTGAACTGGAGACCTCCTAATGGCGGTCCGCACTGCTTCTACTACCCCATATGTTTCTGCCATCAATAAGAGACCTTCACTATATTCTGAGTCAACTCCTGCTTCTTCCAACAGCTGAGTCATGAGTACTCTACTGCTCTGTTCGGTGAGCAGTTGTTGCGATCGCACTCGTTCCATAATTTGATACAGCCTTCGGAGTTCTGCTGTATAGGTTGGGGCTTCAGTGGTCTCCTCTTCATATGCTCCTTCTTCTTCTAGGTGTCCTTGTTGTTGACCTTGCTGAGCGTCACTCCAATGTACATGGCGGCCGTCTGTAGATTTTCTTCTTCTTTGTGAAGATGTGCCTTGTTCTTCTGCATCTGAATAAAACTCTACATCAGAGAGTTGTGTACTTTGTAAGAATGCTTCGAAGTCCTGGGGATCCATTCCTTCAGCATCTCTAGTTGTAGCAAATTCAAATTCAGATGGAGCAGAAGGAGTTGAAGGGGTAGCTTGTGTCGTAGTTTCAGATCCAGACCTGGGTATCCTAATGGTAAAGGGAGGTACAGTGGTCTCCTCTCGTGGCGATACTTCAGGAGTAGTCAGAACTTCCCTTGTCTGGACACAAGGGATCGCACCCCTCATGCGCTTGGATTGATGTGTGGACGTCTTGAGCTTCTTAAACATTTGTAATTGTGCCCAGGTTAAGGCACGTTCAATGGGAACATCGTATGCTAGGCACCGGTAAATAATGCGTGTGATTGCACAGCAACCGTTCACCACTAATTTCCTAGAAGACCTTTTATTTGCTTCATACAATTGATCTATAATCCATACCGGCAGCTTAATTGGTAATGCACCTGCCTCCGCTAAGTAGAGAGCGAACCAGATTCTTTTGTGTGGTTGTGTGAAGCGGTCTTGGCCGGGGAAAGCAAAATGTTGCATGCATATATGGAGAGGGATGGACACGTTTGGTGTGAGTGCTGCCATGCCTTTAAGCTTCAATAGTTTCCTATCCTTCATGTTAGTAGGAACAAGAGCATCCTTCTCAGAAGGTACATGTGTGCCGTGCATATTCAAAGCAGCACTCACCAACTCCACGGTAAGTTCAAACCTCTTTAACTCGTTGTTGCCCTGCAAGGAAGGAAGAACAAATGATCCTGCTTTGTCCTTTTCTTCATTAGCTTGTAATGTGGAGACCAAATAATAGCATCGGAGGAGATCCAGTTTAGGTAGTGGTGCTTCAAAGTATTCTGCTAGCCCTACACGTTGCCATATGGTCTGGAGATCCTCGGTGTTCTGTAGAGTCTCAAACTCCTTGGAGAAAAATTGGAATCGAACCCATGATCTGTCATACTCGCACTTAGACTCCCATATATACTTGGCCTCTCCTAATGGACCTGGCATGCCATTGAACCAATGAGAATTGGCATGGACTCTTTCTGTGATACCTGTGGGTGGATCCGGTACCGGGATCTGCTGAAGGTGTTGCAGCTCCACAGGTCGTTCAGTTGGTGGCACATCCACAGGTAGACTATCCACATCGATTCCTGCAGTAAGTATTCCTACTTGTGAGCTCGGACCTGTCGCTTCTGCCATGTTACTTCTGGCCTCCTGATTCTGTGAGAATATAGAAACATGTGTTAACATTGTAAAGGACAAGTTAGAACCATTTTTGTCCCCATTACAACATTATCATGAGGTTCGGGAGAGATTAGTAGGTTAATAAGTGCTCGGTGCTTGTGTGTGTAGTTAGGAATTGGTTGGACCTAAGAACTAAGTGGAATGATGTAGTGTGAGAGTGACGTAGTTAGTAGGTGGGCATGGATTTAAAACTGGGGTCCGGGGGTTTATTACAAGTTTTAGGTTGCCAAATGCAGTGGATGGGCTTTGATCTTGATTTTGTGGAGACTCTGAAGAGTTTGATAGGGGTATCTGCTTGAAGATGAGGCTTTTTAGGGACCCATTTACAAGTGATTCTACTAGTGCTCATGGAAGAATATGTGTCCGTGCGTGATGCATAAGACTGGGCCTCAGATGTTCGAGTGAGTGAAACATGTTGTACCGGTTGCGGCCTTGGTGTAGCTATTTGAGCCCGCAAGCAAGCCTTAGGCACCCAGATTTGTCGTGATTGTGGGCTGGCCTTCATTGACTTCTTGGGTACCCAAATAGACTTCATCTTCGCAGAAGAATTAATGAAGGACTTCTCATTAGTGTCATGTTGTTGACTACTAATAAGAGGTTTTGGCCGTCGGGTCGGCCTGGTCTGAACAGGGTATTCGCCTTTTCGCCTCCATACTTGCTTCCATGGCTGAAACAATCTGCTTTGCTCCTTTTTTTGGCATTTAGTATCGGTAGTGTTTTCCTTCTTCTGTATTTGATCTGCCGTGGGTTGTTGCAACCTTTTGGTCTTTGGAAAAGAAGGGAGTTCCATCCTCTCCCTGGCTCCGTTGTTGAGATTAGCCTCTTTCTGCATCATACAGTTTTGGACAAAAATAGCATTGTCAACTTCATGTGCGCCCCTGGAAGGACCAGGAGTTTTGTGCCTTGCCTAGTTCCTTGAGTGCCTCATTTTCCAATTCAACTGTAATTTGGCTATGATCTACCCATACCTGAAGAAGTCCACTTCTTAGGTTGAGGTTGACTGCATGATCATAGATCCAGTCCTGACCCAAGACAAGAGGCTCAGTGAGGTCCTCATCTTGACACACTAGTACTTTGACTGTCATCACTTCGTCTTGAATGGAGATGGGAAGATCCACCTCGCCCATGCAAGGGGTTTCCACACCTCCCAATCCTATGAGATATGCTTCTATAGGATCGACAGTTAATTTCAATTCTTGACAGTAAGACAACTTGACAGCACTAGTGGATGCACCTGAGTCAATCAAAGCTCTTACAATATTTGCACCCTTTCCTTGTCCTACTCCTAGGGTTACAAAAGGCCGTCGGTCGATTATTCTATGGGAATGCCCACCTGAAGTCTCGCACATGGCCATAGGATAGCCTACAGATTCTTGATTGTCAAGCATAGGCGGGTCTCTACCTTATCTCCTCAATTTCATTCGTCGGATGCGTTCTAAAGCTTCTGCCTGTGCTTCTTCTCTAATTCGTTTCTCTTCTTCTTTACGTTTCTTGGCAGTGTTGAGTCGATTTAGCATCTCTTCAGTGAGGGGTTCCTGATATAACTTGACTCTGCATCCACTTATGTAACTTGGTAGAATATCGCCCTCTAAAGTGGCTAGTTGAACTGTGCCACTTGTGGAGATTCTATTGATAATCATTGGCCCGTAACCTCTTTTCTCTAATTTCCATGCATGCTGCTTCAATGTGTAGACTAGGACTAGGTCGCCTGCTTTCAAGCCTTTATCCTTCACATGTGTATCAAAATATGCCTTTTGCCTCTTCTTCGCTGCATAGATTCCTGCTGCAGCTCTCAATCGTGTTTCTCCTAGACGTTCAAGATCAAAGATTCGAGAGGAGAGTTCATGGCCTGTCCAGTCATGCTCTTGTGCTACTTTCAATGTAGGTATCAAGAAGTCCAATGGTAGCACTGCATTTTGGCCAAACACCATCTGAAAGGGTGTGGCTTGGAGTACCGTTTTATAGGCCACTCGGTATGCCCAAACAGCATGGTGTAGCTGTTTGTCCCAATCAGAGCGTTTATTATTCACTAATTTCGTCAGTACATTGCACAGAACCTTGTTTGTGCTTTCGGCTTGTCCATTAAACTGAGGGTGATAAGGGGCAGACTTCTTATGAACTACCAAGAATTCTTGTAGTAGATTTTCAATCACTTTGTTCAAGAAGTGAGTGCCTCTATCACTTATTAGCTCTATAGGTAGCCCGTATCTTGTGAATACATTCTCAAACAAGAATTTAGCAGTTGTCTGAGCGTCGTTCTTTGTCGTAGCTTTTACCTCCACCCACTTGGTGAGATAATCCGTGGCCACAATGATATATTCAGCATGTGAACCCTTAGCTGGGGGATTAATAGGGCCTACAAAGTCTATTCCCCACTTAGAGAATGCACGTCCGCCCATCATAGGTTTCAGTGGCATCTCATCTTTGCGTATAGGATACTGAGTTCTCTGACAAACATCACACCGTTTCACATAGGTATGTGCATCCATGTGAAGGGTCGCCCACCAGAAACTTGCAAATAATATTGCCTTGATCACCCGATCTGGTCCAAAGTGTCCTCCTGCTACACCTTGGTGAGCAGTTTCCAAAATCTTTAGATATTCACTCTCATGAACACAAAGTCTCAGGTAACCATCCTTACCACGCTTGTAGAGATTATCACCAATGAGTGAGTACTCTAGGGCTTCTTGTTCTAGACTTCTTTTCCTAACCAGAGTCATGTCTGGAGGGAATGTTTTCGTCCTCAGGAAGGATACTAGTGGTTCACTCCAATCTGGCACTATGGACACTTGATAAAGAGTGGCATGTTCCACAGGTGGTTTAGTGCAGCAGATTGGGCATTCCTTGCACAACTTTTGGACATCAGCCTCCATAGTCGGCCAATGCACTCCGAGTCTCCTTAGTGTCTGTAAGGTTCGTTGCTTTGAGTAGTGTTGCTCTAACGCACCTACATGTGCTAATTGCAACCATTTAGCATACTCATTCTCTTCCACACGACAAGCCAAGACTCCTTGATCTGTGTGCTTGTACATACTACCTGCCATGATGTGATACTTTTGAGCTTTTACTACCTCTCTATCCTGCGTGTTTATTACTGGGTGGTTAGGCCCGTATATCAATACTGGTACCAATGGCTTAGCCCACTGCGGTACAACTTCCAAATTAAACAAGTAAGCATCAGGAAGATCATCTGATACTCCTTGTGGGGCTTCTCCGGATGTGAGCCTAGAGAGATGATCTGCTCTCAAATGAGTCTTTCCTTTTCTCACCACTACCTCAAAGTCATATTCCATTAGTAAGAGGAACCATCTCACCAATCTACCTGTGTTGCATGGCTTGTTTACCAAGTATAGTAGAGCTTGATGATCAGTAAAAAATTTAAACTTATTTGCAAGCAAATAATGTCTAAACTTTTTAACCGCATACACCATGCCCAACCCCTCTCGTTCGGTAGTGGTATAGTTTCGCTCAGCTGCATTCCACTGTCTACTCGCATAGGCAATTGGAAGATCCATATTACCTTCACCAGTAGGTTGTGCAAGCACACATCCAATGGCATAATTGGATGCATCCACATGAACATGGAAAGGCTTATTCCAATCTGGTGTGGTTAAGATTGGTGCTGAACATAATCGCCGTTTAAGCTCATTGAAGGAATTCTCACATTCCTTAGTCCACTCAAAGTTTTTCAACAGTCCATACAGAGGCTTTGCTATGATGGCATACATGTGTATAAATCGTCGGTAATAACCACAATGCCCCATGAAAGCTTGTACTTACTTGACATTCTTTGGCCTAGGTAATTCGGCTATAGCTCTTACTTTCTCTTCATTCGTAGATATGCCATTCTTTGACACTATGTGTCCTAAAATCTTGCCTTGCCTGACCATGAAAACACATTTTTCTGGGTTCAAGCAGACTTGATATTCTCTGCATTTGTCAAAAATTTGTCTGAGTTCAGGAATATGGGTTTGTCTAATGTTGGAATGAGCACAAAGATCATCAACATAGACTTCTAAGTTCTTCCTCAGGAACTCCTTAAATACATGGCACATCAGCCTTTGGAAGGTTGCGGGAGCATTGGTAAGCCCGAATGGCATTACCCTAAAAGCGAATATACCCCACTCTGTGGCAAAAGCCGTTTTATGCTGATCTTCTGGTGCAATGGCCACTTGATTGTAGCCGGAGAACCCATCTAGGAAGTTGTACACTTCCTTGCCTGCCACCCTTTCTAAGAGATGTTCTGTGATGGGAAGCGGATAATTATCTCGAATTGTGGCTGCATTAACCTTCTTTAAGTTAATGCACACACGCAGCTTTCCATTTTTCTTGGGCACCACTACGATGGGGGATACCCACTCAGTGTGCTCAATTTCATAGATAAATCCAGCTTCAACGAGTCTATCTATCTCCTCTTTGATCTTGGCAGCGTAATTATCGTTATATGTATAGGGCTTTTGCTTAGAGGGTTTGGCATCTGAGGTCATGGGGATAGTGTGTGAGCATATGTCAGGGTCAACACCTTTCAAATCCTTGTAACTCCAAGCGAATACATCTCTGTATTCTCTTAGCAAGGCTATTAACACATGCTCTTCTTCCTCTGTTAGGTCATGGCCTATGTACGTGCATCTCTCCTCTCCTTCTTCTAGGGCCACTACTATTTTTTTGGTGGTTTCTTTGTTATCATAGGCCTCTCCTGATTGTGCCTCTCGTTTAGGCATTCTTATCATGACTCTCCTGTCGTCTATCTCATACATCTTAAAATTTTCCGGGACCTCAAACAAAGATTCTTCCTCTTCTGGTGACACTTCTCTCTTCTTTCGTTTCTTTCCTTCTTCCTTCGGGGTCACATGTGTGGCTAATCTTACATCATTTGTAAGCTCTCCATGCCTCTGGGGTTGAAATTCTACTTCATGGAAGTATTCTTCATCTGATGCAAAAGGTGGATCCATAATGATTGACTCTAGATCGGAGTCGCTCGCATCTTCAACTGCATCAGGGCTAGGTTCGCATTCTTCTAGAACTGCCTCTCCCATGATTGGCTCTATGGAGAAGACTGAAATGTCATAGCCATCCTCATCACAGTGGGGTGTCCATTGTTCTTCATTGATGGCTACATCCATTGTTGCGAGGATTTCTGCCCAGCCGTGGGGTTCAAATTCCTCGTAAGGAAAGACTACCGGTGCATAGGCTGGGTCTTGAATTGATCTATGTGTTTCTTTTGCACCTACCTCTCTGGATTTTTCTCTCTTCTCTTCTTCTACTGCTACTTTGCACATCCATAAATGGGTGTCTTCATGCATCCATGAGGATCCTGACCCTATGGAATGCACCGATTCTGTATCATCTTTGGCTCTATGGATGGGATTCCATTGGATGGGAGGGACATATCTATGAGAGTAATCTTTGAGATTCACTTTGGTCGTAACACCTAAGTGTTGTAGGTACAAGGAGTTGGTTCCCCAGTCCTGTACCACTTGCAACTGCCGCATAAATGGTCTTCCCAAAATCATCTCATAGGCTTGATTTTTGCTAAAGTCACAGATAGCAAATGTGTGCTCAAACTCTACACCACAAGTAGTGAGAGTTATCCCCTCGATTAGTCCTAAGGGTCTTTCTATGTGCCCGTCAGCCATCTGCAATTTCATTCTCGTTGGCCTGAGAGCTGGCTTGCCCCATCGTTTCCATAAGGAAGTGGTAACAGTTGCAACTCCTGCACCTGAGTCCAAGATGGCCTTGGTTGTGTATCCCTGATGAGTGATGGGGAGATATGTGTTTCCCTCTTCGCCCTCACTCATGTCTCCTATCTTGTCTAAGGGTATTTCTGGCACTGTTCTCTAGGATCCTACCTGGGAACGAGGTTTTGCTATCTCGGGCACTTGATTGGCTACATGTTTCCACACTTCTGGTCTAACCTTAAGCAGCTCTTCCAAAGTGAGATTGCACTGCACTTTGGTGTTCTTCACTACCTCTGTGTTCCTAGGTATGACTGAATCTTCGTTTCTTACCATGACTGTAGGTGCTCTCATACAGGTGGACTTTGCTTCCCATGGGCCTTTGAAATGGGGTAGTTCTTGTAAAGAATTAGACTCGAAGTCTAATCTTTCTTGAGATTGGGCACTCTCCTGATCTCCATAAATGGAAGGAAGGTATTGTGGGAATTGATCGTGTGTGTCATCCACAAGTTCAATGGGAGGAGGAACTTCACTCTCTTTAGCCCATTTCTCTTCTTGAATCTCTCGCAAGAATTCTGGTGTGTATTGATTCATAGAAGAAGAGGTGTCTGGCTCCGTAGAGTTAGGCACGTAGGCCTCAGGCACATAGGCTTTCTGGGTAGGAAGACCTGCTCTTTCACTAGCATTGTCATGGTGTTGAGGGGCGGGCTCCTTTTGTGATTGTGCAATTAGATTCTCTATTCTTTCTAGGGAGGGGGGGTTGTCTGGTTCAGTGGAATTGGGCACATAAGCTTTCGGTGGGGGATGGGTCATGTTTTTGCTTGCTTTATCTCTTTCTTGATTTTTTTTCTTCCTTGGCAGATCTTGCAATTATGCCCTCTAACTTCTCTAGAAGTCCATCCAAGTGTAATTGCATCTTGGCTGAGCCCGAGTAATTGAAAAGGCGACTGGCTTCAAACATAGTCTGAGCCAATGCAACCATTTTCGCGCAAAGCTTGGTTCTTTCTATCTCTAGGTCAGCTCTGGGGTAGCACTTGTCATGATCCGTTACATTTGGCCCTTCTTGGATTCTGGCCTGATATGCTTTAAGCATCATGTCTATGTCTTCAGGAGTGGGATCAGCTAATACTGATCCTGCTCGGGGTGGTGGGTGGGTTATGTGGGGTGTATTAGAGGGTGGAGGGATGGAGGGTGATGGGGATGGTAGCGGTGGGAATGTGTGAGAGTGCGGTTGAGATGTGATCTCTATGATTTTGGCCTTGGTTTCTCGTAGACTTTCCTCAAGTTCACTCATCTTCTTTGCCCATTGCCTTTTCATACGTTCACGGCTATCTCTCCAAGCTCTTGTTCTCTTCTTATTTTGGCTCTCAGTATCGCTAGCGTCTAGGCTCTTTTCCTGGCTTACCCCTTGGTTTTGCTGCAATGCTTGAGCTCTAGTGATTACCTGCACTGGTGCAGTGGAAGTGACACTTCCTGTGGAATTGACCACTAACCCAATAACATTAATCGGAGTGATTTTTGGCATATTGCTGGGATTCTTGGGACAATCTCGTAAGAGATGTTCCTTTCCGCACTCCACGCAAAAGCCTTGGATCGTCACTGATTGGGGTTGTGTAGGTGCAGGCATGGGGCAATCACGTATGAGGTGATCACCCTGGCATCTGAAGCAAGGTCCTCTAGGAAAAGGGGGTCGTATCTGCCTAGGTTGAGGTCTAGAGTTGGGGTTTGTGTACATGACATTAGCATATTCAGGCTCCCAAATAGGTTCACTCGGTTCCTCACTGTAGTAAGACTCACCATGTTCAGGAGACTGCATGTAGTAAGCCTAGGGACTATCAACATGTGTAGAATCAAAGCTATGGTCACTGGGATCACTTTCTGAGATTAATGGTGTTACTGGGACTATCGCTCTATTCAGGTTTTCTTCTACAGCAGCATACTTGACCGGAATCACATTAGTAGGAGCAGGTGGTTGCTGTGCTAGCACTGGCTGGGGTCTCAGTTGGGCCTGATATTGCGGTTGGTAATTTTGCTGAGGCCTAATATACTGTTGTGGTGAATATTGACTCTGGTATCTGCCTTGTTGAGGGTATGGCTGAGGGTAGGTTTGCCTAACCGCTTGCTTATTGTATGGGCAGTCCTGTGCTGAGTGATTTGTGTACCTTCGCTCTATGGTGCAGTATTGGCTGCTAGGGTTCACTTGGGGTTGAGCCGTGATGGGACATGCGTTTGCCATATGGTCACCACCGCAAGTATAGCACCTCTTTACTGGGGAAAATCTAGGAATTTGTTTACTAGAGATGCCTAGTTTTTGAGCTACTTTTTCCGCAAGTTCCTCAATTGATGTGGATTGTGAGGAAGAGAGGCTAGAGGTACTATCTGAATCTTTGTAGATTTTGGATAGCTCTAACTCCTCCCCTAGGTTATCCTCAATATCGATGCACATGCGTACACATTCTTCTATAGTCCGGGGGTCCTTTAAGTACACATATGATCTCAATTTGGTACTTAGCAATCCATCCAAGAATAAAGCCACTTGCTTAGCGGCTGTGGGTAACTCAAGACCAGGACATCGCTCAAGATATTGCCTAAATCTTCTTCCTGCAAGTCTCACAGTCTCTTGCAGGGTCTGCTTGAAGCTGTATATCAATGAGGAAGTATTATGCCTTATGCCACTTTTAGAGAATTCGATAATGAATGCCTCTAAAAGTTGATCTATGCTTCTAAACTGCCTCTTGTTTAGTGGCTGAAACCATGTCAGGGCGGTGTTCCTAAGGGTTAAACCAAAGGCATTGTACTGTGTGAACAGGTCTTCAACTTGTTCAGCTCTCAAGACTTGCTTAAACTCGGCTACATGATCGTAGGGGTCTCCAGTGCCATCGAAGTAGTTTTTCATGGACTTAACTAGCTGGGTCGGTCTCAAGGTCCTCGTGTGCTCTCTTGGTCTTGGCAAAGGGAAATCATCGGCATTTCTTCGGTTCCCTGGGGCTCTATGTCCCTGAGGTTCCCCTCTATTCGTTTCCATTCTCGTTCTTTCTCTTCCCCAAGAGTTGGCAAAGCTTACCTCAGGTCTCTCTCGACTCCTTTCTCTTTGAGTCCCCTGAGCTTGAGATGTTCCAACTCCTTGGCGACCAAAGGACACATTCGATCTTGGTTGGGGGAAAATAAATTCTCCCTTCCAAGTGTAAGCATGCCTATCATTTTCTGTAACCCCAAAGATCCTCTCTGAAGAGTGATCTAAGTAGGTCACTCTTCCTGGAATATCAGGATCTTTGAACTCATATATCATGATTGTTCCTACCTCACTCGGCTGACTAGGTCTATATCTCCAAAAGGCTTCATCTGTCTCTCGGTTCAAGAGGAGATCTATGCTTTTATTATCTTGGGGAATCCATTCTGGTGTGATAATTCTCGTGAGAACAGATTTGCCTCGGGGGGTTCTAGGTTCTTCGCCCATGTTTCCTTGCTCTAGGTCACCTAAGTCCGTTTTCGGGACCACATTCCCAAATTCATCTGTCCTATCGGGATGACTGGTGACTACATATATTGTCCCTTCCTTGTCCAAGTATGCTCCATTTTCAAACTTGACAGCTGGGCGCTCTAGTCCAATGGATTGGTCAGGGTTTTTAATCTGGACCACCGCTCTTCCTAGGCCGTCCTCATAGATGCTAGCACCTAATCGGTTGGTCCTAAGGTACTCGAGTTGCATCTTGTAAGGGCCTTCCACCCTATGTAAATATGGCACCCCAGAACTTCCTGTAGGTCTCTCCATACCGTGGGACATCTCAGACTCGCTAGTCTCAGAACTAGGGTAATACGAATGATGGCTCAACTGCTGGGCCCAAGACCTCGCAAAATGATTGACACTAGCCTCTGAAGATCTAAGACTTTGTCTGTCTCTCCCTAGGTGTCTACCTGACCTAAGGTTCATATGCCCTTTGTACGTTGCTGATTCTTTGGTACCAGTCACTTGTTCCTTTTAAGTTCCTTTGGATGTGTTTTCTTGTTTTTAGTTAAGCGTCATCAGGAGCACTTTCGTGGGTCGTACTTGATGTTCTGCGTCCGCTTAGTTTAAGTTCTTTTCCTTTAAGTTATCCCTTGACTACAATTTAGCCTACCCTTGCACTTGAGAAATTAAGGGCTCTTCAAACTTGAGTGTTCCTATCGTACCCCTAGTCAATCAGAACAACTACTCGCACTTAGCCTATGCTAAGAATGGACTGAGGGGGTTAAGTGATGTTCCAACCTCATGTCGCTCCTCTTGGTGATGCTGGTCTACCCAGGAAGCACGTTCCCGAGCTTGTTCGCCTTGACACTTACTTTGCTTTCTCCAAGAGCTCTCGATGATCCTGTAAGAATCCCAAGTTTAGCTTCAAGTTGATCCTTCAATTGACAGACAATTTATTTCAGACACTTTTTTAATGACCCTTGTTCCCCCTTTTGTATTGCTAAAAATTTCCTCTAGAGCTCCCTTGGTGTTCCTACCCCTCAGTGTGTCAACTTCCAAATATCCTATCTGAAAATCAACGCATTAATCAACGCATATGCCACGAGCTTTCCGACAAGCCCTAGAGCTCAAAAAATGGATTTCGTATGAAAAAGTTATAACCATTCAGGGTTTAGGGGGTTAAACAGACAAACAGAACCTTTCAGGAGTTTTAATGCATTTTTCTAAGGCCTTTGCAAGTGTGTGAGTATTTGAGAGTGCAAATATGCCCAAAATTTAGCCTAAATTTCCAAAAAATTTACCCCTTAATTTTTGCCGAAAATGTCCGTCTATCGCAATAGACGGTGTCTGTCGCGATAGACACAAACTATCGTGGGGGGCTGTCTGTCGCGATAGACGGTGTCTGTCGCGATAGAGTGGTCTGTCGCGATAGACGGTGTCTGTCGCGATAGACGATGTCTGTCGCGATAGAGTGGTCTGTCGCGATAGACGGTGTCTGTCGCGATAGAGTGGTCTGTCGCGATAGACGGTGTCTGTCGCGATAGACGGTGTCTATCGCGATAGAGTGATCTGTCATGATAGACGGTGTCTGTCGCGATAGACGGTGTCTGTCACGATAGAGTGGTCTGTCGCGATAGACGGTGTCTGTCGTGATAGAGTGTGTCTGTCGCGATAGAGTGGTCTGTCGCGATAGACAGTGTCTGTCGTCTGTCGTGATTTGGTCTGTCGTGATAGACAGGTGTCTGTCGCGGAATTTGGTCTGTCGCGATAGACAGGTGTCTGTCGCGATAGACGGGGTCTATCGTGGGTCTCTGTCTGTCGCGATAGACGGTGTCTGTCGCGATAGACTGAAAAAACGCAAATTTTTGAGAAACTTCTAGTGATTTGGAGTGCTCTAATGGTGTAGGTTACCGTGCCAAACACGCATTCACAAAATATTAAGTTTTTCTGTCTGTCGCGACAGATAGAGGTCGTCGTCCCGGGACTTGTGCAGAGTCTGTCGTACCTGCGCACACTGCTGGAGAAGGTGGTACAGCTAGTTCCTGCAACAAAAGCTCAAAAACACACAAAAAACAGATAGCATGCAAGCTCTCTCTCGCTCTCTCTCACAATGAAATGAGGGAAATGAGGTGGGGAGTGTAATATGACCAAAAAACTGAAATTTTTTGTGGAGATGGAGATGGAGGTGGGAGATGGTGGGGATGATGATGGTGATGATGGTGATGCAAAAGTAAGGAAAAAATGAAGAAAAATAAAGAGAAGGAAGGATATTACCTATAACTCCAATGTCTCAACTCGACGTCTTACCATCACACGCTCGTCCTCGAAGCTCTCTCCCCGGCAACGGCGCCAAATTTGGTGTCACTCTATCACAATGGTGAGTACCAACGTGAGAAGATTCACCTCATATTTGTCAATCCGTGGAGACGTGAGGACTAGTATGAAGACTATGAGCAAGTGAAGGGTGTGAGTGAGAAGCACACAAGCATGCACACACATACACACACACGCGCACACAAGGCAAGAACAAGGAGAGGAACAATGGAGTTCTTTGCATTAGTCAAAAAGTCTCTTACATAAGCTCAATTCACAAACAATCTAACCTCAAAAATGAGCTCTCTAGCTCTTTTTATAGTTTTCTAACTAGCTTTGGTCTTGTCCAGACCTAGTGTCCAGCCTAGTTAAAAATTAGGTTCTAGAGCCTATTTGAGGGCTCAAACAGAGTCTAAAAATTATGAAAATTGATATGTAGCTAGTTCTAATACTCCTCAAGCTCGAGGACTCCTCGGCTTGCACAAAATGGAGTCTATTCTACCAAAAATGGAATTTACAATGTTTGTGTAGTGATTAAAATCACTTGAGTTGTAAATGGTCCATGGAAAAAATGATTGGGCCTTGTTGCCGTATTGTGCATGACTCCTCCGTTGCGCTAGTATGCTCTTCATCTGACTTGTATGCCAACAAGACCCCTCTGAACCAAAAATCTCGCCCAAAATATGATCCAACTGAGGGATGAATGCAAGTAGATGCAAGAGTATCCTGTGGTAAATGAAACGATGTTGGACTCCATGAATGGAAAGGTACATGCTCAAAATGCTACTATAGATGAAGTAAATAGACTCTCGAAGATAGGAATGGAAAATGACATGTCAGATATCCACAGGGATGAGTGCATGTGATCCACAAGGATCAATTCATGTGTGTGATGGACAAGGGCTAGCTATCCAAGGTCCCAACCTCAGGGGATACCCTAAGGTACTTTGGTAGTAATGGGAATAATTGTTGCATGATGGCCACATGTTCACACTAGACTATTCCAGATCATTGTTATTCTTAGAGTACATCATTGCTATTTTTAGAGTACAAGAGGGTAAATATGGATGGGAGGAGAGTCACACACACATCATTCAAGCCTATTGTCTCACATTTGGTATCAGAGCACTTGGTTGCTCTTGCGTGATTTTGGGTGTGTGTTTTCTTTTTTGCATGAGAACGTTGTCATAGCTTCAGTCGGAGGAGTCTGTTGTCGCCAGGTGTGTAGCAGAGATTGAAGCTAAAGGAAGCGTTCCGATGAGGACCATAGGATCCACCTCCTACAGCTAATACATGCATCAGTTTTGCCATGTGATCCTCATCCCGTCGCTGAAGTTATCTACGAGTTCTGAGGCATTAATCACACACGAGTCCGCTCATGTCTGGTCGGTGCCCTTCCCTACAGCCCTAGGACCTACCCGCGTATGCACAGGCGCTGGCCAGGCACAGAGGTTGGTTTAGATTCTCCCACATTATCGCTCCAGAGAAGGGTGACACAGAACATACACGAATTTGTTTTTATGGAATCCATAGCAAAGGGTTATTTAATTAACCAATTACCACTACATAACTCCACTAAATTGACCATATTTTGAGGATCCAAGCTCCAAATCAAGAAGGTTTTGTTGCTTTGGATAGCGCTTTCATACCTCTCTCCAAAGAGTGTCTGGCTATACTTTGGCATCAATCTCAGTTATTTGGAAAAGCTTGAAGTTTTCTCCTCATCTTCACCGATCCTCCTTCAAGCATCATTTTGAAGCACAACCTATCAAGGAAGCCTTGGAAAGCTCTTTTGATGAAGGATGTACCATCTTCAACACCTTCACACACCTATAAATTACTTTTTGAACCTCCTGATAAGTCTCTTGTCAATTTGTATGCATCATTGCTCTCTTTTTGCATCAAATTGCATAAAGAACATGCAATTTTGCATAGCACCTAGAGTAGATGCGTAGTTTAGATGCAAATTCGTATTCTATGGTGCATGTATTCTTCTTTGTAGGGACAAGCAAGTATTTTCTTGCAGGTTAGCGAGGAGAAGAATATAAATTTATCAAGGTGTGTAATCCCCTTTTGGTTTACTTGTAGTTATATTATGCATGTTTGCATTGCAAAATTTGTCAGGGTTTGTAATCCCCTTTTGGTCTATTTGTAGATAGATTATGGCTATTGGCATCGTAATCACGGAAATTGCTTGTCGTGATTTTTCCAGTTTTCAAAATTGCATCGTTATGCTGCCAAAATTTTTAGAAAATTAGTATGCATATGCATTCAAGCATATAGAGCATACTAAAAGTTTCTTATTTCTTCATGTTTCATTGAGCAAAGGCTTGTAATTTATTTATTTTCGGCTGCCACCTACTTGTTTGAGTATACATAGAATATTCAAACTAGATAATGATCATGATGAATGATTAGTAGCATTCTGATCAAAGAATTGTATAAGCTTGTGGATATCCAGTAGATATCATTGAATGGAGAAATTAATTCAAGAACAAGACCAAGAGAGGTCTTATGACAAGGGTAAGTGTTGCCAAGATCATTAGAATGAGGAACTTCGTAGTTCACAAGTTAGAATTCTAGGATGTCTAGTTAGAACCTAGAATAGAGGATAGTTAATCCTCAAAGATTTCACGATCAAGAAAGAATGCAATTCACATTATGATCCAAAGAAATAAATTCAAGCTTTAAAAGGAAAATATTTAAAGTAATACAATTAGAAAGAGATAAGAATTTCTTCAAGTGAAAAGAATTGCCCTTTTGTAGAAAGGACAAAGTGAGACAAGGGATAGCTTTACCAAGATCTCATGAGTTGGAAACTTAGAGGTAAGAGGTCTCAAGGTAGTTTGACACCTTAGAAGAGAAATCTAAGAACACCTACAAGTTTAGGATGCTTATAAATTAAGTATCTAGTTCATAAGTAATCACTATAATTACATAGTTATGAGTTTTAATGCACATTTCTATGTGTATAGAACAAAGAAATTTATTTCACATGAAGTATAGACTTCAGTTTTGTGGAATAAAAAGGGGCAAATCAAGTTTGATTAGAATGTTATAGTTCGAAATAGTAAACGCAAAGTCATGGAAGAACTTCCTAGATTTGGAAGTTAAGACATAGACTTTAAAATTACTAGTTCTATAAAAGGAATCATATCTTGATTCTCTAACAGTTTAATATCGGCAGATCACGTAGTTCCATCTATCTATCTATGTATCTATCTAGAATGAAGAATAGAGATCCTAGGTGGAGTCATCTTCATTAAGCAAGCAAGGCAAGTCTGTAGGCCAAGAACTCTAGAACGGCTAAGATACACAAAAAGGAAAGGTTTATAGCGAGCAAGCAAGGCAAATCTGTGGGTCAAATATTCAAGAGTGGCCAAGATATACATAAAGGCAAGGTTTGCAAATAGTAAATAAGGCAAGGCTATAGTCTAAGTCCCTAGCGGGGAGTTAGACAAGATTATATATAGCAAGGCATGGTTTACATTTATTAGACAAGGCAGAGTTGTCTCTAGTGGGGAGTGATTATACAGCAATGCAAGGTCTATAAGTAAGTTCATTCCAAATGGAAGACAAGTTGAGAAGCAAGTTTGGTGTTTCTATTTATAGTGCATCATAAATAGTGAACAAGTATAGTGATCAAGTTTGAGCATGAGGGGAGGCGACTACTGATCGGTGGAGAGCCAAATCTCCAAGAGACGTGATTGCTAAACGCTACCAAGTTGCTTAAAATTGATTGTAAGCTTTTTTATTTTCTTTACTTTGTGCATTCTTCATGTAATATGATGGATTCATGCATTCATGGAGACTCTAGTTGGAATGCTTCAGCACTTTTAGCGAAAGTGAGAGAAGAGTTCCAAGAGTTGTCCTTGAAAGAATTACAGACAAGGGCTGATTAAACCTAGCTATTCACCCTTTGCAACATCAGTTCTTCTAGTGAAAAAGAAAAACGGATCTTATAGGATGTGCATCGATTATCGAGCACTCAATAAGATTACTATCAGACATGGATATCCTATGACTAGGATTGATGATCTTTTAGATGCTCTAGGTGGAGCCATTGTATTTAGTAAAATAGATTTTACAAGTGGCTACCATCAGATTAAAGTAAGAAATCATGATAAGACTCAGTTAATCCAGAGAAGACTAAGTTGTTTCATCTGAGGATAGAGTATCTACCGATGGGGTTTAGATGGATCCCCAAAAGGTTTTATTTATATTATCTTCACCTACTTCTCAAGATGAGGGGCAATTACGGTCATTTCTAGGACTTTCGGATTTCGATCAGAAATTCATCTCTTCTTATATCGTCAATAGCAGTGCCTATGATGAACTTGCTTCAAGGCAAAGTTCCATTTACATGGAAGCAAGAGCAGCAAGATAGTTTTAATTTCAGGCTCTAATAGTTTTGATACTCTGAAACAAGTTGTTTCAGAGAGTCCTATACTCAAAGTGGTAGATCCATAGAAACCCTTTGAGTTAGAGACAGATGCTACTGGCATAAGCCATATAGATAGTTTTGAGCCAAGATGGCAAGCTAGTGCATGAATAGGAGTTGTATGCAATGGTGTATGCAGTTAAAGTCTACAGACACTATCTTTATGGTGTAGACTTTAAGGTATACAAAAATCACCATATACTTAAGTATTGTTGGTAGTCAACCATATCTTCGAGGCAGATAGGCTCATTGGGCTGAGCTCATATAGGAGTTTCACATGGAAATCATGTATAGACGAGCAAAGCGAATATAGCTGTTGATGCATTATCACGAATAATGTATCAAATGAGCTTTACATTTCTAGAAAGCTCATTGCTTCAAGAGATAAAGGAAGCACAGGTGGAAGATCCACATTCGAGCAATCAATGATGACTCTATTATAGGAGACGAGACAGTTTCAGTTGTTTCTTCTCCTAGAAGAGCGAACAAGTCCATTTCGTATTCCACTTTCTCATAGGAGAATGGAATAGTCGGACGAGAAGGAAAGGTTTGCATACCACATTCCCAGGATTTGAGAAGAAAATTCATGCATGATAACCATGATGTGACGTGTGCAGGACATCTAGGTGTTGACAAGACAATAAAGCTTGCTAGAAGAACATTTTGGTGGCCTGGATAGCCAGAGATGTCGACACTTTTGTTTAACAGGCTTTATATGTCAAGTCAACAAAGTACAAAGGGTAAAGACACCAGGTCTTTGTATCCCTTACAGATTCTAGATCAGAATTGGGACAGTGTATCCATGGACTTCATAGTCAGGTTATCGTGGACCCAAAGGAAGTGGGATACTATCCTACTTGTGGTACATAGATTGATGATCCATCAAGATCATGCCTTTGGTCCACATTGATCAATTCATACCCATGCAGGAGACGAGAGAAACTTTACACAGAGATCAGAGTGTCAGACATTAAATCTGTAAGATGCCACCTTGATTTTCCACCCGAAAAAAAAAAAAAGATGTGTGGGTAATAATGAAATTTTATGTTTAGGATATTCTGATCATGTCTGCAAAATTTTGTAGCAATAAGTTTTTACATTCTCTCTCTAGAAAGTTGTCGCATGAAATTTGTATGTTAATTTCGAGCATGAAGATGAAGGAATCTGAAAAAGTGTTGTATGAGAGAAAGGTAGAGTGCTCTTAGTAGAAAAACTTTACGTGATTGAATTTTTTGTAGTTCCTATGTTTTATGTCTCATTTGGTTCCATGAAGATAGGATAATGAAGAGATTTTTCATGTTTTTTCATCTCTCTCTAGAATTTTCGATTTTGCAGGGTCCAAAAGTGATAACTGGAAGCAGATTTGGACCTGAGGCGTCTCTAACATTATTGTACAGATTTAAGAACTGAATATTTTTGTCTCTCACAAGCTCAAGCTGATTCCTCACTATTTTTGAGTTACAGGGTTTTGAAAAGTGCCGTTTTCCAACACTTTAAGAAAAAAAAAAAAGAGAAGCCTTCATTCATTCATCTTATTCATGTTCGCGGATTTAGAAAACGCACATGGGTATATGGGTTATTTTTGGGTGATTAACGTGTATGTGAGTGCGTTGCAGGGATCACCTCTATTTTTGCAGGTACGATTCTTGATGGTGGACATGAAAAGTAGATGCATGGGTGGTCTGGAAGTCTTGCATGAGACATGCGAAAAGACGCTATCTTGGAGCATGCAGATTCTAAAAGTGCGGGTCTAGGAAGGCATGATTGGTCGTGCGCTGGCGAAAGGATAAGATCCCAAAAAGACGAAGACTGAGAGATAGAAAAGGGTGATGGTCGTACAGTCATTACGATTGTTTTTCGGCTTCTGGAATTGGGATTGAGATTGAGATTGAGATTGAGATTGAGATTGTGATTGTGATTGAGATTGGGATTGAGATTGTGATTGTGATTGAGATTGGGATTGAGATCAGCTCGGGGGTGGTCGGGTGGATGAGGCTTCACATTGAATCAATCTGATAGATTTTGTAACGCAGATCAGAACTACTTATAAATCTGCATAGATAACAAAATTCTCTCTCTTCTTGTTCTGCATATACTCTGTTTCCCTTCTTTATATCTTTTGGTGTCGAAACCTATTATTCTGTGTGAGATTGTGATTCAAGTTTAGGAGGCTTGTTACAAAATCAGTCCAGTTGATCCACAAGTATTAGAGTGTCAAACATTGATCCACAAGGATCAATCCACTTGATCCATAGGGATCAGTCCATTTGATCCACAAGGATCAATTCATACCCACACAGGAGATGATAAAAGCTCCACAGGTAGCAGAGTTGTTTATCCAGTATGTCTTCAGATTACATGGGTTACCAACATCCATAGTTTCATATAGGGATGTCAGAGTCATAGGACCGACACGATCATCCAGATTTTAGAGGACATGTTGAGGGCATATGTGTCTAAGAGACAAATAGATTGGGATAGTTATTTGCCACTAGTTGAGTTTGCTTATAACAATAGGCCTCACAAGGTGACAAGTATGTCTCCTTTTGAGATGAACTATGGCATGAATCCCAATGCTCTCTGTATCATAGGCATGCCACAAAAATGTCTCAGTGCTTCGGAGTTCTCAGCGAACGTCCAACTAAATTTAGAATTAGCTAAAGCCAAGGTGCAGCAAGCAGCTAATATGGCTAAAGAGTATGGAGATAGGAAGAGATTGCCTATATCCTTTGAGGAGGGAGACCAATTGTTTCTTCAACTACCAGCTAAATCTACTTCACTCTCCATAGGGAAGTGTAGTAAGCTATCACCAAGGTTTTGTGGACCTTGGAAGATAGTTAAAAAGTTAAGTGAAGTTGCATACCAATTAGATCTTCCTCTAGATTGCAGATTTCATCCAGTGTTTCATGTTTCTAGGGAGGATAATCTAATAGAAGGTATTGCTTCTTTGCAAGAAAGTAATGCAATAGCTCACACTTGGCTTCTAAAAGTAAGCCTCAAATGTAGTTTTGTTCTTTAAGGTAAGCGAGAACCCTCTGTTCAAAATATGAACTGTTGTCTGTATAGCTTCATCCCAAAACTTTAGTAGAAGTTTATTTTGACTAAGCATAACCTTGGCCATCTAGATCATACTTAGAATTGTTGATATATTTAGGTAGTGATGTGTGTGAACACTCTAGGACTGTCGGGGCACTTTTTTCCCTCTTTAGGAGGTTTTTTTCCCCCGGCTTGTATATACGCCTATTGCCCTAATGGGCTACTTATCTTTGTACATTCTCTAGTAATACATTCAGTCTTGTGTGTTGTGCTCCAAGCTTCTTCTTCTTCCTTATGCTGTTCGCGTGCTTCCGCAGATGCTAACTCCAACAATTGGTATCAGAGCAGGTCGTCGCTTCTTCTAGGGCACCGTCGACACTCCTCCGTTTGCAGTCTCAGATTCGCACGAAATTTGGTGAGCATACTCAGGGTGTTTCCGAGATCAAAACAGCTTTGCGATGTGGTGCCAAAATCGCGATCTGAGCTCGTTTCGGCCTCCGAACGCACTATCGCAGTGCTTGTGCAGGCTATTTCGTCCTTTTGTGCCAAAGGTATATACCAGTTTCTGTTCGCCAGTTTAAGCATCTCGAAGTCTGCTACAGGTCTAGCAGAACTCGTTTGGGAAGTTCCGTTCAACTTTTTTGGATACAGTCAATTTTCTGCATCAAGGTATTTTAGTCACCGGCCATGGCTGAAAGCAGTGATGTATTCCGTATGTTGGCTGTTGAGGATAAGTTGGATGGTACCAACTACCCATTATGGGCTTATATGATGCGACATGTACTGGTTGCAAAAGGATTGTGGAACATTGTGCAGGGTGTTGAAAGACGTCCTGTTACACTTGTAACGACAGGTACTGCAAATACAGGTGTTGGAGCTGATGAAGATGGTGTCGAAGATGATATTCCGCAGATTCCTGTTCGTGCTACTGTTTCTGTTGCACCTACTGCAGAGCAGATTCGTTGGGATGGCAGAGATGCCCAGGCACATGCATTGATAGCTTTGTCTGTCAAACGTTCCATTATTCCTCACATTCGCTCTTGCAGAACAGCAAAGGATGCTTGGGATACACTTACCACTTTGTACCAGGCTAGGAATGAGGCTCGTGTTGCTTACCTCCGAAAACAGTTGGAGAGTGAGCACATGAATGAAGGTGATTCTATGGACAGTTTTCTTACAAAGACCAAAGACCTGAAGGAACAATTGATTTCTGCTGATGAGGTTATACCAGATAGCTCACTTGTGCAGACCGTTCTGAATGGTCTTCCTGATTCATATCAGAGTTTTGCCTCTACTCTTCGGTTGATGATGAAAGGCAATCCGAATGCCTTGTCATTTGAGGAATTAGTCTCTGTTCTGTTGCAGGAAGATCAGTCCAGGCAGAACAGGTCCATTATGCGTGTTGCAGATCAAGCTTTCCTGGCTAGTCAGAAGGGCAAAGGAAAATGGAGCTCTTCTACTAGTAAGCAGAAATCTGCAAATGCTGCACAATCGAAGAACCAGGATAAAGATGAAAAGAAGCCAGAAAAGCAGAAATTGTTCTGCAAGTACTGTAAAGGAAATGATCATATTATAAAGAACTGTCCAAAACTGGCTGCTAAAGAGGCAAAGAAGAAAGAGGCTGGAATGGTTGTTGCAGAGGCCTCTACACCAAAAACAGAGTCTGCAAATCTTGTGCAGGAAGAAGAATGGGTGTTTACTACTGTCTGCAGTTTTGACCCATCTTCTCATGATCAGTGCATGTCTACAGTAGACTCAGATGTTTGGTACTTTGACAGTGGGGCGACCAAACATATTACCTCGCAGCGCAGTTTCTTCTCTTCACTTGAGCCTGCTCCTACAGGGAATACTGTCACATGCGCCAATAACTCCGCTTATCCTGTTATGGGAGTTGGTAAGATCATTCTGACTACTGCTGATGGTAGTTCTTTCACTTTGTCAGATGCTTTATTTGTGCCAGGGATAAAAAAGAATCTGTTATCAGTTTCTGCATTAGCCAAGATTGGCTTGGTTGTGAAATTTGTTGATGACAGGTGTACAGTCCATGATCTCTCAAATGGCGATGTGATTATTGCTTCTGGCATTTTATGTCGTGGGCTGTATAAGCTCATAGACTATGAAAGATCTGTGAATGATTCGGCATGTGCAGTTCATGATTCTCAGGCTATGTCAGATGCAAAGCTTTGGCATGCACGCTTTGGTCATCTGAATTTTGCTAGTTTGTTACGCCTGCAGAAATCTGAAATGGTGTCCTCTTTGCCCAAACTTGAGGCACCTGGAAAACATGTTTGTGAAGGCTGTATTTTGGGCAAAATGCAGCATTCTTCCTTTCCAAAAGATGGTTCAGTTCGGGCTACGCAGAAATTACAGCTTGTACATAGTGATGTCTGTGGTCCTATGCAGACACCCTCTTTTGGAAATTACCTTTACTTCGTGACTTTCATTGATGATTTTTCCAGGCATGCATGGGTATATCCACTCAAAGCAAAGTCCGAAGTGTTCATGTGCTTCAAACAGTTTTTGGTTTTGGCTGAAAATCTGTCAGCATGTAAAATGGGCACCCTCCGTTCTGATCGAGGGGGGGAATATATGTCTTCAGATTTTAATGCATTTCTGGCTGAACGTGGGATAAAACACCAGTGTACAGTGCCGTATACACCTCAACAGAATGGAGTTGCTGAACGAAAGAACAGGTCACTCATGGAGATGGCGAGGTGCATGGTCAAAAGTCAGGCTTTACCACATAGTTTCTGGCTTGAGGCTGTCATGTATGCAGCATATGTACTGAACAGGTGTCCCACTAAAGCATTGCAGTCTATCACTCCATATGAGGCTTGGCATGACCGCAAGCCATCTGTTGCTCATCTGCGTGTTTTTGGTTGTTTGGCATATGCATTAGTGCCTGAACAACATCGCAGAAAATTGGATGATAAGGCAGTAAAATGTATTTTTGTTGGGTACAGTTCTGAAAGTAAAGGCTATCGTCTGTATCATCCACAGACTAAACGCATTCTGGTTAGCCGTGATGTTGTCTTTGTGGAAGATGCTATTCAGCCATTGCTTTCATGTACTAAGGAGACATCTGTTAGCTCCAAAGACATGTATGATACTTTGATGCCTCTTTTTACAGGTGGACAGGCTAGTGCTGGTCCTAATGAGGCAACTTCTTAGCCTTTGCAGGTTTCATATGATGATGCAGATCATTCCATTTCTGATGCAGATTTACATGATGCACTTGTTGATGAGAGAGCTGATATTGAGCAGGCAAAAACTATGCCAAAATGGCTGGTGCAGACTTTGCGTGACAGCAAATTAGATACACCTTTGTCATATCGTACTCGTTCAGGCTCTCATAGTGCCTCCTTTGCATCAGATTGCTATGCTATGGCTGCATCTAGTCTCTGTGATGAGAATGAGCCTGTTTCTTTTGATGAAGCACAAAATTCAGAAAATTGGATGGCTGCTATGCAATCTGAATATGATGCTATAATGAAGAATGGTACATGGTCTTTATGTGACTTGCCTCCTGGCAAGAAGGCCATTGGCACTAAGTGGGTATACAAGCTGAAGCGTAAACCTGATGGTACAGTTGACAGGTATAAGGCTAGGCTTGTTGCAAAGGGTTATGCGCAGGAAAGAGGCATTGATTTTGATGAGACCTTTGCACCTACATGCCGTATGACTACTGTTCGGAGCATTTGTGCACTTACAGCCCATCATGGTTGGAATGTACATCAGTTGGACATTAAAACAGCATTTCTGAATGGTGACTTGCATGAAGAAGTGTATGTTTTTCAGCCCCGTGGCTTTGTGCAGAAAGGGCATGAAAACCAGGTGTGCAGGTTAAAGAAGGCGTTATATGGTTTAAAGCAAGCACCACGTGCTTGGTATGAGAAGATACATGCCTATCTGATTGCACATGGTTTTGAGAACAGTCCAACTGAAAGCACCTTATATGTTAAGCGTGCTAATGATGTGCTTCTGATCATTGTTGTCTATGTTGATGACATGCTGCTCACTGGTCCTATTGAGACACATATTGCTGATTTTAAGGCTGATTTGCATGCCTCATTTGAGATGTCTGATTTGGGGCATTTGCATCACTATTTGGGCATTCAGTTTATGCACGTTGATGGTGGAATGGCTTTGTGTCAAACGAAATATATTGACACATTATTGCAGCGTTTTGGCCTTGAAGACTGTAAGCCTATTGCCACTCCTATGGAGACAGGTTTACGATTGAGTCTTCATGATGCTGGAGATGCATTTGATGCTGTTCTCTATCAGCAGGCTGTTGGATGCTTGATTTACTTATGCATTACTCGGCCAGATATTCAGTTTGCTGTCTCACAGATGAGCAGGTTCATGCATTGCCCAGGAGTCACGCATTGGAAAGCGGTTAAGCGCATCTTTCGCTACTTGAGTGGTACTCGGCTACTTGGGTTGTTTTATCCCAAGGGGGGATCACTACCGCCAGATTTGCATGCTTTTTCTGACTCAGATTGGGCTGGTTGCTATGACACTCGTGTGTCCACCAGTGGTTTTTGCTTCATGCTTGGTAGCTCATGTATATCTTGGTTGAGCAAGAAGCAGCCTACTGTGGCCACTTCCAGTTGTGAGGCTGAGTATAGGGCAGCTTTCACAGCGACTGTTGAGTGTGTGTGGCTCAGACGCCTTATGGCTGATTTGGGTGTTGGCCAGTCTTCTGCCACCACCATCTTCACTGACAGTCAGAGCGCATTGGCAGTTGCGAGGAACCCTGTGTTCCATGCTCGCACTAAGCACATTGAGGTGCATTATCACTATGTCAGGGAGAGGTTCTCTGCTGGGGAGATCAGCTTGGCATATGTGCCCACGCAGGAGAACATTGCAGACCTTTTCACGAAGGCTCTGCCTAGGGAGAAGTTTGAAGCTTTCCGCAAAGCTTTGGGCTTACTTCCTTTTGTGGAGTGATTTCCACATAGCTTGGCACTTCCTTATACATGAGTGCCAGCTCCTTGTTCACCGCATCACTCCCAGGGGGGATTTGTTGATATATTTAGGTAGTGATGTGTGTGAACACTCTAGGACTGCCGGGGCACTTTTTTCCCTCTTTAGGAGGTTTTTTTCCCCCGGCTTGTATATACGCCTATTGCCCTAATGGGCTACTTATCTTTGTACATTCTCTAGTAATACATTCAGTCTTGTGTGTTGTGCTCCAAGCTTCTTCTTCTTCCTTGTGCTGTTCGCGTGCTTCCGCAGATGCTAACTCCAACAAGAATCTTATGTAAGGCAATACCTTGTTGAGTATCTTGTGTTTCTTGATACTTTATTCCATGTTGCTTCAAATACTTTGAAATGTCATCGTTGACAAAGCTAGTATCTCCATCAGATCGAATGATCTTCAACGAACTTGGAAAGTCTTCTTGAACTGTTTGTGTCCACTCCTTGAACTTGGAAAGGGCGTCCTCTTTATGCTTGAGTAAATAAACCCAGGTGTATCTAGTGAAGTCATCTACTATCAGGAAGAAGTAAATTGACCCGCTTAGAGAAGGTTTATGTATAGGTCCACAAATATCAGCATGGACTAATGGTAAGGTTTTAGATGCAGAAATGGATGCTTCTATAGGCAAAGGGCTAGAGATTTGCTTTGCACATGCTTGGCGGTTCAATTCCACTTGTATGATCCTAGGTAGACCTTTGACAAGATGATTAGAAGAGATCTTAGCTAAGAAAGAGGTATGTCCAAATATGTAATGCCATAAGCTAAGACTTGAATCTTTTGCCAAAAACCTTGAAAGATTGTAGAGACCTTTGTCTTGAAAGCCTTGAGCTATCACTTCATTGGATTCACGATCAACGACTTGAACTTTGTTGTGATCGGATTGCACTATCAAGTTGCACTTTGTAATGGCCTTCACAAAGAGAAGGTTCTTACAAAAGTTTTTTTACATAAAGAACGTCTTTGAGTGACTTGGTCTCACCTTTAGGGTTTGTGACTTGAACTTTCCTCTTCCTTTGATTTCAATGCACCTTTTTTCTTCAAGATAAACTTGACCTTTATGCTCTTCAAGCTCATGAAAATCATCTTTGTCATTGCATATATGTGATGAAGCCCCGCTCTCAAAAATCCATTCTTTATTAGGAGTGGATGCGACAAGTGCCTTGTGTTCAGTTGTGAGAAAGAGATCTTCACTTGTGTAGTGAGAGCGATGTTCAATCTTTGGAGTAGACTTAGACTTATCTTTGTTCTTCTTCTTGAAGCAATACTTTTTTATGTATCCAAGATTGCCATAGAAATTGCAAGTGAACTTCTCCTTGCCCTTATCCTTAGACTTTTGATTGCCTTTTTTACCTTTAGTCTTGTGGAAGGTAGCTTTGGCCTTCATAGTTGTTTCTTGGGTAGCTTGGGTCTTTTCTCTAGAGTCATGGAGAAGCAAAAATCTTCTAACTTCTTCCCAAGTGAGTTCTTGAACTATGTTGTATAGAGTGGTCACAAAAGTCTCATTTGACCTAGGAAGCTTGTTGAGCAATCTTATGGCCATTTCTTCACTTGAAATCTTTCATCCACAAAGTACCAACTGTCTTTGGTAATCTTCGAATCGAGCTATCACTTTTGTGATGGTGTCTTGTGGACGTATAATGAGATTGTGAAATTCGGCCTCTAAAGCATAAATCTTAGAAGGTGTTTTATCTTCATATGGATTTGCTAGAGTATCTCAAGCTTCTTTTGAGGTCTTACATGCAGTGATGTGACCCTTTATCAATTCATCACATGTGAGGAGAAGTTGGTCTGATGCTCCTAGATCACTTTCCTAGTCAACAACATAGTGGAGCTATATAGGAATACTTAATAACAGAGGCATATGTGTGCTTTGTATCTCTTCCTTGGATGGGTTGGCCTCTTGCTGCTATAGTTCTAAGCCACTATGGGAGAGTTGATCGTGTTCGAATTGGTATTGCACAACTGTCAAAACTCGGACTCTTGTCTCCAAAAAAATTAATCTTCCTGTTGGATATTGGTAATGGATTCTATGAACGATGCGTGCTTCACTTCTAACTCATCTAATATAGAGATCGTGAGTCAGCCCTATTTTTGAAATAAAATCATCATTCGCTTCTTTTCATATGATAAAGTCAAAGGAAGATTAGAGATCAGTCTCATCAACAGTAGAACTTGCATAATCTAAATGACACTTAGTTTTGCATCCCAAGTTGGCACCAAACATGCGAAGAGTGGAGATGGGTCTTCACAATGAGATGAAAAGAAGCTCCATATGACAATGTTGAAGCCTTTGGAGAAATGACCATACAACAAAATGCAAAGGCATAGGATGATAGAGAGAATTGAGGATATTTGCAATAGTGTTTATAAACACTTTACAAATATGAGACGCATGCTACTAGCTCAACAAAATGCCATGTTGTATGACAAAACAGTATAGTGTCTCCGCACAAAAAATACAATAGTGAAAGAACCACTTAATAATGCCACAAAGAGGGTGGGAGGGAGGGGAGAATGCGGTAAAGGGTGAACAAACTGATGAACAAGAAGGGTGGGAGAGTGGACAAATGGGAAAAATGAGGTGGTCCTAAAGAGTAAATTGATGGCAAAAGGCTTCTCCAAATGAGTGGAGAGCAGCACCACCAAAATCAAGCACCACCACCACCAAAACGACCACCAAAATCACCACCAAAAGAACCACCAAGACCTCCACCTATCACTCTGATACCATGTAGAGAGTACACGCATGGATGCAAAATGAAAAGAAGAGTGTACTCACAAAAGAAAGAGTGTGAGAGACTCAAAGTGAGTGGACCAAGAAATGGGTAAACTCACACGGATTAGAAATGAGCTTGCCAAGAGCATGGAGTAGGCTCCTCTTATATAGATTTGGGAGGGGCTCTCTGAAATACATCTCATGCGGAATAATTTCCCTTAAAGGAGAATGAATACAATGGTAGAAGTAAATGGCAAGGTACCCAAATACAAAGGATATAATACAAAATGGAAACGGTATAGAAATAGAGTGACTCCAAGATACAAAAGGGAGATGCACTCTCATACTCTCAATATTAAGATGATCCCCAAGGGACAAATTTTTTTCCCATTAGGTATTCTGATGGGGTTTGATGTTTTGATGGGTCAGTGATGGAACTCTACTCTTTCTAAGCTCAATAACAAGGCATACTGGAGAGGCATGCAAACCAACTCGGCGGGGCAAGCTATGGTGGGTAACACATTCCTTCTTTCTTCCATTATTTACTTTCTCTCTTGTTGGAGACTGAAGGACTAAGAGATTGTAGAATTGGAAAGAATTTGCATAAAATTTCTTTGGATGGGAGACCCTTACAGAATGGATGTCCCAAAAATTAAATGGCCTACTTGCATAAGCCAAAAAGATCAAGGTGTTTTGGGCATACTAGACATTGAAGAAATGGCCAATAAGCTCACAGCCAAATGGTTAATTAATGTGTGGAGCAATAGGGATTGCTCTTGGACTAAATTGATTTTCAGAAACAAGAGGGCTATTTGACTTGTGGGCCTTCTAGGATGGAAGGGTCTTGATCTTCTCACTCTTTTGTTCTCCCCCTATCAGGTGACTTCTAGAGGCTCAAACTTAGTTTGCCCCCTATGGAAGACTTGGACCAAGGTGAAACAATTTGTTGAGATAATTGAAGATAGGAAATGGGCAACCAATATTAGAAAAAATGATTCTATCTAGTTCCCTATCAAGGGTGTATGAGGTGTTGAGTCTTGGAAACTCCAAAGAGCTAGGAAGATTTGGAACAAAGATTTTCGTTTGTGGAAACACCTCATGAATCAAGAAACCTGCCAATGAATTAGATTCGAGGACATTAACTCGACTAGAAGAGTGGACTATGAAGAGTGGTGCTTGTTGCAGAGTAGATTCAATGCTTGGGAGTGCTCGAGGACTTGCCTCCTTATTGGGCATGACTTCCCTCACCTTGAGGGTCTTAGATGGTACAACGACAACAATCTTGATAAAATTCTGAGATTCAAGAAGAATGAGGACTTTCATATTAAGCTTAATAGGAGATGCTGTTTGGATTGGTCGAGTTTTAGGTGGGATTTTAAGTTCCAATCCCTTTGGCATCTCCTTATCAAGGTAAAAAAAATAGTTCTTATGTGGCAAATCCTCCACCAAGGAATTTAGACCAATGTAAAAGCTAAAAACAATTGTGGAGCCCCTCCATGGTGTAAATGATGCCTTCATGGCAATGAGAACTTGGAACACCCTTCTTTTCATGCGCCAAGTCAATTTTACTCTAGTAGGCCCTTGGAAGAATCATGCTGCTATAGGGACAAATCAACTGGAAGCAAGCATTATTGGGTGAACCAATCGGTTGTTCCTCAGCACTATGGAATGCTATAAGAGGTGAGACCCTCACGAAGATCTAGAAAGAGAGGTGTGATGCCAAATTTGGTAGCCCTCTGATTGGTCGATAAAAAAATCTCTTTTCATTTTAGGCAAAAGAATTTCCAATTGTAAGAAGCCCCTCCATTTTAGAAATCATAGAGTTTTCCTCAAGAGCAACATGATTAAAAGTAAGTGGGCCCCCATGACGGGGACCAAAGGGTTATCAACATTCTTTGTAATGGAAAATTTTAAGCTGCCTATGCATTGTGGGATTTGGGGGGTCCTATTCGTGCTAGGCCCGTTCACTTGTGCAATTGGTCTTTCTATTAATTGAAGTTTGGGAGAATAGGCTATTGCCAAACTTCATTTTGAGAAAAAAAAGGTTTTTTTTTCTCCTATTTTTTTCTATCATAACTTTTTGAACTACATCCAAAATGATTTTATAGAAAGTTGATACAAAAAATACGAAATTTTATACAGAAAATATTACATGAAAAAAAAATCTCTACCAAAATATTAACAAAAAAATCTAAACGAGATCTCTCATAACTCAAATAAGAAGCATCGGTTTGGATGCAACTAATTTTGGGTTACATTTAAGAGAGGATAACTCTTTGTTAGATAGAGAGGAGGAAAATGAAAGCTCTCAATCATGCAATGATGGAAATATTGTGGATTCGAATGAAGATAATGCCTGCTAATTATGTTTGGGGCGTTTTTAGAGGAGTTTCTCTTTATACGGGTAGTGATTCTCATATGCGTTACAAGAATTTAATTTTTTGGTCACGCTTTACATCTTCTAATCTTGGAATATTTCTCAAGCATGGAACTCTTTTCCATGAATTTGAAGATTTGGAACTAAAGCTTGTTGTAATATTTTGCAAATGGATGCGTTTATCTCTATTCTTTTTGAGAATTTTGAACAAAAAGAAAAAAATTGGAGTAGTTTCAACTTGTTTCTTAAGATTATGTATAATCATATAGAGCATTGTTAAAAATGACATTAAAAATGTCGAGATTTCTATAATATTTTGGATCAATCCAATTTCTTTTCTTTTTTCCTTTTAGCGTAACATGGGAGGGTACCATAAGACATCTTTATCCTCTTATAAACATTAGTTATGGAGTTTTTTGAGGAAGGATCCTTAGGATTACCTCAAAATCGTATTGTATTTCTACCTCTTTATATTTTCCAAGGCATTTGCCTCTTATGCGACTCCATTGGTTTCATGAGCATCTGGTTCTCTCTTTAAAGGAGGCTTGTGCCTAGTTAAAAGTTAGCCTTGCCAAAAGCCCTTTCATACGTTATCTCAAAGGGGAGGATAGAAATGTATTATTTCTTTGAGTGATTGGGAAGGTAAAAGTTCCCAACTCAACCAAAAATTTCCCATCTTAAACTCATGAAATGTCTCATGGATGATTGATCAAAGACAATGAAAAAAGGGTTGGTGTTGTTCGATTATATATTCTTGTACATTAAATCCATGAAATTGATCATAAGCTCTTTTAATAATCAATAGAGGAAATTCAACAGGGATCTAAAAAATGTTTTTTTGTCTAGAAAACTTTAGCGGATGGACTCTTCCTTGAAGCCTTGCCATATGCTTTTAGGGAAAGTAATTAAGAACATTAATTGTGACCCCATTTAAGAAGTTGATGATTTTTCTAATAAAGGGAAACAACATTTAATAGGTTCATCAGCGTGCTTTGTATCTGTTCAGCTCTCTTGTATTTTTTCTTTTCTTAACATAATTATTATTTCTTGCAATAAAACAAAAACTCAAAATTACTTATGTTTCTTGTCCATTATTCATACTTTTTGAAGTGGCCTTATTCACACCATAATCTCCACCTAAACTCCAAAATATTCATGGAGACTTAAAGAACCTTTTATTTAATACCTAGAAAATGCATAAAATTTCATGAAATCTATTCTAACTTTCTAGGGGGTCCATGAAAGTTATAGACCTTTACAATTTGGAGCTTATTCCTCTCCAAAATACATGCAAGGATAACTCTTATGTAAAACCATGAAAAAAAATGGACTATTCTTAATGTGATCGATCTTAATAATTACTTTTCATATCCCTTCCTTGATTAGATCCTTATTTCTCAACTTCTTTGACTCTCTCTTTTTTATCAAGCATCATGTGCCTTCTTTAAGATTTTTATCAAGCATCATGTGCCTTTCGTTTGATCAATTTCCACAACCTTCCAACAACTCTCTCTCTTTTTCCTTTTTTTTTCCATCCTCAGTAGACCTTATTCTATCGATCACATGCAAGATAGTGGAGTCGATTCCTTGGTAGCTTGGAGTTTCAATGTTGTATCATTCATGATTGGCCTTTTGGGAGATCGTTTTTTATTATTTAACTTGCATGATTGAAATAAACATCGAGTTTTTTTTTTGCACATGGTGACATTTGCTACACCGACGCCCTTTAATTGTGATATATTTGAAGTACACTTGTACCACTGTGAAATTTGCTCCTCTCAATCTCGTTGAAGATGGTAAACAATGTGCACATGAGTAGGAGTAGGTGGCACTAAATGATCAGATGATGGACATTTGATAGAGTGTTGTTCATGGGCCCAAAAACAAATACAACTATGCATGGCCCTGTAAGGCAGCCGTATATCATGCATTCATGAGGCATATATGTTACGAACATGAGGCACTTGATAAAGCTCTCAGTGTCTTTGTCACTTGATAAAGCTCTCAACGTCTTTGTCTCAATGTTTGCATTTTTTTTTTTTACTTCAAGGATATGTTCAAAGACGAGTGCAACTACCTTTGAAATTGAAGTAAGAAAATTAAAGCATTCGAATAAGCTAAAACAAACTTATTATTCTTTGGTTTCTTGGTGGAGAAGCTGGAGTCGAAGGAGTCGCCGCTGGCTTTGGCTACGATTGACAGTAATTGGAAATTGAAAAGCGAAGCCATGGTGGGGAACTTGCTATCGTGACAGATCCATGGCGGATATCGTCGATGCTACAACGATGCTATTGTCGCTGCTCTCCGACAATAGAGGACTTGTTATGGCGCGATAAGCACCTCGAACTTTGAGGGGGAAAGAACTTTGAGGGGAAAGACATGCTGAAGCCGCCTGTCGTGAAAAAAAGCAGAGCTTCCAAGCCCCCCTATCATCGCGGAAATCCCACCCATCTAACGTCACAAGTTGCTCCTCTATTGCCGATCTAACCATTTGTCACCACTTACTAATATGGCCACATTGGTTATCGCGATCAGTGTTGCATAGCCTCGGGATGGTAAGGCACATGTTTTAAGTCTTTAGTTATAGCAGGTTGTTTATAGCAATGGAGCTTCCGTGGTTGATCATTGGATCCACAATTCCAAAAAATGTTGATCATTGGATCCACAATTCTACAAATGATATAGGACTCATTTCAGAAGAAGAATTCTCACATAGGAAAACAAACAGATGAGATACCATATAAAAGCTCCCTTAAGGGTAAACTCCTATGTTAGCACCCTTCCACCTCGAAGAAAAAAAGATGATTAAAAAAACAAGAAAAGAGGGACAAGGCCCCTCCCTACAAAGAACTTGACCTCTAATCATGAAAATCATTTCCTTCAATGTTAGAGGGTTGTTATTGGCCTATGGGTCCGCAATAAAATCCTAAACCCAAACTTCATATGTCTTCAAGATATCAAAATTGATGAAAAGACCTTCAAAAGAGATTGATGTATTTCATCATCCCATGTGTGGCTCTCCACTAGGCACCCTAGAGGAAATCGAGGCTCAGCTATTGGCATTTAATAGCAGTTGATATGCTAGACTTGTGGATACCCAAGAGCATCAATACCATTGATGGATGGATGCTTCCTTTGGGGATCCTTTGCAGTTCACCATAGTCTCAGTGTATGCAAGATTACGACCACGACCACATGCTAGAAAGATGACTCTCCTCCCAACCAAATGCTTGTATATATAGCTCTCTCCAAGGGACTACCTTCTTGGGCAGGTGGATACTAACCATCCATGTCTCAGCCATGTAACTACATGTATGCCAAGTGTCCTAGTTCACCCGAGTTAACTAAAGTGGATGCTTCTAGAAGGCTCTAGATCTCTTTGGGCAAAATACTCTCCCCATCTAACCCATGGGGATTGAACCCAAGACCTCCTCCTTCACACCCTTGAGTCTTAACCACTAAGCTAAGTGGATTACTTGGTTATAAGAGAAGTCTAGACTCGAGATCTTTGGTCATACATACGAATGACCAAACGGTGTCCGATTCCAGATCCATCTGAACTGGCCGGACCCTTAGACCATAGACTTACTTTATTACATTCTTCCCCCTTTGAAAATATTTTCTTCCTCAAAATAGAGCTATATATCTATAGTAGGCCACCCCTGAGCCTCATGTTCTAAAACTGGAAGAACATGGTCATGTTTTAGAACTGGAAGAACATGTCTCATCTCTATGGTGGCTTCCCTGCCCAAATGATTCAAAACACTATTACGCTTTGCAATTTGATAATAAGGGTGGATTTAAAAACATCCCTGGCCAACTCACAGTTTCTCGATGTGCAATCTAAGCACAAACATGTGAACTAGGTAGCCAAATTACTAGTCCATTTCTGGGCATAACTAGTGCATGGACTCGCAAGACTTTCAGAACCCTTGATTCACTTGGATTTGTTTTTGGAGAACTTGAAGTTTGGTTGTTCCAAACATCTAACTTAGATGTTTGTACACTGGTTTACTCTGATCCAATAGTTATTTGATTTTTTTCACTCGACCAGAGGACTACTTTGTCCTAATGAGTTTAAAAATCCTATGTAAACTATAGGAGAAAGTTTACCATTTTATTTGATTCAATCGTACTATAACTTGTCCAACTCAAATTCTAAATGAAAATTGTCCAATTTGGGACGCTTTTCTCAAAGACTTTAGCTGAAAGTTCTTGGGAATTGTCAATCTGATGATCAATTCTTAACTTGTCTATTCTAGAGTATACTTGACTCTAGGAAATCATTTATGATATAACTTGAAGGAAATTCAAATAAATAAGTCTACTTATACTTATTATCTTTTGAAGATTAAAAAGGTTCTTGTACATAACATCTATCTAGGATGTTCAATTTGTGTCGACCCACTGAGGTTCTGTTGATGAGTTTTGTATTCAAATAATGCTTCACTTGACACTAAGTTCAGGTCATATTCAGTCTTTCTGACTCCTTATTGGGAATGCAATTCTTGTGCATTTCTTTGATTCAAAAGAGTGAATTTAACAAGTTATACTAGGAACTTGATGTTTGACTTATTCAATCAATCCTTGGTTGAAAAGATCAACTCAAAGTCAAAGTCTAGCTTTTTCAAAATATTTATGAAATATTTCCGAATTAACAACACTTTTATCTTGAAGTGTTTCAAGAAGATCTTGGAAGTTACTTACTTCATATCTTTTATTTCCTTGATCTTGAAGTTATCTTGGAAGTTGATCATCTATGAGTCTTTTCTTGTCTAGCATATGCATTAAAAACAACCCAAAAAACTAGATGATAAAGTAGTAAAATGTTATTTTGTTGGATACAGTTTTGAATGTGAAGGCTATCATCTGTATCATCCATAGACTAAATGCATTCTAGTTAGCCATGATTTTTTTTTGTGAAAGATGTAATTCAACCATTTCTTTCATGTACCAAGGAGACATTTGTTAGCGCAAATGACATGTATGACACTTTGTTTCCTCCTTTTATAGGTGGATAGTCAAGTGTTGGTCCAAAATGAGGTAATTTCTCAACTTTTACAAGTTTCAAATAATGATGCAAATCATTTCATTTTTTATGTAGATTTACATGATGCACTTGTTGATGAGAGGGCTAACAAAAAAGAAGAAAAAGCTATGCCTAAATGGTTGGTACAAACTTTAAGAGATAGCAAATTAGACCTTTGACATATCCTACTTGTTTAGGCTCTCATAGTGCTTCCTTTGCATTAGATTGTTATGCAATGATTGTCTCTAGTCTTTGTGATGAGAATGAGCTTTTTTCTTTTGATGAAGGAAAGAGTTCACAAAATTGGATGCTTGCTCTGTGATTAGAATATGAGGCTATTAAGAAGAATGTTATTTAGTCTTTATATGATTTTCTTCCATGCAAAAAGTCCATTAGCACTAAATGGGTATACAAGCTTAAATGTAAGCATGATGGAACAACTGATAAGTATAAGGGTAGGCTTGTTGCCAAAGGTTATGTTCAAGAGAGAGGCATTGATTTTGATGATACCTTTGCTCCCACATGTGGAATGACCACTGTTTGTAGCATTTGTGCACTTTCAACTAATCATTGTTGGAATGTATATCAGTTGGAAATTAAAAATGCATTTTTGTATGATGACATACATGAAGAAGTGTATCTATCTCAGCCCCATTGTTTTGTGCACAGAGGACATGAAAACAAAGAGTACAATTTTAAAAAGGCATTATATGGTCTTAAGAAAGAACCACATGCCTAATATGGAAAATGCATGCCTACTTGCACATGGTTCTAAGAACAATCCAACTGAGAGCACCTTATACGTCAAGTGTATAGATGATGCAATTCTAATAATTGTTATATGTGTCAATTATATGTTGCTCACTATCCCTAATAAGAAGCATATTTTTGAATTTAGGATTGATTCGCATGCCTTTTTTGAGAGGTCGAATTTGGGGCATTCACTTTATTATTTGGGCATTCAATTTATGCAAGTTGATGGAGGAATAAATTTGTGTCAAGAAAAACATAGTCACACATTATTGGAGGATTTCGGTCTTGAAGATTGCTAACCTATTTCCACTCCTGTGGAAATAAATTTACGGTTGAGTCTTCATGATGCTAGAGATGCATTTGATGTTGTTGTCTATTAGAAGGATGTTGGATGCTTGATTTACTTATGCATAATTGATATTCAATTTTTGTCTTTCACATGAGCAAGTTTATGCATTTCTTAGGTGTCTAGCATTGGCAAGCAATTAAGTGCATCTTCTACTACTTCAGTGGTACACAACTACTTGGATTGTTTTATTCAAGGGTATTGTCAGATTTACATGTTTTTTCTAACTAAGATTAACTTGGTTGCTATGACATTCATGTGTCTACTAGTAGTTTTTGCTTCATGCTTGGAGCTCATGCATATCACAAGATAACGTTGTCGACCTTTTCACAAATGCTCTACCTAGGGAGAAGCTTGAAGATTTCTACAAAGATTTGGGCTTACTTCCTTTTATGGATTGATTTGTTTCCATATAGCTTCACACTTCCTTATACATGAGTGCCAGCTCCTTGTTCACCACATCACTTCCAGTGGTGATTTGTTGATATATTTGTTCATGATGTGTATGAACAAAATTAGGAGTGTTGGGGCCCTTTTTTGCCTCTTTAAGAGGTTTTTCTCCTCGGCTTATATATATATGCCTATAACACTAATGGCTCTCTTATCTTTGAACATCCACTTGGTAATACATTCTATATTGTGTCATGCTCCAAGCTTCTTCTTCTTCCTTGTGATGGTTGTGTGCTTCCGCAAACTTTGATCTCCAAAACCCCTCTCGGAATCGGTTGATCACAATCAAGGTGACTTAGGGTATCTTTTGAAGAATCCAAAAGAAGATTCACAATATTCATAGGGTCAGACGAGAGAAGCTCTACAAAAGACTGGTTTACCTAGAAATTGAAGTTAATAAAGAAAATATTGGCTCACAAAATGCCTTCATAGGATCAAAGGCATCCTCATATACAAAGGGGAAGTCAGGAGAAAGAAGTTTCAGGCATACTTTAGAGATTGGCAGGCAGGTAAGATCGATAGACCATCTAAAGGAATGTGAAATCTCCTTAAGAAGAAACAAACTAGAGATAGTCTTCGTAGATTGATTGACAACTTTGGCAGAGGATGATCTTTTGATGAGATAAAGTGTGAGTTGTTCATCAATCACTTCAAAAGACTTATGGGGTATTAGCAACTAGTTCTCCCTTAGCAAAGGATTGTATGGCCATCATCTTGAGTGTTAGATGCAAAAAATAATCCTCGAGATGTTATGTGATTTTTCAACTCTCCCCTTTCTGGCCTCAAGATCCTTAGTGTGATTGACCTAAAGGAAAAATTATGTGTTTTGATGGCCTTAATAACAAGTTCGTCCAAGCCTTTGAAGAGGATCCAGTGAACCCACTCTGCTTAGTAGTATTCTAGATCTTGAGGCTTTAGCCAATAAAATTGTGGCCAAATTTATTATCAAAGCCTAGAATAATAAATATGTTTCATTGGCTAATCTTATTTTTAGGAACAACCATTCCCTTTGTCTCTCAAGAAGCCCAAGGTGGATCTGATTGGAAGGGTTGGAACAAGATGAAACCCCACTATGGCATCATCAATTATTGGAAGTGGACTACAGGAATTAGACAACATGTCTCGCCCCTATTGGTGATATCATGAAATTTGGTAATGATTGTCTCCAAAGGTCCAACAATGTGGAGAAAAATATTTCATGAGTGGAAACATCTTTGGAATCAAGATAGAAGAAATTGGATCCAATTCAAGGATATTTACTCAAATCTCAAAATCAAATTTGAAGACTCATTCCTAATAAGTGAAAGATTCCATGCATGGGACGTTTCTCAAACCTTCCTCCTGCTTGGTCATGAAGCCCCAACCTTAATGTCTTGAAGTGGTAGAATGGCATCAAAATTGAGAATATAACTAGAAGTAAAGAAACTATTGGGTTGCATAACTCTTTGAATAAGAAGTGCATCTTAGATTGAGGTCTGTGGAAACACAGGAACAACACAAGGAAGGAGAAGAGGCTTAGAGAACAAAACAACAAAAATTGGATTACTAAGTGAATTTACAAAGATAAGTGATAGGCATATATGCAAGCCGGGTGAAAAACCTTATAAAGAGGGAAAAAATGTTTGATGGTCTTAAGTGTGTTCACACATATCACTAACAAAATATATCAACGTCCCCCCTTGGAAGTGATGTGATGAAGAAGCAGTTGGCATTGATGTATAAGGAAGTGCCAAGCTATGTGGAAAGAAATCAATCCACAAAAGTAAGTAAGCCCAAAGCTTTGGGAAAAGCTTCAAACTTCTCCCTAGGCAAAGCATTTGTGAAAAGGTCTACAACATTATCTTGTGTGGGCACATAAGCCAAATTGATGTCTCTAGCAAATAACCTCTCCCTTGCATAATGATAGTGCAACTAAATGTGCTTTGCACGAGCATGGAACAAATGGTTCCTCGAAATTGCACATGCACTCTCATTGTGAGTGAAGATGGTGGTGGTAGAAGAACGAACAACAACCAAATCACCCAACAGGCATCTAAGCCACCCACACTCAATGATCATTGTGAACTTTGCAATATACTCAGCCTCAAAACTAGAAGTGGCCACAATAGATTGCTTCTTGCTCAACCAAGATATGCATGAGCTACCAAGCATGAAGCAAAAACCACTAGTGGATACATGAGTTTCATAACAACCAGCCTTATCTAAATTAAGAAAAGCATGTAAATCTGGCAATAACAATCCCCTCTTGGGATAAGACATCCAAGTATCCGCGTACCACTCAAGTTTCAAAAGATGCAGATAACTACCTACCAATGCTTGACACCTAGGCAATGCATAAAATTGCTGATATGAGAGACAACAAACTAAACATCAGGTCAAGCTATGTATAAGTAAATCAAGCATTTGATATTTTACTAGTAGAGAACAACATCAAATGCAACTTCAACATCATGAAGACTTAACCATAAACTTGTTTCTATGGGAGTGGAAATAGGTTTGCAATCTTCAAGGCAAAAATGTTGCAATAATGTGTCAATGTATTTCATTTGACACAAAGCTATTCTCCCATCAAATTCAATGCCAAAATAATGATCCAAATGCCCCAAATCTGACATCTCAAAGGGGGCATGCAAATCAGCCTTAAATTCAGCAATATGCTTCATATTAGGACTAGTGAGAAACATATCATCAACATATAAAACAAATATTAGAAGCACATAATCTGCATGAGAACTAATAAAGTGCTCTTAGTTGGAGTGTTCTCAATACCATGTGCTAGTAAGTAGGCATGTATCTTCTCATATTAAGCACGTAGTGCTTGCTTCAAACCATATAATGCCTTTTTCAACCTACATACTTTGTTTTCATGCCCTCTTGCACAGAATCATAGGGTCAAAAAACATACATTTCCTCATGTAAATCAGCATTCACAAATGTAATTTTAATGTCTAATTGGTGTAGACTTCAACCAGGATGAGGTGGAAGTGCACAAATACGTCGAATGATGGTCACTTGAGATGTGGGAGCAAAGGTCTCATCAAAATCAATGCCTCTCTCTTACGCATAACCTTTTGCAACAAGCCTAGCCTAATACCGATCAATGGTTCCATCAGGCTTACATTTCAACTTGTATACCCATTTACTACAAATGGCCTTCTTCCGTATATGAAAATCACATAAAGACCAAGTACCATTCTTCATAATAGCATCATATTGTGATTGCATAAAAGATATCCAAATTTCTAAATTCTATGCTTCATCAAGAAAAATAGGCTCATTCTCATCACAAAGAATAGAGACAACCATTGCATAAAAACTCAAGAAAAAGAAGCACTATGAGAGCTTGAACCAGTATATATGAAAAAAAGGCATCTAGTTTTCTATCTCTCAAACTTTGCACCAACCATTTAGGCATAGTTTTTTCCTCTTCTATGTGACCTCTCTCTTTAGCAAGTGCATCATGTAGACCTGCATCAGAACTGGAATGATCTGCATCATCATTTGGAACCTATAAAGGTTGAGAAATTGCCTCATTTGGACTAGCACTTGAATGTGCACCTGTAAAAAGAGGCAACAGAGTATCATACACATCATTCGAGTTGATTGATGTCTCCTTGGTACATGAAAGTAATAATGAGTTGCATATTCCATGAAAACAACATCACAAGTGATTAGAATGTTTCTAGTGTGTGGATGATACAGACAATAACTTTTTCCTTTAGAATTGTACCCAATATAAATACATTGCATTGTTGTATCATCCAGTTTTGTCTGTTTTTGCTCATGCATTAATGCACACACTAGACAACCAAAGACACACAGATGGGCAACACATGGCTTTCGACCATGCCATGCCTCATATTGAATAATAGACGGCAATGATTTGGTGGGACACCTATTAAGTACATATGTTGGACACATAATAGCATCAAGCCAAAAACTATGTGGTAAAGCTTGACTTTTGACCATAAACCTCATTATTTCCATGAAAGACATGTTCTCCCTTTTAGCGAACCCATTTTTTTGATGTGTATACAACACTATAAATTGATATTTTATCTCACACTCAACCAAAAATGTTTAAAATTAGAAGAAATATATTCCCCCCATTGATCAGAACAAAAGGTGCCCATTTTATATGATGACATATTTTCAACCATAACTAGGAACTGTTAGAAGCACATGAACAATTCAGGCTTTGCTTTTAGTGGATACACCCATGCATGCCTTGAAAATTCATCAATGAAAAACATAGAGTATAGGTAATTCCCAAATGAAGGTGTTTGCATAGGATCACATACATCAATATGAACAAGCTACAATTTATGTGCAACTCTATGTGAACCTTCTTTTGGGAAGGAGGAACATTGCAATTTTTCCCAAAATACAACCTTCACAAACATGTTTAGGAGGTGCCTCAAGTAGGAAAACCAAACTAGAAAAAATCTGATGACCAAAGCGTACATGTGAAAGCTTTGCATATGAGAGAGACTTAGAATCATGAACTGCACATGCCGAGTCATTCACAAATTTTTCATAGTCTATGAGCTTATATAGGCAACAACATAAAATTCTACAAGCAATAACAATAACATCACCATTTGAGAGATCATGAATTGTACATATGCCATCCACAAATTTGACAACCAAGCCAATCTTGGCTAATGCTAAAAGTGGTTATAGAACTTTCTTGATCTGTGGCACATATGAGGCATCTAACAATGTGAAATAACTACCATCAATATTAATCATAATTATATTTCCAACTTCCATTGCTAGATAAAAGGAGTTGTTAGCACATGTGATAGTATTCCCTGTGGGGGAAGGCTCAAGTGAAGTGAAGAAATTGCATTGTGAGAAAATATGTTTGGCTGCACCACTATCAAAGTACCAAACATTTGAGTCTACTTTAGACACACTGCTCATGAGAAGATGGGTCATAGCTACAATAGTAGTAAATGCCCATTCTTCAGTATAAAAAAGATTAGTAGACTTTGTTTTAGGTGTGGAAACATCGACAACAACCATTCCAACCTCTTTCTTCATTACCTCTTTGTAGCTAGTTTAGGTCAAACCTTTATGGCATAATCATTTGCCTTATAGTACTTGCAAAATCATTTTTGCTTTTGTGTTTTCTTTTTATACTTATCTTCCTTCTTTGATTGAGCAGCATTAGTAGTTTTTTTCTTACTAGTAGATGAGATCCATTTACCTTCGCCCTTTTAAGTAGCTAAGAAAGCTTAATTTGTGCTAAAAATGTGAATTGGGAAAGATCATGGACTTTAGAGAAAAGAAAGTGTATTGCCAAAGTCAAGGGAGACTTTAGATTCGGGTTAGATATGCATACTTATCCAATAATTGTCATACAAAGAGACAAAAGGCAAGAAAAGGCCATATGAAGATCCAAACATCACCCAAGAGTAGGTGAAGAGACACAAACGGGATATATTCACTCATAATCTCATGGAGAAGGCGGGTTGGTGAAGAATCATGCAATAAGACTAAAGAGGAGAACTAAGAAGCAAGATAGGAGATCTCCCAATGCTTTGAAAGCAGAGAGAAGCATAAATCAAGAGCTACAAAGCTCATGCCCCTTGTAGGAAGAGTGTTTGATAGACACTACCTACTTCACTTGTACATTTCTCTCTGTGTATAGATCCCATTGAAGTGATATTTCTTGCATTATGAATCTTACATATGCATTTATTTTTTCATTGAATATATCTATCCAATTATTCTCTATTTCAGAGAAACTCGAGTTATAGTGAAATCCTTATTCTATCATAAGCTAGTGATCTACATAGACTCTTTTGTGTAGATTGGTTTCTTGACCTGAAGTAGGCCATTGGAGCAGTTAATAGCTCAAATCAAAGCTATTTGAGTCTACTATATGGGAAAGAAAACCTTAGTTAAATTGGATATAAGATGGTAGGTTAATCGAGCACAATCAAATTGACTAGTTGTAGAAGAGGGCACACAAGAGGGACCTAAGGGACTACACATGTTTTTTGTTGTAAGTTGGAGATCTAAATCTCATAGTTGGTATTAGACTTGAGAAAAGACATTTGGAGGATCATTGGAAAGAGCTAAGTGCAAAGGCTTGAAGCTGACCTGCACTCTACAAGCCTCGTCAAAGGTATCCCACTTAAAGCCTAGCTCAATGTGTGGATACTCTCAAAGTCAAATAGATCCATCACTATATCTAAAAATGATAGAGAACATAATAGTATGCATATGTGTATATATTGATGACCTCATCATTATAGGTAATGATCTTCTATGTATAAAGGACACCAAAAGAAGGCTTGGTAGAGAGTTTAAAATATCAAAGTTGATCTTAAATATTTATTGGGAATTGAAGTTATGTATAAAAATGAAGGTATATACCTATAGTAAAGAAAGTACATACTAGACATGCTTTTCAAATATTATATGGAAGATTGCAAACCCATTGCTCAACCCATGGACACTAATGTCAAAATTAACTAGGAGAAGGGTAAGAAGCTAGATGACTTTCCCTTCTATAGGAGTATGGTAGGCTCTCTGATCTATGCAACTTTCATAAGACTTTATTTGATTTATGCTATTGGATTTCTCTCTTAATACATGCATGCAACTATAGATGTGCATCTAAATGCAGCAAAGAGGGTGTTAAGGTATTTCAAAAGTAGCATTGATTATGGAATACTTTATAAGGATGGAGAAGAACTACAACTCAAGGCTTGGAGTGTTGCAAACCAAGAAAGAAGTGTGGATGATAGGAGGTCAACCTTAGGCTATGTGTTCATCCTAAGAACCAAAACCATCTCATGGATAAGCAAGGGGTAGCCTATAGTGGCATTGTCATCAACTAAGGCTGAACATAGGGCTTTAGCACTCACTACATGTGAGGATAGATAGATGGTTAAAGACGTTAATGAAATATGTGGAGTTGTAGGTAGGCACAATTCCAATACATAGAGACAACATGTCTAGTATTCACTTAGCCAATAATCCTATGCACCATGCTAGAAGCAAGCACAAAGAGGTACACTATCACTATGTAAGGGAAAAGGTTGTAAGTAAAGATATATATGTTCATTTTGTGATTACTAAATACCAAGTTGTAGATATCTTCACGAAGGGATTGGATGCAAATAATCTCAATAAGTTCCAAAGAGCAATGAGTCTCTTGGTGATAGACACTTCCACAGATGTTGAGGGGTGTTGATGATGCCCTAGAGACAATTGTAACTTGCTCTTATACCAAATGTTGGAGATCAAGGTCTTCGAAAATCACATGAATAACACAAGGAAGAAGAAGAAAAGGCTTGGAGAACAAAACAATGGACAATGTATTACCAAAGAATGTATAGAGATAAGTGACCATTAAGGTTATAGGCATATATGCAATCTGGGGGAAAAAAATCTCTTAAAGAGGAAAAAAATTCCCCTATTATATCAACAAAGTAGTGTTTGAATTTGACATGGATTAGATGGGAATTTAGTGCTTATTGAGAACAAGAAAGTGGTGCGCATGTGGCTGATTCTTCACCAAGGTATATGGACCAAAATAAAAGCCAACAAAAAATGTGGGGCACCATTGTGTAAAGCCATCAACCCCTCACAATTGGAAATAAACAGATTGTCTACTTGTCAATTGGAAATAAACAGATTGCAGAAATCGACTTATGGCATAAAAGAATTGGGCAAAGGATGAAGGACATACAAATTGTCTACTTGTCAATTGGAAATAAACAGATTGCAGAAATCGACTTATGGCATAAAAGAATTGGGCACATAAACTTACAAAGGATGAAGGACATACAAAGGAAGGGATTGGCGAGTGGTGTACCTAATCTTACATCTCAAAATATGCAACATGTGTGCCACACTTGTTAATAAGGGAAACAAAATAGATTTCCATTCAAGAAGGGAGCACATGTGAGCAATGAATTGATGAATCTCATACACATAGATGTATGGGGACCTACAAGGGAGCCATTGGAGGTAATAGATATTTTTTCACATTTATAGATGATCATTCAAGGTTTGTTTGGATGTATTGCATGAAGTCAAAGTCAGAGGTGTTTTACCACTTCAAGAGGTTTAAAAACCTAGTGGAGAAGGAAACAGGGAAGTATATAAAGATTCTCATATTGGATGGATGGGCATAGTATTTTCCAAATGAATTTTTAGATTTTCTACATGACCATGGCATGAAAAGGCAATTCAATTGCAGGTATACACCTCAACAAAATGGGGTGGCAAAGAGGAAGAATAGATACATAGCAGAAGTGGCTAGAGCTTTGTTAAATGAAATGAATGTTCCTAACTCTTATTGGGTTGATGCAAAAAATATAGCCATATACATTATGAATAGGTTTCCAACATCAGGAATACATGGAGCTACACCTTATGAAGCTTGGTGTGGTAAGAAACCCAACCTTTCACATCTCAAAGTATTTGGTTGTGTGTGTTATGTTCACGTACCTCAAGAATTGAGACACAAGTTAGTCCCGAACACAGATAGGCATATATTTCTTGGATATTCTTCAGAGAAAAAGGCTTTTAGATGCTATAATCCTTGCACCAAAGATTTTAAGGTGTCTAGGGATGTAATATTTGATGATTTTCTACCTTGATATGGTAGCAAAAATGTGTTACAGGTTGATGATGCATATGAAGAGCAACAACAAAGTATGGAGATGAGTGGTCCAACCGCTTCAAGCACACCATCAAAGGAGAGTACTACATTATCTTGGCATGGAAGGACAAGGAATGAAGCTCATTCAAATGAATGAAGTAGCAAAGGAAAGCAAAGGGCAAATGATGAAGACCATCGATAGGTAGACATGGAATCTACAAGTGACAAAGATATGGAAAAATTAGAAACTCCAAGATTTAAAGCATCTAGACCAAGAAGGAGGAGATTCCTACCACCTAATGGTGAGGTAAGGTCATCCAATAGGGTGAAGTACCTTGTTCAAAGGTTAGCTTATGATTCCTTCAGTGCAAGACACTATGCCTACATGAGGCAGGTTATATCTTGTGAAGAACCTAACTTTTTGGAAGAAGCAAATAAGCATAGGGAATGGATTGAAGCCATGGAGGAGGAAGTCAAGGCACTTCAAGAAAATGATACGTGGTCATTGCTGCCAAGGACAAAGGACATGAAAGTCATTGGCAACAAATGGGTGTACAAGGTAAAGAAGCATGCAGATGGGAGCATCTCTAGGTATAAAAGCGAGGTTGGTTGCCAAAGGGTTTTCTCAAATCTATGGCATAGAATTTGAGGAAACATTTAGTCCAGTAGCTAAGATGTCCACTATAAGAATTTTGATTGCAATTTCAACCTCAGAGGGTTGGAAGATGTACCAGTTGGATATGAAGAATGGTTTCCTAACTCGAGAGCTTGAAGAGGTACTCTTCATGGAGCAGCCCCAAGGCTTTGAAAATCAGAGGTTTCTAGATCATTTATTTAGGCTTAAGAAGGCTCTTTATCAACTCAAGCAAGCACCAATGGTTTGGAACCAAAGGCTTGTGGACTACTTGGTAAAATGTGGATACAATCAGAGTCATGCAGACCCATCAGTCTTTGTGAAGAAGGAAGGTATCAAAATTGTTTTCATTTGTATATATGTTGATGATTTGATCATTACAAGGGATTATGAAGCCATCATAAAGGAAATAAAGACAAAACTTGGATGTGAGTTTAAAATCTCTGATTTACGGATTTTAAGGTACTTCCTTGGGATTGAAGTACTATATAAAGAGGAAGGTATATACTTGATGAGGAATACATTCTAGATCTTTTGAAGAAGTTTGGCTTGTGTCATTGCAAACCCATTTCAAATACATTAAAAGTAAATTTTAAACTAAGTGCTCATGAAGTTGAAGAACTGAAGGGTGTGACCATGTATAGGTCAATAATTGGTTCTCTCTTGTACACCACTATGACAAGAACAGATATTGCACATGTAGTTGGAGTGTTATGTCAATTTTTGCAAGCACCAAGAGTACCTCATCTTGTTGTAGCCAAAAGGGTTCTTAGGTACCTCAAAGGATTAGTGAATGAAAGCTTTTATTATCCATTTGATGATGGGTTAGATGTACATGCTTATTGTGATGTTGATTGGGTAGGTTCCAAAGATGAAAGGAGCAGCACTAGTGGATATGTTGTCATGCTAGGGAAGAAGACCATATCATGGATGCCAAAGAAACAACCAACAGTGGCCATCTCAGTGACCAAAGTGTTGGTGCAAATGTCCAAGCCTTCACATTTGGCTTAGCATGAAAGACTATATGTGAAACCATTTGATGATTCATATGAACCATAGCTTGCAATTACTTGATCATTTACCATTGTAACAGGTTTATACCTTGAGAGAATCTTGTAAAAACTTATATCTCATGGAGTTACGAGAAGTATGAGCTATGAATCTCATTTGATGGAATAACTCGTAAATCAAAGGAATCTCTTTTAGTTAGAGCCAAGTTTGAAAAATTCAAACTTAAAAGAAAACTTCTTATAAAAAGGCTTGTAAAAAACTCGTGGATATAGTGCCTCATTGAGAGCTCTCTTCTTGATCATTTGTAGGACTTGAGTAGCTTACACCATAGCTCACTTAGTCCATCATCATTGAGCATCATTTCTATGCCAATGATCTTGTACAAAAATGTTTTATAATACATATAGTTGATTGAACATCTCTGTCTACTTCTTTGCTATGACTACTCAAAATAGTAAATTGTCTCTGATCATGTCTCAGTGAATTCTCAACCATTTTGCATGATCTATAGCTTGTTGGAACCAGATTAATCTATTTTGTGCTATCAAATTCTCAAAGCATTTCGTTCAGACATCTAGAAGAAATCATCGTTGAAGTGCTCACTGGTCATCTTGTTAGTCCCTAAAAAGTCGAGGGTAAGCTTTGGATTGCTAAACTTATTTCTCAGAGCATGGTTTATCATTTCATATTATTCCACTTGTAATAATTAGATATCTAAGATAATTGAATACCCTCAAAAGGAATTTCATCAATTGTTACTGTATTGTGAGCTCTGATCAAAAGAATCAGTAGGTGTATATACCAAAATAGCAAGTTTTGTGACACTAGCTATTCATGAACTAGTTTGTTTTGATTCAATTGTTTCAAGCATCAACTCCAAAGTACATAGGTACCTTCTTGGTGTCATTTGCAAGCTAAAAGGGCCTACTACATAACTCGGAAGTGTATTAGGGCAAGTACAAAGCAAGTTTTAGCAATACCACCTCACTTCCTTGAGGTATCTGTCCATCTCCTCCAACACGAAGCTGAGTATAGAGGCTTATCACAAGTCTCATGTGAGCTTATGTGGCTCAAGAATTTGTTTGTTGATCTTGATTTGTAGGTTAAGAAAGTACCTATTTTTTACGACAACATAAGTAGCATATGCTTGGCTCAAAATCGGGTGTTCCATGCAAGATCGAAGCATATAGAAGTGCATTACCACTTTATTAGAGAGAAGATCGTGTCAAAGGATGTCAAGGTGGAGCATGTCAATACAAAGGATCAATATGCAGATATGTTGACTAAAGCTGTGGATGGAATAAAGCTACAACACTTCAAAGCATGCATTGGAATGAAGGAGCTAGACATGGAGATTTGATGAGGAGTGTTGAAAATCAAGTCTCAACCATGCAAAAGGACTCAACCACTAGTTTTGCAAATGGAGCAATCAAAAAGGAGGACCCAAAGTCATGGAATAAAGTAAGAAGCTCCATCAAACTCAATCAAATTCAAATCTCATTAATTACCCACCAAAAAGTGCACCTACACTGATTGGTGGGTGGTTAGCTAGATTGTAGGAAAAGTAAAACTCTATATAAGCACCATCCCACCTTTGTTTATTGGTTTCTATGCATTCCATGAATTTTCCACTTAGTTTAGTGAAGTCATAAACTCCAACAAGCAGCCCCTTGCTTTCTTACCTCATTTTTGCATGATTTTTATCCTCTCTATCTAGAGGTGTAGTTAGGCTTTTCCAAATCATTGTACCAAAAGTTGAAGAGAATTATTTGCTCTCTTATTGTACTAGTTTCATTGATTTCAAACTTCATTTGGTCTATCATATAGTGCCCTGAAGTTTGCCAAAGTTTCAAGTTCTTTGAATGAGTGAGTTGTGAGAAATTGCCAACTTTGTGAAGGTATATCTCTGCACATAGGCAGAGAGTGTTGCAAACCGGTAGCCTATTTTGCAAAGGATGATTTTTCAAGTTGGAATATCGACTTGAGATGATTTAAAGATTTTTTGTTAGGTCTTATAGCCTACTATAAGTTTGTAAAGTTTCTTTTTAAGTCTCTGTACATGTGCAGAGAAAAGTTTAGAACAATGAGCATATATCACTCCTTATGGACCTAGTGGAGAGCCGCCATCTTCCATTGTTGCATTGGGGTGTTAAAATCATCCCCCATCAAGTCTAATGATCATGTGTTCTACATAGATTTAGGATGCTCAATTCCTATGGCAGGAAATGTGACTCTACTATCAGACTTGGAAGATTCAAGGAACAAACATAAAGTCCAAATAGGAGATGACACAAGACATTCGATTGAGAATATAGGTAATGTGAAGACATCTAATGGTAATGAGAACTTACTAAACAGAGTCCTTTATGTGCCTACCATCACAAAAAACCTTATCTGTGTAGGTGAGATGATTGAGAAAGGTTTGCAAGTGAGATTTAACAAGCATGGAGCATATGTTGAGGACACATATCAAGAATTCAAGTAGATAGAAAAGGGAGAGAAGATAGGTAGGTTGTTCACTTTTGAACTCCAAAACACCAAGAATATTGCCTTGTTCAAGTGTGGCACTCAAACCTATCAGAATTAGAGGTTTGGTATAAGAGGCTAGCTCACATTGGAGAAAGAGCCCTCAAACAAATCAGTCAAGATCAGAGTGTACTTGGACTACCCAACATATCAAAACAACACATGATATACAAGTGTAGTGCAAGTCAGTTTGGTAAATCACACAGTCAACCATCCACCAACAAAGGCTACATACATGGAGATCTCTTGGAGCTTGTCCACAAAGATGTTTGGGGACCAAGAAAAGAAGCTTCAATTTCTAGATCAAGGTACTATGTGTCATTCATAGATGATTGTAGTAGATGGACTATCTTATATTTCATGAAGCATAAGGATGAAGTGTCTTCATGCTTTAAAAAGTACTTAGCTCTAGTGCAGAATCAAACACGTAAAGCACTAAAAAGACTAAGGTCAGATGGAGGTGGAGAATAATCTCCCATGAATTTGATTCTTATCTCCAAAAGAGAGAAATCAAAAGGAAAATCACCACCATATACACTATTGAGTAGAACGGAGTGGTGGAGGGAAGAAATAGAACAATTGTGGAGGCTGCAAGGTCCATGCTGACTGAGAAGAAACTTCCTAACTACATGTGGGTTGAGGTAGTATCTACTTCCACCTATTTGGTAAAGGACTACCATCAAAGTTTTTAGATGGCATGACTTCATATGAGGCGTGGAATGGAAGAAGAACTAGCTTAGATAATTGTAGGATCTTTGGATGCATTGCATATGCACACATACCTTCACAAATAAGATGTGAATCGAACCCGAAGGCAGAGAAATATGTGTTCATAGGCTATGACCTTAATCAAAAGGATTATAGATTATATAAACCAATCAATAAAGGGTTCATGCTAAGTGGACATGTTGTGTTCGATGAAAACAAATCATGGTTTGAAGATGATTGTAGGAGAATCAAGCTAGCTTATTACCTAGAGGAAGATTTTCCAAATCTATCAAGAAAGAATGACCACACACTTGAAGCATCAAGTGACTTTGAAGATGATCAGAAGACTCCAAGGATAGAAGTTCTCTTGGAAATCCAAAGGTAAAGCTAAAGTCTATGAGTTTAGGGATGAAGTTGAATTCTCAACAAGCCATCAAAAGTTCAATTAGAGAAAAGAATCAAGGAAGGTAAGGTTGTGATATATCATTGGTCACTAAACACTATATCTATTTAGCATAGGAATTAAACTCTAAGGATCCCTCATCTTATGAGGAAGCAAAGAAGAAACCAGAATGGATGAATGTCATGGAGGAAGAGACTGAACCATTGAAGAAAAATCATACTTGGGAATTAGTACCCAAGACCTCATCCACGAAGATAATTAGATCTAGGTGGATATATAAAGTGAAGCAAAACTCTGACGGAACCATCAATAGATACAAATCAAGATTTGTAGTCAAAGGGTATGCACAAACACAAGGGATTGAATATGAAGAGATCTTTTCAATGTGGTAAACATGCCCACTATCAGAGTGCTTATGAGCATTGCAACTTCCAAGAATTGGAAGATTTATCAAATGGATGGAAAGAATGCATTTCTAAATGGTTGGATATCGAAAGAGGTATATATGGCTCAACCTCTGGGTTTTGAAGATTCATCATTCCTTGAACATGTATGTAGGTTAAGGAAGGACCTCTATGGTCTGAAGCAAGCCCTAAGGGCTTGGAATGATAGGCTTGTCACCTATTTATAGGATAAAGGATTCATGGTTAGCAAATCAAATCCTTCACTCTTCATCAAGAGGAATCAATCTAAAATCATATACCTCTATGTATATGTTGATGATATAATAATCACAGGTAATGATGTAGAAGGCATAAGGAGGATCATGCTTCAAATGAGAGAAGAATTCAAAATCAGTGAACTAGGACAACTCACATACTCCTAGGGTTGGAAGTAGTGTATACATACAAGGGTATGGATCTCATTGAAAGGAGATATATCAAAGATACGTTTTCTAAGTTCAAGATGGAGAACTCCAAGCTGACAGGTACACCCATGGAGATGAAACATAAGCTAAGTGCTCATGAAGGAAAGAAAATTGAAGACATAACTAGTTATCAAAGTTTAGTAGGTATTTTGAACTATGCTACATTGACAAGAGTTGACATTTGCTATAGTGTATGTTTCCTAAGTCAATTTATGCACACTCCTAGGAAACCTCACATGGAGGAAGCTAAGAGGATACTCAAATACTTGAAGTAAACCATCATTGAAGGTTTTTGTTACCCATACATATCTGATATAGATATCAAATTCTTCTCTAATGAAGATTCGGCAAGTTCTAAAGATGATGAGGCCTTTATTTGCCTATATATTTCTCTATTTCGACACATTATTTTTATAACTATCTATCTATCGATCTATCTATCTATATGTCTACCTATCTATCAACCTATCTATTTATCTATCTATCTATCTATCTATCTATCTATCTAT
>CM035421.1:175840634-175913134 GCA_020310875.1 Ceratopteris richardii | reverse complement strand
ACAGAGAGACGACAGTGAGTGTATCACTCAGCTTCCTAAATCTCTATATATCCTTTCGAATGGACCCTTCAATAACATATATCTCGGACCGTTTGTACCCCCCAAAACTAGTGCAAACTGCTACTTATATAGAGTTCCAGGCCAAAAAGAGTGGCTTCCACTGAATCCCATCATTTACTGCATCCTCACTGTTCACTGCACACACGCCAAACTAGTTTGACAAAGTGGAGGGAGAGTTGGCTAATTTTGGGTAGGTGGTCTAATTCTGGTATTGACAGCCAACTAACTCAAAAGCACCTGAAGCTTCGAAATATGGCCTTGAATGCGAGACTCTTTCTTTTTATCATGAATCAACACTTCACTTTAGAACGTTGAGTCTCTCCACAAATCTGATAGCCGACTTGACTCTGTATCAAGGCGTGATGTGGAGGACGAATTTTGAAGGATGAATTTTGGGAGGTTGAAATTTGAGGGTTGAATTTTGGAGGTTGAAATTTGAAGGCTGAATTTTGGAAGTGATGCAAAGGACGAATTTTGAATGATGAATTTTGGAGGTTGAATTTTGAGGGTTGAATTTGGAGGTTGAAATTTGAAGGCTGGATTTTGAAGGGATGAATTTTGAAGGCTAAATTTTGAGGGATGAAAATGAAGGGATGAATTTTGAAGGCTGAATTTTGAGGGATGAAAATGAAGGGATGAATTTTTGAGGTTGAAAAATGATGCTGAGGATGAATTTTGAAGGATGAATTTTGGAGGTTGAAATTTTAGGATTGAATTTTGAGGGATGAATTTTGAAGGCTGAATTTTGAGGGGTGAATTTTGAGGGGTGAATTTTGAAGGTGGAATTTTGAGGGATGAATTTTGAAGGCTGAATTTTGAGGGATGAAAAATGATGCTAAGGATGAATTTTGGAGGTTGAATTTGAGGGCTGAATTTTTTAAGGGATGAATTTTGAAGGCTGAATTTTGAGGGATGAATTTTGAAGGCTGAATTTTTAGGGATGAATTTCGAAGGCTGAATTTTGAGGGATGAATTTTGAAGGCTGAATTTTGAGGGATGAATTTTGAAGGCTGAATTTTGAGGGATGAATTTTTAAGGCTGAATTTTGAGGGATGAAAAATAATGCTGAGGATGAATTTTGAGGGCTGAATTTTGAGGGATGAATTTTGAAGGTTGAATTTTGAGGGATGAATTTTGAAGGCTGAATTTTGAGGGATGAAAAATGATGCTGAGGATGAATTTTGAAGGATGAATTTTTGAGGTTGAAATTCAAGGGCTAAATTTTGAGGGATGAATTTTGAAGGCTGAATTTTGAGGGATGAATTTTGAAGGTTGAATTTTCAGGGATGAATTTTGAAGGCTGAATTTTGAGGGATGAATTTTGAAGGTTGAATTTTCAGGGATGAATTTTGAAGGCTGAATTTTGAGAGATGAATCTTGAAGGCTGAATTTGAGGGATGAATTTTGGAGGTTGAATTTTGAGGGATGAATTTTGAAGGCTGAATTTTGAGGGATGAATTTTGAAGGCTGAATTTTAGAGTTTGAAAAATGATGCCGAGGATGAATTTTTGAGGGTTGAATTTTGGAGGCTGAAATTTGAAGGCTGAATTTTGAAGGATGAATTTTGAGGGGATCAATTTTTTCGACCCACAAAGATGAAATGAGGGAGAATCTCGAGCATTGAACTCTCAAGGATGAAAATTGAGATGAAATATCAAAGATGTGGCATTAGGATGAATTGTACTTTTTTTTTTAGGGCTGACATACAATCAAGATGAAATCTTGCTCGATTACAAGAAGGACATTGGGACTAAGTGGGTATACAAGCTGATGCGTAAACCTGATGGTACAGTTGATAGGTATAAGGCTAGACTTGGTGCAAAGGGTTATGCGCAAGAAAGAGGCATTGATTTTGATGAGACCTTTGCACCTACTTGCCGAATGACTACAGTTTGTAGCATCTGTGCACTTAAAGCTCATCATGGTTGGAATGTACATCAGTTGGACATTAAAACAACATTTCTGAATGGTGACTTGCATGAAGAAGTGTATGTTTTTCATATTCGTGGCTTTGTGTAGAAAGGGAATGAAAACCAGGTGTACATGTTAAAGAAGGCATTCTATGTTTTAAAGCAAGCACCATGTGCTTGGTATGAGAAGATACATGCCTATCTGATCGCACATGGTTTTGAGAATAGTCCAACTGAAAGCACCTTATATGTTAAGCGTGCTAATGATGTGATTCTGATCATTGTTGTCTATGTTGATGACATCTGCTCGCTGGTCCTATTGAGAAGCATATTGCTGATTTTAAGGCTGATTTGCATGCCTCATTTTAGATGTCTAGTTTTAGGCATTTGCATCATTATTTGGGCATTCAGATTATGCACTTGATGGTGGAATGGCATTGTGTCAAACAAAATATATTGACACATTATTGCAGCATTTTGGCCTTGAAGATTGTAAGCCTATTGCCACTCCTATGGAGATAGGTTTACGATTGAGTCTTCATGATGCTGGAGATGCATTTGATGTTGTTCTCTATCAGTAGGCTGTTGGATGCTTGATTTACTTATGCATTACTCGGCCAGATATTCAGTTTGTTGTCTCACAGATGAGCAGATTTAAGCATTTCCCAGGAGTCAAGCATTGGCAGGTAGTTAAGTGCATCTTTCGTTACTTGAGTGGTACTCGGCTACTTCGATTGTTTTATCCCAAGGGGGGATCACTACCGCCAGATTTGCATGATTTTCCTGACTCTGATTGGGCTGGTTGCTATGACACTCGTGTGTCCACTAATGGCTTTTGCTTTATGCTTGGTAGCTCGTGTATATCTTGGTTGAGCAAGAAGCAGCCTACTGTGGCCACTTCCAGTTGTGAGGCTGAGTATAAGGAAGCTTTCTTATTCCTTGTGCTGTTTGTGTGCTTCCGCAGACATCTATCTCCAATAGCAGATGCCTTTGAAGATGATGATATTCAAATTCTTGTTTGTGTTGTGATTCCTACTAGACCTATTGTAGAGCAACTTCATTGGGATGGCAAAGATGCTCAAGCACAATCATTGATAGCTTTCTATCAAATGTGCCATTATCCCTCACATTCACTCCTAGAAAATAGCAAGGTATGCTTTGGATACACTTACCACTTTATACCAGGAAAGAAATGAGGCTCATGTTGCTTACCTTTGAAAACCTTTGGAGAGTGAGCATATGAATGAAGGAGATTCTATAGATAGTTCTTTTGACAAAAATAAAAGATTTGAAGGAGTAGTTGGTTTCATGAAGTCTTTCCAAATAGTTCACTTGTACAGACTATTCTTACTGTTCTTCCATATTCATATTAGAGCTTTGCTTCTACTCTATGTCGATGATGAAAGGCAATCCTTATGACTTAACATTTGAGGAGTTAGTCTCTGTTTTGTTGTAGGAAGATGAATCCACATATAACGGGTCCATTATGCATGTTGCAGATCAAGCTTTACTGCTAGTCAGAAGGGCAAAGGTAAATGGAGCTCATCTACTAGTAAACAAAATATGCTAATGTTGCACAATTAAAGAAGAAAGAAAAAGATGGAAAGAAAACAGAAAAGCAAAAACAATTTTGTAAATATTTTAAGGGAAATGGTCATGTCATAAAGAGTTATCCAAAACTGGCTGCAAAAAAGGCAAAGAAGAAAGAGGTTGGAATGGTTGTTATAGAGGCCTATATGCCTAAAATAGAGTCTGATAATCTTGTTCAGATTGAAGAATGGGCATTTACTATTGTATACAACCATGACCTATCTTCTCATGAGTATTGTATGTCTATAGTAAACTCAAATGTTTGGTACTTTGATAGTGGAGCAGCCAAACATATTACCTCACAATATAGTTTCTTCAATACACTTGATATTGCCCCTACAGGGAATACTATCACATGTGCTAACACCTCCTCTTTTCCTATAATGGGAGTTGGTAAGATAATTTTGACTACTACTGATGGTAGTTCTTTCACATTGCTAGATTCTTTGTATGTATCAGGGATCAAGAAAAATCTATTGTGAGTTTCAAACATTAACCAAGATTGGCTTGGTTGTCAAATTTGTTGATGATAGATGTACAATTCATGATCTTTCAAATGGCAATGTTATTATTGCTTGTGGAATTTTATGCCATGGCTTGTATAAGCTCATAGACTATGCAAAATGTGTGAATGATTCAGCATGTGTAGTTCAAGATTATCGTTGTAGTTTCTTCGTAAGGTTCTTCAAGAACTTATGCACTTCCTCGGGTAGGAGAGTGACAGAACCATCTAGAGTGTCAGACATGAAAGTCTGGTTCAAAATTGAGTGGCTTTATGCTTCAACGAGCTACAAATCAAAGTCTTCCTGTAGGTAAAAATCTTGCTTGGAGAGATACTTCTAGAATTTGGTTTGTAGTCTGGATAGCCTCCTCCTTCATCGACTTCTTGGCAGCCACCGACTATTGTAGTGCAAACACCTGTTAGTTTGCTTCCAAAATCTATTGTTCCTCATGTGTTGTCTGAGCAGACAATTCCTCATTTGTCTCCCTCAAGGATGTGGCAGTCTGTTGTAGGAGCTTGTAATCATTAGCCTATTCTTGGAGGTGAAACCACATCTCGTTGATTGTGGTCGCATGCACCATGGTCTCTTTTTCTAATTCTTGGATGCAATGTCGGGCATTAACATCCTGCAAGTTGGTGACCTGCTTTTGGTACTTCTCTGTTTTGCATTTTGACCCTTCAAAAAAGCCTTTAAAATATTGTGTTTGTTTTGATTCTTGATATAAGGTATCACCCAACGAGTGGTTGGTGAACACTTGCTCCTCTAAATCTGCCTGCAGTTATGGGTTGCGGGTTTGAAGCTAGTTGTAGTGTTGTTTGAATTCTTCAGCCGGCAGCTGGTAGTGGTCCATGTCTCTTGCAATGAGGCCTTGTATATGAAGAAGGTAGCTACTAAGCCTACCAAAATCCTGCATGCCACATTGGTCATTTACCCCAAATTACTGGTACTACTCATGTGCAACGAGAAGAGGGGGAATTTATGGTAAGTGGGTGGTACTGGGAAGAACATTCGACACTCGGGGCATACCGAGTGGGGAATATGAGGGGGTTGAGGGAGGAGAAGGGCTAGGTGGGGTAGGATCAGGAGATGGTGTCATAGTTTTATTCGTCGCCTTTGGAGAAGGCAGAGGAGACAACGAATGTTCCTTGATCAATGAGGGGGATGGGGAAGGGGGGGTAGTATTATGTATATGAGTATCGACCAGTGGAGAATGAGGTGGAGGGGGTGGACCAAAGAGGATGATGAAGCTTCTTGGTTCACCAAAGGAGAGGGTGGAGGCGAAGGAGAATGATCCATCTGATTCTGATCGACCTGCTCAACACTAGAGGAAGGGATATTACGATAATGTGGGTGCGATGAGAGCGATGAAGGACAATGTTGATGCTTTTTTCTTCCTTTTATTCAATGGGTGAGGCGATCTATGAAAATTGGCAGGGAATGAGAACAACTTGGGTAGTGATGGGGAACTCACTGGGATATAAGACAGACATGAGATATGGGAGGCAGGTTTTTAGATGATGGCCATTATCTAACTCTCTAACTACATGTTGGCATTCCTTGTGATTGTGGTTAAATAGGATGGCCGACCAAATGGTGAGTCCCTATGTGATTGCAACGATGTTCGAGTAGAATTGGCAGGATATGCCATAGGGGCAGTGTTGCATTTTCAGGAGAATGACAAGGAAATGAAGAATAGAGTGCTCTAGCTCAGGGTGAAAACTAATGGCATATTCATTCAAGCTATGTTGAGGGAATAGTTGTTCCATGGCCACTCAAGAGATGGAGGGCACTGACGCAAAACTGTCAATGGGCAGAGAGAATCTCTAACCCATGTCGATCGGTGTTGTGCAAAGTTCTTGTCCATTCAGGGGTAGATTCAAATATGCAGAGATGGGGGGTTCTATGATGATAGAACGGATAAGGCTTTCTACAGTGGGATGTGTTGTAGTAGCTTCTCACTATAGAAGGCAAAAATGCCCTAAACGGCATGGGGTAAGGAAGGCACTAGTCTCATCAGAGACTACTCCCTAAAGAGGCTCAATGGGTGTGAGTACTTCCATATTGACAAGTGCAGATAGAAATCTAAGGGCACAACGCACGCTAATTGCAACCAAACATTCATAAAACAATATTGGATGATCATGAAATAGAGGGATTTTAAACAAATGTGTTGGTGCATCAGCATGATTGAAGAACAGGACGATCATAATGATGGACGCACGTCGAGGAAGATACGCCATAACAATCATGCAAACCATGCAAACATGGGCAATGAACAAATGATTGACTACATTGAGGGTGACCAAAAAGGATGAAGCTTTGACCCATTGACTGGATTTTTAACCGATGCTCTGACAAAGGTCTCCAACCAAAAAGTTGTCATACCAATCTGCATCAAAATCTGGTACAGACTGAACCATTAGACTTTGAATTTTTCTACAGCATGATCAGACTTGGAGTTGTAGAATAGTATGAGTTGACTGACTTCAAAAACTGGAGTTCTTAAGAAACAATCATGCATCCAGGCTTCTCGCAACTGTACTTCTTGCATGAGCAAAAAACTTTCAAACCTCTGCTCATCCAGTGCCCACAGATCATCAATATGACTATAAAGCGACTTAGCTAGTAACAGTTTATGCGTGATAAAAACTCTCAAACTGGGGACAACCACTTCCATAGGAGCAATAGCTTCAATTCCATATGTGAGTTTGAAGGGGGTATATCCTGTAGTAACCTTCTATGTAGTATGGTACACCCAGAGAACAACAAGTAGGAGTTGATCTCAGTGACTAGGACAATTAGTAATTAACTTTTGCAATGTTTTGTTAGTGCTTTCCGCAAGACCATTAGCATAAGGATAATATGGAGTACTAAATTTATGTCTAATATGAAGGAGGTTGTCAAAGCTTCATTTAATTCATTTGCAAAATGAATGCCTATGTCCGACACTATTTCAAAGGGAAGATTGAAGCATGGAAAAAGATCTTGAGTCAAGTTCCTAGCAATTGCCATAGCAGTGGCAAATCGAACTGCCCAGGCCTCAACCCAACATGTAGCATAGTCAGTGCATGTCAAAATATAACGATTAGTAGTGAGAGAAGCCATGGGAGTAATTAGGCCAATGAAATCCAAGCCCCATTTTTGAAATGGTTCTAGAGGAAGAACATGTTGTAAGGGGAAGTGATGTCATGGCGAGGGTTGCCCAGTTTGTTGGCAGGGATCACACTGTCAGACATGCTCGTGCACATCTCGTTGCATGGTGGGCCACCGTAGACCACTCTGTAAGATCTTCTTGTGCATTAATTCCACCAAAAAATGAACCAATTGAAGGTGTAGAGTGAGTCAAGGCCAAAAATGATGGTAACTCATGTATGGAGACACATCAAAGCCAAGCTCCTGAGGGTTTGGCATGGTATACTTGGCCTACAATGATACAGAATTGCCTACTGTAGAAAGCTAGTTTCTATCGTGTTGTTGCAGACATGGATTCTCGTGGATAGCCAGTTGTCAAAAAAGTCATAAGAGTATCGTAATAGGCGTCGATTAAGATTCAATTGAACTAATGAGGAGCAAGATTTAGTCATGTAAATAACCAAAGAAGAATAATATATGCCCACCAAATCTTCACCAGAATCTAACCAGGACAAAGAGTTGGCAATTGCATTGGAAGACCCAAGGCGATGCACCATGTTGTAGTCAAGTTCTTGCAAAAGAAGAATCCATCGTGCAAGTCATCCAAATTCTGCTAGCAAACCAAATATGTTAATGCAGAGTGGTCCACATGGAAGGTAAATTTGGGCCAAGCAAGTAGTGTCATAATTTTTTCATAGACACCTGCGTTTTGTAACAGAGTAATTCCGTTCTTCAAGAGGAATCATTGACTAGCATAATAGACTGGATGACACCACTTATCCTGAAGTTGCATTAAGATACTCATGATACCAATGTTGGATGCATCCACAAAAACATGGAAGGGGAGGTGCCAATTTGGGGCTTGCAGGATCGGAACCTGATTAAGCATTCTTTTAAGTCACACAAAACTTTCCTAATATTCGGTAGTTCACTGGAAGTCACGAGGGCCTATTATAGTTAATCGACTAAGGGAAATGGTTAAATGAGCCAACCATTGTAAATGGTGGCCATGCCACATAATTTTCCCAAGGAATCATAAAGCATCTTTAGGTGATTTGGGAGATGGGGCATGTAAGATAACTTGTACTTTATTAGGATCGATCTGAATTCTGCATCGCGAGATAATATGGCCCAAAAGTTTATCGCAAGAGACAGCAAAGATAGATTTACTATGATTTAAGCATAATCGATAATTCTTGTATTTAAGGAAACAGAGTTGTAGATGCAACAAATGTGCATCTGTAGCACTAGAGACACAGAAATCAACCAAGTAGACTCGCATGAAACTTGTAAGGTAAGGAGAGATAATCTCCTGCATCTAGCACTAAAATGTGCTTGGGGCGTTTTGGAGCCCAAACCACATAATCGTGCATGCATACACTCCCCAATCGGTAATAAAAGTTGTCTTAGGGATATCCGCCTCAACCATCCGAACTTGATTGTAATCACTATACCCATATAAAAAAGAGTACATTTCTCGTCTCACAACTTTATCAAGCATACTATCGAGGAATGGCAGGAGGAGTGGATCAAGGATATAACAACGTTCAATTTTCCGTAATCTACATAGATGCGCAATTGTTTATTCTTTTTGGGGACAATAACAAATGGAGATATCTGCTCTTGCATGATCAACTGGATCTATAAACCCAACCCGAGGCAAATGATCTAATTCCTCTTTAACTTGCTTAGCATAGTGTGGGTTCATGCCATAACTCTATTGTTTAGCTCGATAAGCATCTGGTTTGAGGACCACTTGGTGCTGGATCTAGGCATTTCATATCTTCATAGTCCCAGGAAAATACGTCAATGAACTCAGTTAGTAATGCTAGCACATCCCTTTTGAAAGATTCTTCCAACCTTGCTTTAAACTTAACAAATCGCGGGTTTACATCATCTCCCAAGTTGCAAGTGATGAGTTGATCTTTAGGAACATAATTTTTTGGGTTAAAAGTATTATCCATCCACTGATATACATATTGCAGTAGGTCTGCTAGGTTCACTAAGTCATAAGGTAACATTTCGGTCTCTTCCTCAATAGGTTGAATAGTGCAAGAAATCGAGGACCATTGATCCAATACATGCTACAAATCTATTGTGCCTAAGGAAAGTAAATCCTGATTAGCAGAGAGGAAAGCAGTTTCCTCATCATCGGATGGACCATCCAACATATGGACTGGTTCGACAACGTAGGGCCTGGCATGCAGTTTACATGGTTTAATCTCATTAAGAGTCACAATATATTCTTGTGATTACATTTAAAAATTAATTCATGAGATGACCAATCTTGTAGGACTTTGGCCTGCTATAACCATGGTCGACCAAATAGTAAGTTATAGTCTAAGCTCGACTCAGGTAGATCCAAGACAACAAATGTCATATGGAAAATTGCACCCTGTAGTGTAATCGAAATATTTCTGACTAAGCCCACAAGTTGGACTCTAGAATGATCAGCCATTTTGACAAGGAATTTAACGGGTTCAATCTTGTTCCAACCCAATTTCTTGTAGTTGCCCTAAGGGTAGAGTAATTGGTGCTTTGGATAGTATATCCCAAGCTATACTCGGAGGTGGCCCTTCTAGTGATGTTCTTGATGATTCAGGTAAATCCACTACTGGAGGTTTTGGTACTATTGGTACAAAAGATTTTGTGTGTTGCAAAGTGACTAGTACTGGGTCAAGAAAGATGATGGCTTCGGCTTGTGCCCACTTAGCTCCCTTGGCAAATGTTCTCTACTGCTCCTTGAACCCTGGTTCAAAGATTTCAGCAATTGGTTGTTGAATCTTACCAGAACGGGTCTGGATGGTAGCTCTTTGCACCTCAACACATGAAATTACTACCATATTCTTTGTGGGATTTTGGCGATCCTTCTTTTGTTTGTCGTAATCTTGAGCATCTTTGTAATGCCTACGGATGTGACCTAGTTCCCCACAGAAATGACATCTTGGCTAGAGTGCTCGATTAGTTGTGTTTGCAATCACTTGATTCCAATGTTGTGAATTATAATTTCCGATCTGTGGTGCTTTGAAATTTGTGTATGAAGAATAAGTCGTGTTGCGCATCTAAGGAGGGACATAGTTTGTTGCAAGTTCACCAGGTTCTTGTATAACTACATTCACTGCAAGTTGATTTTGTGCCTTAGCATTATAGGGGCACATATCAATAGAATGGCTCCCATTTTTGCAAATGGCATAATAGACCTGATTTAAAGCATAATTTGTGGCTACATGCTCAAGATTTTTGCACTTTACACAGAAAACCTATTTTAATATATCTTCAGTTTTGCTTTTACCATACTTTACCCATTCTAAGTCTTCAATGAATCCACCTACTTTATGATCCAACTATAGAGCCATTCCGATTACACCGGATGATCATTGCCTATCGCAATTGTGGGTTAAGGCCATTTATGAACTAGTGTTATAACATTGTTTGGAAAATTAGCATTTGCCTATGGGAGCTGGCTAAGGTGGGTGCGAAAAATAGTAGCATATTCCTACACTCCTTGATTCATTTTCTATCTATTATTTTGCAAAAAATCAAAGACTTCAGCAACATTTTTCTATCCGAATTGTTGCAGAAAAGCATTTCAAACATTGTCATAACATCGAAAATGGTTAAGATCAAATTCTATCAGCCATCAAGTGGCTTCAATAACCAGGGTGGATTGGAAAATGATAGCTTTATACTCTGCATCATCGAGATTGTCCAATACATTGTAGTTAATTTGAAATGTTCTGACATGTGCATCAAGATCATCTCTTGAAAATCCACCAAACTTTGCATAAGTGACATTGGCTGGGAATTGCCTTCTTTGTCCTCCTTGTTGCCTATTTGATCACCCTATAAATCTACCATTGCCTTTGGACTGAAGTATTCATTGGTGTCTCTACCTCATCAGAGTCAAAGGTCATGGATGATGCTTGAGTAGTAATGCCAGTAAGTCTTGCAAGAGTTGCAAATTAAGTGGTTGGATAGGCTCTACATCTTCTGTCTCGGGAAATTTCTACTTTTCTAGAATAGTGGGAATTGTGCAAGATGCCATTCAATTGGCATTCTCCAACCTTCTCTCGTAATCACTAGCTCAAGGACCAACTCTTCTGCAATTTTTGGGATACCTACCACAACTTCTGAGGTAGGTTCAGCCTCTACAGGCTGCATATGTTGCACCTTTTTGTTTGCAACTAGATCTTTGATAATTTTTGAAACATTGTTGACAATTGAACTCTTACTGGACATTGGAATTTCACCCAACTTTGGGTTGTTACCGAACAACGGAATTTCACCAGACATTACTGAAGATTTCTCTAGTGTCTCTTGAGATTGGAAATGAGGAAATACTACAACACACTTCCACTTGCGGCACTCTTTCCTTTCGAACTTGTACCCTTGCTATTTTTACAGTATGGGGTCCCTAACGCAGTCAAATGAAGTATGTATCACTTCGATATTTTGGATAACTCTTATTGGCATGTAGTTGACAACAACCACTCCCTAGCATGATCTCCAATGTTTAACCTCTATTTATCTAGTCTGGTTAAGGAGAAGTATAGGTTGACAATGTTCTTGGGGTCGTAGAGTCCAATGATAATTGGATCCCTGTATTTTTTCCAGTCTACTTCAGTGAATTCACTTACTAAATTATTAAAACATTAATAACAATCTACTGCATTAACTTCATGGAATCACATCGAACAAATTAACATAATATATTCTTCCTAATTACTTAACTGCTACACTTAGTACCAAAATATAACTTACTTCACCTAATAGTACAGAATGACTTCACAGACTTCAATACATAGTGATATATGAAAGCGAACTATCTCAATGCGACAAAACACAGACAGCCCGACATGTCCGATGCCTATCTCCTGACTTTCATCTTCTGCTCTCCATGTATGCAAGACAAAACAATGTTAATTAATGAAAATTTACATTTGGGTGTCTCTGCCTTTTTGGCGAGTCATTTTAGGGATATATTACAAAGGTGTTCGGTGGTTGTGTACCTAAGAACCAACTTAGGGACTTGTGGAGAAAGAGACTATACCTAAATCCCCCTCAAGTACATATAGTGGGGATTCACGCTTTAATTATCAATCCGATGAGTATCAAAACCTAGCCGAGTGTATGAGGACATGCATTCAAATGACAATCAATGCAAATGAGTTACTCAAAGAGTGCAAACAAGGCAAAGACTAATCCAAACAAGCTTCAACTGTCAGTCATGGTGTCACAATACTTGGTGCAGCAGCCAATAGTAAATTGAGCTTTTCTCTCAGCTTCGAACTCCAAATACAGCGAATACCATATGTGTTTCGAAGCTCTCGAGAAGATGCATCCAATGGCGATATTCTCACTCAATTTTGACGCTTCTACTTCAAGTTATGAAAAAAATACTGAGTCACGGGAATGACCTTCCTACACTTCACCACTTCCTACACTTCACACACACCTTAACCACAACAAACAAACACTTTCATGGATAGACAACATTTCCTAACACTCTTTCCAAGCAACACACATGCATACAAGCTCACAAAGAAGAAGATACAGAGGGGAGAAGACACAAATTCGAAATTATGTGCTCTTGATTCTCACAATGGCAAAAAGTCTTTACAAAGAGTCACAAATTGACTTATATACTTGTGCCCTAAAAATGGTCCTTTCACACAAGAGACCGGCACTTTATTCACTAAAAGGCTAATTTCCTACTAATTTACATGGGTAAGCTACTAATCTTCAGTGGGGATGCATCTAGAGGACTCCTCTAGTGCCTTTACAACGGAAAATATATTACAAGAATGGTTATAATACAAAAATAAGGTGTCCAAATCGGAAAAATTTTGGGGCCCTTCTTTTTCTCTGCCTTGTGCTCTCTTTGCTCTGCAACACTCTCCCCCTCTTTGTCTCTGTCGTCCCTTGACAGGCTTTAGCTTGTTTAAGAGGCCTGAATACACGCACCCAACGGTCGAAGCGGCAACAAGGACTGTCAGACAATTGGTTATCTTATCCAAGATATGTCCTTTGCTTCTGTTTTGCCCCTTGGTATTCCGTATATCACATATCTGGGTTGTTGTATTCAGTTGGGTTGCCACGCACGCCACCAGTGACTAAGAATGTGCTATTCTTAGTTACCCTCTTCAACTTTTCAGCCTTTGCCTCTTTCTAGCTTTTGGTCCTCTGATTTGTCCTGGTTGCACACATCTGACCCTGTTGTATTGCTTTAAGCCTGTTTACTTTCTTTTCATCGCACGCTGTCAGCGAAAGGATTAGTACTTGCCAATTATCTTCTTGCACATCTTCATGGATATTTTCTTGGCCCTGGTTCCTCCTTCCACCTACGTGCTTTTTCCTTGATATGTGCCCCTGCGGGGCTCTGTGCAAAGATGGGTGTTGCGCCCCTGTGGGGCTTCTTGCAGAGATGTATCTTCGGATATGATCTTTTCAATGAAGCTTCTTTCGTTGTCTTCTGCTTGATTCTCCCTCAACACTGCCCCCCTCCTGAACTCTGTCGTCCCCGACAGGCTTTGAGAGTCGACGGGAGTATGTTCTATACACTTTTTGCTCTGTTTCATTAAGCAGATTGGCTTCACGTATCATTAGCTGCTTCCATTGTTCAGCTTTCACACCGTCATGTGGCGGTTGTCTATGATCGGCGAAGAAGCTCAGCTCATATGCCACTAATCTGGCATTCAGGTTGGACGACATCTTTAAAAAGATCTCTGAATCGATTTCAAAAAACCCTGTGAAAAAGGCTTCTCCGAACGTCTGCATGTATGTACTTGGCAAAAACATAAGTCTGTAATAATAGGCCATTATGGTAGGGCGGCTAGGCATAATAGAAAAATAAAAAACAAGAATGTATGTTCCCTGATTAATACCAATGAAGTTCAAAAATGTATATGCCACATGTTTGAAGACCTTCAATACTATAAGTATCATAGTATTTTATTTGTCATTTTGATAGTTAAATCTGGTACTGTTGCATAACTGTGCAGCCAAAATTCGATGGTCTTTACCATATAATCCTCTGTTGGTAGATAGTTATGCGGTGGACTTGGAAGTAGTGGATAGTTTAGCCACTGTTTATTGATAGCACCATTCTTTTGCATTTCCAAAAATTCTCTGGCTTCTCTTCTACGAGGTGTTGGACAAAAAGATGGATTTACCTGTAATAAATATGGTGATGCTTGCCAGTGCACCCGTAATGTAGGATGTTTCTCCAAAATTTCCTTCTCCAAACAGGCTACGCCGCTTCAAATTCTTCTTGCGTATAAGTGAATGTGTCATGTTTGAAGTGCAGCTTTTCGTCGGGATTTTTCTGTGTAATCTTTTTGATGTATTGTCTTGTTTTCTCTTTCATCAGTCTGTACGGAATGTTGAAAGGCTTCATGATCTTCTCTAAGTCTCTACCTTTAATCTTTGCTTCTTTCATGACTTTGATGACTTCATCTTCAAAATGTTCTGTCAACCGGGACACCAATAGTGCCCGTTCCTTCTGACTTATTTCTGTAGTGTATGGCATTAGATGATCATCACGTGGTTCCACCATCTGCTCTTTTATTGGAGAATTATAAATCGGGGGAGATAGAGGATGTACCTCTACCTTGTCAGTAGGATTTTCTTTTGTCGGCTCTACTGGTGTCCCGATTAGTGCTTTCTCTTTTGCTTGGGTCTCTAATTGTGCTATATGTTCAGTCTTCTCTTTATTTTCTTGCATGGCTGCTCTGAGTGCTTCTTTTGCTGCCAGCAGTTCATTGCCAATTTCTGCTACATGATCCATATTTTCGTTGTAACTGGCTGTAAGTTTTCCATGGACTGTATTCAACTGCTTTTTTAGCTCATTTGTTTCGTGAGTATACTTACATTCCCATTCTTCTCTCAATGCTTGCTCTTGTTTCAGCAAATCTTCATATTTCTCAATTTGAGCTCGTACTTCCTGCTGGTCCATATCTGTTGTCTCTTGTTTTTCGAGAGGTTGATCATATAGCAACGACTTCATTAACTCTTTATTTCTATTTCGTAAATTGTCATTTTCCTCCATATACACCTTTAATTGTGTTTCCAGTAAGTTGCTTCTAACTTTCATTCTCTCTTTGTCAGCCTCGCTGGCTTCATGTAATCTTTGTAGGTTTGTCAGGTGTGCCTGGAGTTGGTGATGTTGGGTCATCAATGTATCACATTGCGATTTTACTGCGAGTAACTCCGTTCCCTTGGCTGCAATCTCTTTCTGGGCCTGGATAAGTTGTGCAGATAGTTGTTCACTCATAACTTGAAACTGATTCTTTTCCCTCGTGGCTTTGTCGTAATCTGCATCTGTATCCATCATCTCTTGTTGTGTATCCATGGCCGTTTGGATCATTTGTTTGACAACAGGTTTTAATTTCCACATTTAACCATGTGGTAGGAATACTAGGTTCTGCTCCTGTTGTCACATCTTTCCCTTGAGCTACGTGTAATGTGGTGTCATGGAGCTGCCTGATATGAAGTTGGATCCTCGGCTCAGCCTCCATGTGGTCAATCTTGTCTTGAGGTGTATCATCTGGTACTTCAATCACAGTTGGCTCTTTGTTTTGTAGTAGTCCTGAGTCCGCGTTTACTAGGGTTTGTATCTCTTCTTTGATAGGTGGCACTATCGCTTCATTAGTTATTGGAGCTTCCTTGATACTTATCTTTGAATGAGTATTTAACTGAATCAAGTGTTCTTGTTCAGCTTGTACTTCCTGATGCTATTCTTTTTGTTTTTGATTGTCAGGTGTAACTTCGACTTGATTGATCTCTCTCCAATCTTCATTGTGTGTTTCTGTTTGTATATCTGTATCCAAGGTATGCTTCTCACAGCTTGAGTCTTCATTAGAGCTTGATTCTTCCAATCCTATTTCTTTGTATCTGGAAGGTACTTGATGAGTTGCTTTATCCTTTTGATTCTTTTCTTGGCTTGCCTGTCTGTAATGGTGACCTTGGACATTTAAATTTATTTGCCCCCGCATATACTGATGCGTTTCTTCTAGGGTTGCAGAGAGATCTCTCTTAGTAATGGGTTGTTGGGTCCCAGGAATCTTTGGTAACACATGTGTTCTCTTTGATTGTGGTGTCTCTTGAGCTTCTTCCTCTCTTAGATGTTTAGTCCCTCTCATAAGCGTCTTTGAGTTGGTTCCTACTTCTTCAACCGCGATGACTGTTTTCTTTTTCTTTGGGACAGTTGTTGACTTGGCATATTTGGCTAACTCTGTTGATGTTGGCATCACGCGCAAGCAGTTCTTCATATCCAATGCTTCATAGATAAGTAGGGTCAAGGCCGAACTACCATTCAGAAACTTTTTCTGACCCCACTTCTTTTTTGCTTCAAATAGGCGTTCTTGAACATAGGGAGTCATATTTACTTGATTTCCAACTTGCCTCATAGCATGTGAAAGTAGTTGCACCACGATCTTTTGAGGTGATGTATATCTATGCATGCTTGAAAAACAAAAGTGTTGGTGCACTAAGCGAATAGCCTCTACAATATCAGTTCTATTGATGTCCAAAAAGGATCGCTTTTTAGGATCATGACATTCATCTTTGACGTTAGTGTGTCCTTCTTGATTCCATCCAAAAGCCTTGTTAATTAGCTCATGAGTAAACTAAATTGTCTTCCAGGCACCAACTTTATCCAATACTCGTGCCTCAAGAACTGATATCTTATTCGTCACATGCGTACATCTCTGAAAATCTGGCAAATATATTGGAAGTCTTAAAAAGGCATCAATTCCAGCTTGAGTCCAGACATCTATCATGCGCGGTAATCCTTGTACGATAGTCTTGAAGTCTTGCGACATGATAGGGAAGTAGTGATCCCTGTCCATGATTTTGATAGTGGCCATAAAAATGAGATCCGATACTGGTTGGTCATCCAGAAACCAATGGCCTCTTGCTTTTGTTATGGATTCCAAGGGAAGAAGTTGGACCTCTTCCACTTGCGTCTCTTCGGAGTTAGTAGATGCCATATGCACTCAATATAGAGTATGAATTAGTGGCAAGATAGTATCAAAAATCCTCCTTCATTTGTCCTTCATAAGATTGACATTGCTCCGAGTGAATGGTGTCGTCACTTCCCCGTGGGCGTGAGAAAGGTAATACTTGGGATTTTTCCTACTTTTAGATATCTTTATGTTTTTGCCTGAAAGGAAAAAAGAAAAGTTAGTTCATAGCCGAAGTGGTTATTAATTTTTTAGTAATTTTCTTTAAATTATGTACAAGTGCTCTCCTATTTCCCAATAGGAAAATGTGCTTCACTATCCTATAATAGAAGAATAGCATGCCGAATGCTTGGCCTTGTAATGTGGCCCTATTATGCATACTTTGGATTCTGGTAACTCCAAATGCATGCAGCTCGAATTATTCGGTAGATGTATACAGCTTGCTTTGTCTTTCGGCATCCAAATCTGTTTTATTCTGTTGGGAGAAATCGTGTTCCCAACCTTCCTGGTGAATGTGATGCTTCTCATTTGTTGCTTCTGCTTTGTCTGCCTTTTGAATCTTGGAATGACATGTGAATTGTATGTAGACTCCAGCTCTATCCTATAGCAGTTTAGCTTCTGTCGCTTTGCCTTTAGATCATACTGATTTTCCTTGTTCATTGGTTCGTCCTTTTTGATAATTGTCCTTTGAGTACATGACTTGGGAATCCATATTTGTGTGCGGTCCGACTGGGCGGCTATCATCTTCTTCGGAATCCATACTTTAGCAATTCTTTGTGGAACTGAATATCTAGAGCAATTTTCATATTGGTTCTGTGGGTTCTTCAGTTGTAGCAAGTAGTTCTTCTGTTGAAGATATGCATCCATTTGGTCCTTCCTTATCCAAGCTTGTCGAGTGTAAGGAATGGGGTATATTCTAATAGGTGGAGACTTGGGATTACTCGGAGAACTAGTCTCTCTTGTGCATGGTTCTTCGCTAAGGCTGTTTTTAGATAGAATGACACTCTTGTGACTTGCTAAATTAGAAGATGGTGTGCAAGCAGGATTCGGTGTGTCCTCACATGAAGTACTCGATGAAGGGGTTTCCATAGTGCTAGTGAACATGCATTCATCACTGTGTTCATTTAGGTGAGTTTGCGGTTCTATACTTGCGGCTTTGATTGGTCGTTCGTCTAGCATGCTGAACACTTAACGATGTCCTATCTTGGCTGAGATATATCCTAAGGCCAATTGAATAGTCACCTCATATTCGTATATCCAGTCTTGACCTAACACAAGCTCTTCCAATAAGTCCTGGTCATGACATACTAAGAGGTTTTGTTCCATTGTGTTGTTTCCTAAGTGTAGAGGTAAGGTAATCTCTCCTATACACTTGGTGATCTTTCCTCCTATTCCTATCAGCTGTGCCTTTGATGGACATAATTCCTCCTTGAGTGTCTGTGTTAATGAATACTTGATACAGCTTATAGCGGCTCCTGTGTCAATGAGAGCATCCACTAAGTGGTACTCCGTTTTTCCGGCTCCCAAATTCAAATATGGTTGTGTCCTTTGTTGACCTAGGTTTTCGGTGGCTCTAAATTTAGCCATTTGGATGAGTTCCTCTCCTATGCGATATCTCTCCTCTCTCTCTCTCTCTCATCCACTCTTTCCATTTCCTTATTCGTTCTAGTGCTTCCTGTCTGGCTTCCTCTCGTATTCTTTCTTCCTCTAAACGTCTATTTTTACCCGTTACCAGTCGTGAGATTATTTCTTCAGTCAATGGCTCTAAGTATTTTTTCACTCGACATCCACTGATATAGTTTGGTAATACATCTCCATCTAGAGTTTGTAAGCTGATGGCTCTGCTGGTGGATATGCGATTAATGATTAATGGGCCATATCCTCTTTTCTCCAATTTCTTAGCGTGTTGTTTCAGGGTATATACCAAAACTAAATCTCCTTCCTTCAAATTTTTGTCTTTAACATGAGCATCAAAATATGCTTTCTGTCACCTTTTAGCAGCATAAATCCCTGCTACTGCTTGTAACCTAGTTTCATGTAACTTCTCTATTTGATCCAATTGAGATGAGAGTTCATGTCCTGTCCACTCATAAGTTGTTGCTACTCTGAGAGTGGGTATTAAGAAATCAATCGGCAAAATAGCATTTTGTCCATACACTAAGTCAAAAGGAGTAGTTCCTATGGCGGTTTTGTAAGCTACTTTGAATGCCCATAAAGCATGATGTAATTGTTTATCCCAATCAGATCTACCATTGTTCACAATTTTAGTGAGAACTGTGCACAAGATTTTATTTGAACTTTCGGCTTGTCCATTGGCTTGTGGGTGATAAGGGGCTGATTTCTTATGAATTACCAAGAATTCATTCAGTAAGGCTTCTATCACTTCATTCACAAAATGCGTACCTCTATCACTCACAATTTCTATCGGTAGTCCAAATCTAGTGAAAACGTTCTCGAAGAGAAACTTGGGAGTATTTCTTGCGTCATTTTTCTTGGTTGCTTTGGCTTCAACCCATTTGGTCAGATAGTCTGTGGCTACAATTATATATTCATCATGGGATCCTTTAGCTGGGGGGCTAATAGGTCCTATGAAGTCTATTCCCCATTTAGTAAAAGCTCTGGCACTCATCATGGGTTTTAGTGGCATTTCATCCCTTCTAATTGGATATTTCGTTCGTTGACATGTATCACATCGTTGAACATATGTGGCTTCATCCTGATGTAACGTTGGCCACCACATTTCTGCAAAGAGAATCATTTTTGCTGTTTTATCTGCAGAGAAATGTCCTCCTTCAGCTCCTGTATTTGCCATCTCTAATACAACAAGATACTCGTCTTCATGAATGCACATTTGCAAATGATTATCTTTTCCTCGTTTAAAGAGTTGTTTTCCAATAAGAGCATAGTCCTTGCTTTGTTCTACAAGTGCTCGTTTTCTTGCTAGAGTGGCTCCTTCTGGGTACTCTTGGGTCTTTAAGAACTTCACCAGAGGCATGCTCCATCTTGGTGCTACAGTGGAGTAGCCTAGAGTGGAGTTCTCTTCTGGATTTCGTTCTTGACAGGTTGGGCAGGCTGATACATAGTTATGCGCATCCCTCTGCATGGTTGGCCAATATATGCCCAATCTCCTTAGTGTTTTCCATGTTCCATTCGCATTTAGATGAGTTTTCCACTGATTTATATGTGCTTTTTGAAGCCACATTTCTTGTTCCTCTTCTTCTACACATCTCATGAGTAATCCGCTTGAGTCTTGGTGATACAAACTTCCAGCAATGATATGAAGGTTTTTAGCCTTCCATCAGGTCTTGGGTTCGGTTTGGTGCGATCCCATCTTTAGGTCCATGAGTGAGTATAGGGATCAACTTTTCTACCCATTGGGGACATACTTCGAGGTTAAACAAGTACGTGTCTGGCAGATCATCTAGTACTCCTATGGGTGGTTCTCCATGTGTCATTCTTGATAGGTGATCCGCTCTTATGTGGGTATTTCCTTTCTTGACTACTACTTCAAAATCAAATTCCATCAACAATAGAAACCGTCGTACTAGTCGTCCTGTATTACAAGGCTTATTGACTAAGTACAGTAGGGCTTGATGATCAATGAAGAATTTGAATTTGTTTGCCAATAAGTAGTGTTGAAACTTCTTTACTGCATACACCATCCCTAGGCCTTCTCTTTCAGTCGTGGTATAATTGCATTCCGCTTGATTCAACTGTCTACTAGCATAGGCTATAGGGTGATCTAACTTTCTTGTATCTGCGGGTTGAGCTAAGATGCAACCAATGGCAAACTTGGAAGCATCCACATGAATATGAAATGGTTTGTTCCAATTAGGTACTCGAAGGATTGGGGCTGAACTCAATCGACTCTTTAACTCATTAAAGGCATTTTCACATTCTTCAGTCCAATTAAATTGAGACAATAGTGCATAAAGAGGTCTAGCAATTATGGCATACATGTGTATAAATCTTCGGTAGTATCCGCAATGTCCCATAAATGCTTGGACTTCCTTCGCAGTCTTTGGTCTTGGCAATTCCAAAATCACTTTGATTTTGTCTTCATCAGTTGAAATTCCGTTTTTAGAGACAATATGTTCTAATATTTTTTCTTGTCGAACCATGAAGACACATTTTTCTGGGTTGAGGCATACTCTATATTGTCGACATTTGGCAAAGATCCTTCCTAGTTCAGGGATGTGCTCTGATCGTATAGCTGAGTAAATACATAAATCATCCACGTATACCTCCATACTCTTTCTCAGGAACTCTTTGAATACATGGCACATCAATCTTTGGAAAGTGGCTGGGGCATTGGTTAGGCCGAAAGGCATAACCCTAAAGGCGTACACTCCCCATTCAGTTGCAAAAGCTGTTTTATGTTGGTCCTCTGGAGCAATGGATACCTGATTATATCCTGAAAAGCCGTCCAAAAAACTGTAAACTTCTTTCCCTGCCACTCTTTCCAACAGATGATCTGTGATGGGTAATGGGTAACTATCCCTTATGGTAGCGGCATTTACTTTTTTCAGATTTATGCATACTCTTAGCTTACCATTCTTTTTCAGTACAACCACCAAAGGTGACACTCATTCTGTGTGTTCAATCTCATATATGAACCCAGCTTCTAACAACTTATCTATCTCTTCCTTTATCTTTGTTGAGTAAACATCGTTATATGTGTAAGGTCTTTGTTTGGAAGGTTTAGCTTCAGATGTCATAGGGATTCTATGTGCACATATAGAAGGGTCTACTCCTTTCAAATCCTTATATGTCCAGGAAAAGACATCCCTGTATTCCCTTATGATTCGTATTAACTCTTGTTCTTCCTCCATTGAGACATCCTGTCCTATAAAAGTACATCGTTCTTCTCCTTCCTCTAAGGTTACTACTATTTTCTTGGTCTTCTCTTTGTTGTCATATGCTATTTCTGACTATGCTTCTCGTTTTGGCATTTGAATAGCAATTCTTCTCTCTTCTACTTCATATTTTTTGAAGTGGGCGGGCACTTCAAATTGGTCTTGAGGCTTGTTTTCTTCATCATTTTTTGCTTTTTCTAATTCAAGCTCCTCTTCCTGTGTTGGTTCTTGATTTATTTCATTTATTATGACACTTACTTCTTGATTTCCACTTTCTATTTCCATTTGCTCTTGCTCCATTTCAATGCTCTCGTAATCCTCTTTCCATTCTTTTTCTATCACTTCCCCTTCTTCAGCCTCTTGAAGAACTACCACGTATAGACTAACATCATATCCTTCCTCGTCACTGCATTCATTCATGGTTATCACTTCTTCGTTCACACACACATCGAGAGTGGCTAAAATCTCCATCCAACCATGAGGTTCAAATTCTTCATCTAAGAATATTTGAGGCATATAGGTTGGATCTTGTACTGATCTAGCAACTCCTTGCTTTTGCTGCCACCCTTTCCTCCTATCTTCTTCCTTTTTCGCAGTTTGGCATATCCATAGATGAGTGTCTTCGTTCATCCATGATTGATCACTTGAACATATACTATGAATCGACTAGTTATCTTCCTCCTTATGAATCTGATTCCATTGTAAGGGGGGAACATCTTGATATGTGTATGTGTGGAGATTTATTCTTGTGGTGGTTCCTTCGTGCTATAGGTATACAACGTCTTTTCCCCAATCTTGCACTACCTTTAGTTGTCTCATGAAAGGTCTTCCAAGTATCATTTCATAATTGCTAGGCCTTTCAAATTGACATATCGCTAAGGTGTGCTCAAACTCAACTCCGCAAGTGGTAAAAACTACTCGTTCCAATAATCCCAAGGGTCTTTCAGTGTGTCCATCTGCATTTGTATCTTCATGCGTGTTGGTCTTAGAGCTGGTTTTCCCCATTTCTCCCAGATTTCTTTAGTTGCTATTCCTACTCCAGCTCCAGAATCTAAGATGGCTTTGGTAGTGTAACCTCTATAGGTAATTGGAAGGCACATGTTTCCTTCATCTCCCTCACTAAAATCTCCAACCTTATCGACTGGGATTTTTACTGTGTTTACTTCATCAGACATCTCCTTCTCTTCCGCCTTGATCTCCAATTGGCTGGTCAATTTCTCCTTCAAATGTGGTTTGACCTTCAACAGTTCTTCCAATGTCAGAGTGCAAGGGATTTTTACCTTTCTAAGGTGTTGTATGATATCCGATGTTTGGACTGATGGGTTCAAATCTTTTTTTCTTATTGAGGGAATGCGATATAATTCTGAATTATGTTCGTACTCTCCTGTATAATTTGGCAAAACCTTTACACTATCATTACTTGGATCAATTGGTATTATTTCTTCTAAATTCAGTTCAGGTATGGAGTCTTCAATTTCACCTTCTGCTTCTAGCTCCTCAAAGGGTGGTTCTATTCCTTCCACTTTCTTCCATCGGTCTTCTTGGACTCTTGCCCACATCTTTAGGCCATTCCCCTTCTACTTCGGGAACAATGGATCCTTCCCTTTTATCCTCACAGTAATTTCCATTATGTGTCTTACCTGCTTCGGGTTTCTCGGGTTCCTTAGGGATGACACACTCTTGGAATTCTCTTTCGGGAATTCGTGAGTTGGGTAATTGAAGAACAGGTTTTTCTAAGGTCTGCTGAGCCACTTCAATTAATTTTTTGCATATCTCCAACCTTTCCTTCTCTAGGTCACCTCTAGGATATTCTCTTTCATGTTGTTCGATGGTAGGTACTGCTCTTATTCGTGCTTTGTACACCCGAATCCACATGGCTAATTCTTCAAGCATGGGATCTGCTAAAACTGCTCCTACCTCTTCTTTTTTTTACTTTCCTTTCCGACTTTCTTCTTCCTCTTCTTGTTTCTCTTTTAGATTTTGTTCGCTCTTCTCAATTTCCTTCTTTTGTAGCAATTTCTTTTCCTTTATCCTATCTCTACGGTTCTTCCATCTTTGTGTTCGTTTGCTTACAACACTTCTCTCAGGCTCTTCCGAGTCTTCAACTACTTGAGGTGTAGGTATGTTCATTTCTCTGTCACCTTGATCATTTTCTTAAGTTTTGTCTGGGGTCTCTCTAGCTTTGGCTCTGGTTATTGCTTTCAATGGTACAATGTACTCTTATCGCTTCCTGATGATTCTATCACTTCTATCACGCTAATTTGCACGTTAGAGTTAACTTTGTTGGGGTTCTTGGGGCAATCTCTGAAAAGGTGTTCTTTACCACAATCACTACAGTATCCTTCCCAGAGTCGCTGTGGTGGTGGTGGGTTTGGTCATGTACATTCTCTGATATAATGATCACCTCCGCATCTATAACATGGTCCTCTAGGTACAGGTGGTTTGTTCATGGGTCGGGGGGATATGGATGCCCTATGGGCTGTGTACATCAATGACACATAGTCCTACTCATATCCGTAGGAACTATCTGGCACTTCCATGCCATAGGTATATGGTTCGTACATTTGTCCATATTCTATCATGGAGCTCTCATAAGTGGGATAGTTTCCTTGACTATGGTCATAGGATGAATCAAATGATTCATTACTAGGCAATGGTGTGGCTGGGACTATTGCTCTCTCTAGGTTTTCTTCAGGTTGAGCCATTTTCACTGGGACAACATTCTGAGGATAGGGCGGTTGTTGTCCTAACACTGGTTGTGGTTGATTGTACCCTTGATAAGCATATGGTCATGGTACAGGTGTCTGCTGCTGATAGGTGGGATATCTAAAGGCTTCACCTCCTTGGTCTCTCTGAGGGTATCCGTAAGGTCTCATGACAGGTTGTGCAGGTCTTGATTGCCTATTGTAAGGACAATTTTCTACGTTGTGATTTGTGTATTTTTGTTCTATGCTGCAATATTGTAAAGGACCTGGAACGGGTGGTCTATTGTAAGCATAGGCAGGTGGTGGGACTATTCCCCTAGTGCACAAATGAGATGGATGATCTCCTCCACAATGCATACATCTTCTAAGCATGGGCACTGTCATTGGGTTGTTGGGGTCGTTCCTCTATCCTTGAACGTTCAACTTCTTTGCTACTAAGTCAGCTATTTCCTCTACATTGTTCTTAGGGTTTGATGTGCTGCTGGCTGAATCTTCACTTTTGGTACTACCTTGAGGTATTTTCAGATCCTCTGCTAGATTGTCTTCTAGGTCGATACATTCCTTCATACATTCTTGCAAAGTTTGTACTCTTTTCACATACACCAGAGATCTTAATGATCCATTCAATAATCCTTCCAAAAATAATGACACCATTTTGTTTTTGAGTGGGCCTCTCTTCCACTGGGAACCTATCCACATACTGCTTGAATCTTCTTGCTGCCAATCTCACTGATTCCGTAGGAGCTTGCTTAAAGATATGAATCAACGATGACGAATTGTTTTTAATTCTAGACTTAGTGAATTCCTCAATCATTTCTTGATAGACTTGTTCCATATTTTGAAAATTATTAGGATCTAATGGCTGGAACCAAGCTAAAGTTGTGTCTGTCAAAGTTAGACCAAAAGACTCATATTGGATAAAAAAATCTTATACTTGTTCGGCTTTGATTACTTGCTTAAATTCAGCTATATGATTGTAAGGTTCACTAGAGCCATCATAGTGATTTCTCATTCATTTGGCAACTTGAATTGGCCTTAATCTTCTTCCTCCTTCAGGCAGTCTAGGCATCACACGGAAAACTGGTCTTCCAATCGGTATACCAGGTCCTCTTGCTACAGGTGGTCTAACTGGGGCAGGAATTCCATTTCTTGGATCCACAGGTGGCTGAGGTCGATAGTTAGGGTTATTTGCAGGCATAGCAAACTGCACATGTGGTCTAACCGGGATTTGAGTTTGTTGTGTTTGTCCTGACTGTTGAAATGAATTATTCTGAGAGGTTCCATGTGGGTTTTGTGAAGTAGTGGCTTGATCTCTCGGGGGAAACACTGGAATGTTCTGATATTTCAACCCGGCTCTCTCTGAATCTGTTAAGGGCCAATACCTTCTCTGGTTTTTGTCCAAATACGTGATGATGGTGGGGAAGTCAGGATCTTGTAACTCATAGATAGTCACGGGGTTAGGGACTGCTTCCCATATTGAAGAGTGGGCTCTGAGGAGATGCTCCATTCCATTGATCAAATACACATCCATTAAGGAGTCGTCTTGGGGCACCAAGTCTCCTCTCCAAACCCTAACGACAGTAGATCTCCCTCTAGGTGTGGTCACTTGCACCTCGTTCCCGTCTTCATTAAGGTTATGAGCAGTGTTTTCTTCCCCAAGTTCATTGATGTTTTCCGGATGTTCTGTAACAACATACTGGATATCTCTTTTATCCATATAAAATCCTCCTGAATACTTAACTGCTGGCCTAGGCACTATGTAAGCATCTGAAGATTTCTTCAGTCTGGCCACTGATCCGTTTAGACCATCTAGATAGACAGGTATCTCATGTTGATTGGTGGTCACATATTCTAAAGATGTCCAATATTCTCCCTCAATAATTGACATCATGCCAATCATTGGTACAGTGTTTTGCATATCCTCTGAAGCCATAGGAATTTCTTCTTCTGACTCACTAGAGGTTTCAGAATAATGTGAACGGCTACTTGGTTCGGCTACACTTCCTACAGAAGAGATCACACTTCTTCGGCTTCCTAGGGTTCTCCCAGATCTTAGGTTCATTCACTTTAAAGTTCTATTTAACCTTGCCAACCTCCAACTTCTAGAGTTCTTCACTAAAGGTCAGAATTCTAGAAAAATTTGGCTGGGAAAGGACTGACTATGAAATCTCAAGTCACGATACTTGGCCCAAAAAGTTCACGATACTCGACCTTTCCACAAGACGATACACGATACTTCCATGAGACGATACACGATACTTGAATGAGACAATACACGATACTTGAATGAGACGATACACGATATTTGAGAAACGTGATACTCGATACTCCAAAAAACTCGATACTCGATACACGATACTTGATCACACGATACTTGATCACACGATACTTGAGATAGCACGATACACGATACTCGATACTTGTGAAGTATCGCGATCGGGCAATACACGATACCCGATACTCCAAGAAACGTGATACTTGATACACGATACTTGTGAACTATCGTGATCGGGCAATACACGATACTCGATACTTGTGAAGTATCGCGATCAGGCAATACACGATACTCGATACTTGTAAAGTATCGCGATCGGGCAATACACGATACCCAATACTCCAAAAAACGCGATACTCGATACATGATACTTGTGAAGTATCGCGATCGGGCAATACACGATACTCGATACTTGTGAAGTATCGTGATCGGGCAATACACGATACTCGATACTTGTGAAGTATCGCGATACTCAACCACAGGAGATCAAGATATTTGTCAGGTATCGCGATACTCGACCGCGGGAGAACACGATACTTGACACTTTTTTAGTTTTTTGCAAGTGTGTTTTGAATTTAAGATGAATATGTGTGTTTATCAAGCTCTTCTACCCTCTCCTCACCAACTGTATCACCCAAAATATACTTTCTAAGCCCTGTTAGACCCTCACGATACCTGCCGCAGATCGTTTGGCAATGATACTTAATTTTTTATTGATGAAGATGAGTAGCAGATTGAATTGCTCACCTTAGAGGCTCTTTCCCAAATCTTCTATCACTCTCTCTAGCTCTGTGCTGCTCCCAATCCCTTTGCTTATTAGAACGTGATACTCGACAGAAGGCTCTTACGATACTTGCTGCTAGATACTTTGGGTTTTATACTCTTTGAAAAATTCTCCTACACTGAAAAAGAACAACAGGACAAAGGTTGAATGCTACTCTAACTACTTAACCTACTCCCTTACTCCTCCTACTCTACTCACTCCACTCACTTCCCTAGACTAATAACTCACTACACACTCTTCAAGAGTGAGAATTAGTAAGTGTGAATGAAAGTGACTTACCAAAGAAGAGAAATTCACTACTCCTCCTCTCGCTTCAATGCAAAAAGCTACTTACCATCACACGAATGCCTCGGTTTGATTCGACACTCCCCGGCAACTGCGCCAAAAAACGTGTATACCTAAGAACCAACTTAGGGATTTGTGGAGAAAGAGACTATACCTCAATCCCCCTCAAGTACATATAGTGGGGATTCACGCTTTAATTATCAATCCGATGAGTATCAAAACCTAGCCGAGTATATGAGGACATGCATTCAAATGACAATCAACGAAAATGAGTTACTCAAAGAGTGCAAACAAGGCAAAGACTAATCCAAACAAGCTTCAACTGTCAGTCATGGTGTCACGATACTTGGTGCAGCAGCCAATAGTAAATTGAGCTTTTCTCTCAGCTCCAAACTCCAAATACAGAAATAAGCATATGCATTTCAAAGCTCTCAAGAAGACGCATCCAATGGTGGTATTTTCACTCAATTTTGACGCTTCTACTTCAAGTTATGAACAAAATACTGAGTCACAGGAATGACCTTCCTACACTTCAGCACTTCCTACACTTCACACACACCTTAACCACAGCAAACAAACACTTTCATGGATAGACAACACTTCCTAACACTCTTTCCAAGCAACACACATGCATACAAGCTCACAAAGAAGAAGATACAGAGGGGAGAAGAGACAAATTCGAAATTATGTGCTCTTGATTCTCACAATGGCAAAAAGTCTTTACAAAGAGTCACAAATTGACTTATATACTTGTGCCCTAAAAATGGTCCTTTCACACAAGAGACCGGCACTTTATTCACTAAAAGGCTAATTTCCTACTAATTTACATGGGTAGGCTACTAATCTTCAGTGGGGATGCATCTAGAGGACTCCTCTGGTGCCTTTACAACGGAAAATATATTACAAGAATGGTTATAATACAAAAATAAGGTGTCCAAATCGAAAAAATTTTGGGGCCCTTCTTTTTCTCTGCCTTGTGCTCTCTGTGCTCTGCAACAGTGGCTAACATAAGCCATCTATTGCTCACTTGCGTGTCTTTGGTCGTCTCGCATATGCATTAGTGCCTAAACAACAAAGAAGGAAATTGGATGATAGAATAGTGAAATGTATTTTTGTTGGGTACAATTCCAAAAGCAAAGGCTGTCTTCTGTATCATCCACAGAATAAAGGCATTTTGGTTAACCGTGATGTTGTTTTTGTGGAAGATGCAATTCAACCATTACTTTCATGTACGAAGGAGACTACTTCAGTGAGCTCTAGAGATGTGTATGACATATTTCTTCCTCTTTTTACAAGTGAATGGTCAAGTGCTAGCCCAAACGAGTCAATTTCTCATCCTTTACAAGTTCCATATAATGATGCAAATCATTCCATTTTTTATGCAGATTTACATGATGCACTTGTTGATGAGAGGGATAACATAGAAGAGGCTAAAACAATGCCTAAATGGTTGGTAAGGACTTTGAGAGATAGCATATTAGATGCACCTTTGTCATATTGTACTCATTCACACTCTCATCGTGCTTCGTTTGCATCAGATTGCTATGCAATGGCTATCTCTTGTCTTTGTGAGAATGATCTTGTTTCTTTTGATGAAGCACAAATTTCAAAAAATTAGATGGGTTCTATGCAATCAAAATATAATGCTATTATGAAGAACGGTACCTAATTTTTATGTGATTTGCCTCTAGCCAAAAAGGAAATTGGCACTAAATGGGTATACAAGTTGAAACATAAGCATGACATAACAATTGATAGGTATAAGGCTAGGCTTGTTGCAAAAGGTTATGCTCAAGAGGCATTGATTTTGATGAGACATTTTTACCCACATGAAGAATCACCACCATTCATATCATTTGTGCTCTTGCAGCTCATCCTGGTTGGAATGTACATCACTTGGACAATAAAATTGCATTTCTAAATTTTGACTTACATGAAGAAGTGTATGTATTTTAGCCCCATAGTTTTGTGCAAAAAGGGCACGAAAACAAAGTGTGCAAGCTGAAAAAGGAATTATATGGTTTGATGCAAGCACACATGCTTGATATGAAGAGATACATACCTACTTGATTGCACATGGTTTTGAGAACAACCCAGTTGAGAGCACCTTATATGCAAAGCATACAGATGATGTACTTCTTATCATTGTTGTGTATGTTGATGACATGTTGCTCACTAGTCCTAATGAGAAGCATATTGCTGAATTTAAGGCTGATTTGCATGCCTCTTTTGAGATGTAAGGTTTGGGGCAGTTGCATCATTATTTAGACATTCAGTTTATGCAAGTTGATGGGGGGATAACTTTGTGTCAAACAAACTATATTGACAGATTATTGTAGCGTTTTGGCCTTGAAAATTGCAAACCTATTGCTAGTCATATGGAAATAGGTTTATGTTTGAGTCTTCATGATGCTAGAAATGCATTTGATGTTGTTCTCTATCAACATCTTGTTGTATGCTTGATTTACTTATGCACAAATCTGCATGATATTCAGATTTTTGTCTCTCAGATGATCAGGTTTATGCATTGCCTAGGTGTCAAGCATTGCCAGGTGGTTAAGCACATCTTTTGCTATTTGAGTGATACCCATCTACTTGATTGTTTTATCCTAAGGGAGGGATCATTACCGCCAGAGTTAGATGTTTTTTCTAGATGGTACTAGGCTAGCTGCTATGACACTTGTGTGTCCACTAGTGGTTTTTGCTTCATGATTGGTAGCTCATGCATATCTTGGTTGAGCGAGAAGAAGCATAGTGTGCCCAATTCTAGTTGTGAGGATAAGTATAGGGAAGCTTTCACAACAGCTGTTGAGTGTGTGTGGCTCAAATGCCTCATGATCCAATAAGAAGAAGTGACCTAGTACCATGAAGATATAGGAGGATGTGGAATTTAGTGCAACAATTAACAGACGATAGCTACATGGCTCATCATTGTGCTTACATGACCAAGGTGATAGAAAATGTTGAACCTTATTTTTTTGAAGATGAAATTGGAAATGCAAATTGCGAGAAAGCTATGGGTTACGATATGGATGCACTTTATGGAAATGAAACATGGAATTTGGTTCCATTACTACAAGGAAAGAAACCTATAGATTGCAAGTGGGTTTACAAGGTAAAGCACAATGCTGATGGTAACATAAGCAAACATAATGCGTGATTGGTAGCAAAAGGATATGCACAAACATATGGCATCGAATATGAAAAAACTTTTAGCCCTATAGCTAAAATGACTATTGTTAGAGCACTTGTTGTGTTGGCTATAGAAAAAGGATGGATTTCCCATAAGATGGATGTGAAGAATGCTTTCTTACATAGCAAGTCGCAGGAAGAAGTATACATGGAATGGACCAACCACAAGGATATGAGGAATTCAAAGCATCCTCATTATGTTTGTAGGTTGTAAAAGGATTTTTAAGGGCTTAAATGAGTCCCTCATGCTTGCCATGCAAATATTTCATATTATTTAACTTCAATTGGATTCTCTATATGTAATGTAGATCACTCATTGTATGCAAAGAAGGCTGATGATGGCATCATAATTATGGTTATTTCTATTGATGATTTGATTGTAGGTGGTTATAATGAAGAAATAATTAAAGAGGTAAAGAAACTCCTTATGCAAGAATTTGATATGAAAGATCTTGGTGTGCTTCACTATTTTTTTGAGCATTGAGTTTATACATATAGAAATAGGTATATGGCTATACCAAAGGAAATATGCATTGAGTATGCTACAAAAGTATGGTGTGTCTAGCTTACGTTCCATGCCATTAGATCATAATTTGAAGTTGCTACCTCAAGTGAAGCATTGGTAAATTCTATTATGTACACAAAAATTGTGGGAAGTTTGATACATTTCACAATTACAAAGTTTGATCTAAGCTAAACTATGGGACTTTAGAGTTGGTTTATGGAGGTTCTCAAGAAACCACATTGAGATGCTTTATGATGCACTCTATGTTATGTGAGTGCTACTTTGGATTATGCATTGTTTTATGAAGCTCGTGTGGAATTGCAAGTTCATGGATACATCGATGTAGATTGTGCTAGTAGTGTTCCAGATTGAGGATCTACTAGTGGTTTTCTATTTTCACTTGACAATGCTACTGTTACATGGAGTCGTAAGAGTAACCCATTGTTGCTTTGTCAAGTACATAGACTAATTGTAGAGGTGTTGCAATGGAAGCATGTGAGGCATCATGGCTAGAGATGCTACTTGAAAGTCAAGGTGTAGAACTATAGAAGCCTATCACCATTTATTGTGATAATCTTAATAGCATATAGTTAACAAAAAATCCAGTTTTTCATTCTAGAACAAAGCATATCAAGGTACATTATCACTTCATCAGGGAAAAAGTATTAACAAGTGATATTGATCTTGTTTATGTGAGGCCAAATGAGCAGGTTGATGATATTTTCACTAAAGCACTTGGATAAGACAAGTTGAAGAAGTTTTGAAAGATGCTTGGATTATAGGACATGACATTGAGCTTAAGGGGAGTGTTGAGATATCAAGCTCAACATGAGGTCATTGAGGATGACACATACCACTTTTAATTTCTCTAACATGTATGTTGATATATAATCTATAGTGATATGTGTGAACACATTCAGGGCTATCGTGGTACTTTTTTCCCTCTTGAGGAGGTTTTTTTCGTCAACTTGTATATATGCATATAATCCTAATATATTGCTTATCTTTGTACATTCACTTGGTAAGATTTTATGTATTGTGTTGTGATCCAAGCTTTCTTCTTCTTCCTTGTCTTGTTTATGTGCTTTCGTAGGCCTGCAACTCCAACAATTGGTATCAAATTAGGTCACTGCTTCATCTATGGCATTGTTGACACCCTTTCCATCACAATTTTAGAATCATATGAAAATTGGTGAGCATACTGGGGGCAATTGTATGAAAATAGTTTTGTTACATGGTGTCAAAATTTTGATCTAAGCAAACCAACGGCCCAAAAGTTTATGCCCTACCTAACCTAATGGCTAGGCTTACAAAGATCATTGATTACCATCAACGGTCACATGTAGACCTCATCTAGCTTGGAAGTTAGGGTTTCACAAATGTCTTAGTCCTCATAGTGGCTTCTACTCATAATGAGGGCCTTACAACTTAAAGCACCATGGATCATTTGTGGTCACTTTAGGATGGATTATTGAGTATCTCTAACACCTATACCTATATGTGGAGAAGTCTCAAAGCAAGCAAAAATAAAAAAGTGTAGCAAACAAAAATGAGAGAAGAGGCTAGAAAACATGAGAACAATAAGGCTAGAAAACTTAGAATTTTTTGTTGCTATATTTAGGTAGTGATGTGTGTGAACATACTAGGACTATCGGGGCACTTTTTTCCCTCTTTTAGGAGGTTTTTTCCCCTGACTTGTATATACGCCTATTGCCCTAACGTGCTACTTATCTTTGTACATTCTAGTGGTAATACATTTTTTATTGTGTGTTGTGATCCAAGCTTCATCTTCTTCCTTGTTTTGTTCGTGTGCTTTCATAGACGTCTAACTCCAACAATTGGTATCAAAGCAGGTCATCGCTTCATCTAGGGCATCATGGACACTCCTCCGGTCATAGTCTCAGAATCGCATGAAATTTGGTACCTATACTCATGGTGATTAGGAGATCAAAACGGCTTCGCTCTATGTGTCAAAATCACGATCTGAGCTCATTTCGGCCTTCGAACACAATATCACAGCACTTGTGTAGGCTATTTCATCTTTTTGCGCCAAAGATATATACGAGTTTTGGTTCGCCAGTATAAGTGTCTCAAAGTTTGCTACATGTTTAGCAGAACTCATTTGGCTAGTTCTGTTCAACTTTTCAGATAGAGTCATTTTTTTGCATCAAGGTATTTTAGTCAGTGGCCATGGCTGAAAAAAGTGATGTATTCCGTATGTTGGTTGTTGAGGATAAGTTGGATGGTACCAATTATCCATTGTGGGCTTATATGATGCATCATGTATTGGACACAAAAGGACTATGGAATATTGTGCAAGGTGTTGAAAAACGTCCTCTTACACCTATGAACAAAGGTACTATAAATACAGGTACTAAAGCTGATGTAGATGGTGTCGAAGATGGTGATATTCTGTAGATTCTTGTTCATGTTGTTGTTTTTGTTGCACCTAGTGCAGAACAAATTCGTTGGGATGGAAGAGATGTTGAGGCACATGCATTGATAGCTTTGTCTGTCAAATGTGTCATTATTCCTCATATTAGCTCTTGTAGAATAGCTAAGGATACTTGGGATACACTTACTACATTGTACTAGGATAGGAATGAGACTCATGTAGCTTACCTCCAAAAACAATTGGAGAGTGAGCACATGAATGAAGGTGATTCTATGGACAATTTTCTGACAAAGATCAAGGATTTGAAGGAACAATTGATTTCTGTAGATGAACTCCTTCCTAACAGTTCACTTGTGCAGATTGTTCTGAATGGTCTTCCCGACTCATATCAGAGTTTTGCTTCTACTCTTCATTTGATGATGAAAGGAAATCCAAATGCCTTAACATTTGAAGAGTTAGTTTTTGTTTTGTTGCAAGAAGACCAATCTAGGCAGAACAAGTCTATTATGCATGTTGCAGATCAAGCTTTCCGTGCTACTCAGAAGGGCAAAGGTAAATGGAGCTCTTCTACTAGTAAGTAGAAATATGCAAATGTTGCACATTCAAAGAAGGAAGACAAAGATGAAAAGAAATCAGAAAATCAGAAATTGTTTTGCAAATATTGTAAAGCAAATGATCATGTTATTAAGATTTGTCCAAAATTGGCTGCTAAAGAGGCAAAGAAGAAGGAGGTTGGAATGGTTGTTGCAGAGGCCTCCACACCAAAAATAGAGTCTGCTAATCTAGTACAGAATGAAGAATGGGTGTTTACTACTATTTGCAATTTTGACCCATCTTCTCATGAGCAGTGTATGTCTGCAATAGACTCAAATGTTTGGTAATTTGATAGTGGGGCAACCAAACATATTACTTTGCAGCATAGTTTCTTCACTTCACTCGAGCCTTCCCCTAAAGGGAATACTGTCACATGTGCCAACAACTCCTCTTATCCTATCATGGAAGTTGGTAAGATCATTTCGACTACTACTGATGGTAGTTCTTTCATTTTGTCAGATGTTTTATTTGTGCCAGGGATCAAGAAGATTCTGTTATCAGTTTTGGCTTTAGCCAAGATTGGCTTGGCTGTGAAATTTGTTGATGACAGGTGTATAGTTCATGATCTTTCAAATGGTGATGTGATTATTGATTCTGCCATTTTATGTTGTGGATTGTATAAGCTCATAGACTATGAAAGGTTTGTGAATGATTCGGCATGTGAAGTACATGATTCTCAGGCTATGTCAAATGCAAAGCTTTGGCATGCATGCTTTGGTCATCTAAATTTTGCTAGTTTGCTACGCTTGTAGAAATATGAAATGATGTCCTCTTTGCCCAAACTTGAGTACCCGGAAAACATTTGTGAAGGTTGTATTTTGGGCAAAATAAGATGGTTTAGTTCGGGCTACTAAGAAATTGGAGCTTGTACATAGTGATGTTTGTGCTCCTATGCATGCACCTTCTTTTGGAAACTATCTTTAATTCATGACTTTCATTGATGATTTTTCCAAGCATGCATGGGTATATCTAATCAAAGCAAAGTCCGAAGTGTTTATGTGCTTCAAATAATTTTTGGTTTTGGCTGAAAATTTATTAGCATGTTAAATGGGCACCCTCCATTCTGATCAAGGGGGGGATATATGTCTTCTGACTTTAATGCATTTCTAGCTGAACGTGGGATAAAACATCAATGTATTGTGTTGTATACACCTCAACAGAATGGAGTTGTTGAACGAAAGAATAGATCACTCATGGAGATGGCGAGGTGTATGGTCAAGAGTCAAGCTTTAACACATAGTTTTTTGCTTGTGGCTATCATGTGTGCAGCATATGTACTTAACAGGTGTCCCATTAAAGCATTGCAATCTATTACTCCATATGAGGCTTGGCATGGTTGCAAGACATCTGTTGCTCATCTGCATGTTTTTGGTTGTCTGGCATATGCATTAGTGCCTGAACAACATCGTAAGAAGTCAGATGATAAAACAGTAAAATGTATTTTTGTTGGGTACAATTCCAAAAGCAGAGGATATCGTCTGTATCATCCATAGACTAAACGCATTTTGGTTAGCCATGGTGTTGTTTTTGTGCAAGATATACTTTCATATACGAAGGAGACATTTGTTAGCCTTTACTTTCATATACGAAGGAGACATTTGTTAGCCTTTACTTTCATATACGAAGGAGACATTTGTTAGCTCCAACGACATGTATGATACTTTGCTTCCTCTTTTTACAGGTGGAGAATCTAGTGCTGGTCCTAATGAGGCAACTTCTCAGCCATGCTGATCATTCTATTTCTGATGCAGATTTACATGATGCACTTGTTGATGAGAGAGCTGATATTGAGGAGGCAAAAACTATGCCAAAATGGATGGTGTAGACTTTGCATGACAGCAAATTAAATGCACCTCTGTTATATTGTACTCGTTCAAGCTCTCATAGTGCCTCTTTTGTATCAAATTGCTATGCTATGGCTACATCTAGTCTTTGTGATGAGACTTGGCCTATTTTGTTTGATGAAGCACAAAATTCTGAACATTGGATGGCTGCAATGCAATCTAAATCTTATGAACATTGGATGGTACCTGGTCTTTACGTGACTTGCCTCCTGGCAAGAAGGCCATTGGCACTAAGTGGGTATACAAGCTGAAGCGTAAACCTGATGGAATAGTTGACAGGTATAAGGCCAGGCTTGTTGCAAAGGGTTATGCATAGAAAAGAGGCATTGATTTTGATGAGACCTTTGTTCCTACTTGTCGAATGACTACTATTCATAACATTTGTGCACTTGCAGCTCATCACAGTTGGAATGCACATTAGTTGGACATTAAAACAACATTTTTTAATGGTGACTTACATCAAGAAGTGTATGTTTTTCAGCCCCGTGGCTTTGTGTAGAAAGGGCATGAAAACCAGGTGTGCAGCTTAAAGAAGGCATTATATGGTTTAAAGCAAGCACCACGTGCTTGCTATGATAAAATACATGCCTATTTGATTGCACATGGTTTTGAGAATAGTCCAACTGAAAGCACCTTATATGTTAAGCATGCTAATGATGTTCTTCTGATAATTGTGGTGTATGTTGATGACATGCTGCTCACTGGTCCTCATGAGAAGCATATTTCTGATTTCAAGGTTGATTTACATGCCTCATTTGAGATGTCTGATTTGGCGCATTTGCATCATTATTTGGGCATTCAATTTATGCACGTTGATGGTGGAATGGCATTGTGTCAAACAAAATATATTGACACATTATTGCAACATTTTGGCCTTGAAGACTGTAAACCTATTGCCACTCCTATGGAGATAGGTTTACGATTAACTCTTCATGATGCTGGAGATGCATTTGATGTTGTTCTCTATAAGAAGGCTATTGGATGCTTGATTTACTTATGCATTACTCGACCATATATTCAGTTTGGTGTCTCACATATGAGCAAGTTTATGCATTGCCCAGGTGTCAAGCATTGGCATGTGGTTATGCACATCTTTCGCTACTTGAGTGGTAATCGGCTGCCTGGGTTGTTTTATCCCAAGGGGGGATCACTACTACTAGATTTGCATGCTTTTTTTGACTCTGACTGGGCCGGTTGCTATGACACTCGTGTGTCCACCAGTGGTTTTTGCTTCATGCTTGGTAGCTCATGCATATCTTGGCTGAGCAAGAAGCAACCTACTATGGCCACTTCCATTTGTGAGGCTGAGTATAGGGCAGCTTTCACAGCGACTGTTGAGTGTGTGTGGCTCAGACGCCTTATGGATGATTTGGGTGTTGGTCAATCTTCTGCCACCACCATCTTCACTAATAGTCAGAGCACATTGGCAGTTGCAAGGAACCCGTGTTCCATGCTCGCACTAAGCACATTGAGGTGCATTATCATTATGTCAGGGAGAGGTTCTCTGCTAGAGAGATCAGCTTGGCATATGTGCCCATGTAGGAGAAAATTGCAGACCTTTTCATGAAGGCTCTGCCTAGGGAGAACTTTGAAGCTTTCCGCAAAGCTTTGGGCTTACTTCCTTCTGTGGATTGATTCCACATAGCTTGGCACTTCCTTATACATGAGTGCAAGCTCCTTGTTCACTGCATCACTCCCAGTGGGGATTTTTTTATATATTTAGGTAGTGATGTGTGTGAACACACTAGAACCATCAGGGCACTTTTTTCCCTCTTTAGGAGGTTCCCCCCCCCCCCCCCCCCCCCCGGCTTGTATATATGCATATTTCCCTAACAGGCTACTTATCTTTGTACATTCTAGTGGTAATACATTCAATATTGTGTGTTGTGCTCCAAGCTTCTTCTTCTTCCTTTTGATGTTTGCATGCTTTCGCAGACGTCTAACTCCAACATTTTTTGCATCAAATAATAATTAAAAAAAAAATCAAACTTCTCATGAAAAAACATTAAGAACATCCCATTCCTCGTTGGAAAAAAACATAGTCATGCATGAGAGAACCACATGGTTATACAAGAAACATTAGTAAGCCTATTTGTGAGGTCAATGCAATCGGTTTTACCTCTTTTAGATTACTGAGCTATGGGTTAGAGGGTAAACTCTCTTTGAAGTCATTAGAATCCCCACCTAAATAAATCACAAGATCCATAGTTAATTTACTCGGAATAAAAACTTACCTTTCTTAATTCCTCCTTTGTTGACTCCACACAAAGGATATTGGCATATTACATGCGCAATCTTTTACATTCTTTCCCCCAAACAAGCTTAAACTTTAATTAAGAGGAAACTCCTTTGTTAACTTCATACAAACGATATTGGCATATCACGTGCGGAATCTTTTACATTTTTTCCTCCAAACAAGCTTAAACTTTATGAAAGAGGAAAAGTCTACACGAGAGCGAAAGAGAGTCATAACGAAGCATGATGTGGAGGTCGTCCCCTTTGTGTGGAATCCACTTCCTTTTCATTTTTTGGCCTACCATTATAAAAACAATTGCATATGCAAAATGGTTCAATGCTCTTCTTTTTAGAGACTTCATATATATATATATATATATATATATATATATATATATATATATATATATATATATATATATATATATATATATATATATATATATATATGAAGTCTCTAAAAAGAAGAGCATTGAACCATTTTGCATATGCAATTGTTTTATATTATGGAGGGCTCTTTGGACATGTTGCCGAAAATTATGGTGGATCTTTATTTCCGAAATTTCCACAACACCTCCTTCCTAATCATGTTGGAGAGGGCCATAGAGAAGCCCACTACCTCTTCTAGAAGAGCTTGTTGTGAGGATATTATTTGGCCCAATTGGATTCATTTTTTATGATGTGTGCTCCCATCTCTACTTGTTATTAAGGCAATGATGGGGCTTCGTCCTGTTTCAAGCTTTCTACCATTAGTGTCCATGTGAAAGGCCAAATGGCCACCAGACACTCCTTTGTATATGTTCTTTAATAAAACATATAGTGGCCTGGTCAGTCACAGACTGGAAGTTCGATCACATTTCTAAGGTCTAAGAAGTCCATCTTCGTGCTCCCTTGTACTGTGTTTTCTGCGTATTCTGCAGGCTCTGTACAGAGTACCGTGTGTGGTCTTATGAGGTCCGTTTTCTACTCTGAGGATATCGTCGTGGAGCTCTCGATAAGGAGAGCACACCGTGGTGCATCGCCAATGAATCCCTTCAATATGTTGTATGTTAAGGATAGGTTGGACGATACTAATTACCCATTTGGGCATATATGATATGTTATTTATTAGTAGCAAATGGATTGTGGAGTATTGTGCAAGGTGTTGAAAAACATCCTACTACACTTGCAAAATATAGTTATTTAAGGTGATGCACATGGCTTTGAAGATGATGATCTTCAAATTCTTGTTTGTGTTGTGATTCCTGCTTGACCTATTGCAGAGCAACTTCATTGGGATGGTAGAGATGATCAATTACGTTCATTGATAGCTTTCTACCAAAAGTTCCACTGTCCCTCACATTCACTCCTACAAAATAGAAAAGTATGCTTGGGATACACTTAGGACTTTATATCACACAAGAAATGAGGCTCATGTTGCTTACCTCCAAAAACAATTGGAGAGTGATCATATGAATGAAATAGATTCTATGGACAGTTTTTTGAAAAAGATAAAAGATTTGAAGGAGTGGTTGGTTTCATGAATTCTTTCTAGATTGTTCACTTATAGAGACTGTTCTTAATGGTCTTCCATATTCATATCACAGTTTTGCTTCTACTCTTCGTTGATGATGAAAGGCAATCCTAATGCCTTAACATTTGAGGATTTAGTCTTTGTTTTGTTGCAGGAAGATCAATCTAGACATAATAGGTCCATTATGCATGTATAGATCAAGCTTTACTAGCTAGTCAGAAGGGCAAAGGTGAATGGAGCTCATCTAGTAGTAAGCAAAAATATGTTAATGTTTCACAATTAAAGAAGAAATACAAAGATGGGAAGAAAACAAAAAAGCAGAAACAATTTTGTAAATATTGTAAGGGAAGTGATCATGTCATAAAGGGTTGTCCAAAACTAGCTACAAAAGAGGCAAAGAAGAAAGAGGTTGGAATGGTTGTTGCAGAGACCTCTATGCCTAAAACAAAGTCTGATAATCTTGTTTTGATTGAAGAATGGGCATTTACTTATGTATGAAACTATGACCTATATTGTCATGAGCGATGTATGTCTATATTAGACTCAAATGTTTGGTACTTTGATAGTGGGGCAACCAAACATATTACCTCACAACACAGTCTCTTCAATTCACTTTAGCTTGCCCTTATAGGGAATACTATCACATGTGGTAACACCTCCTATTTTCTTGTAATGGGATTTGTCAAAATCATTTTAAATACTACTCATAGTAGTTCTTTCACATTGCTAGATGTTTTGTATGTAACACGGATCAAGAAAAATGTGTTGTCAATTTCAACATTAGCTAAGATTGACTTGGTTGTTGAATTTGTTGATGCCAGATGTACAATTCATGATATTTCAAATGGATATGTTATTATTGCTTTTGACATTTTATGTCATGGGCTATATAAGTTCATAGACTCTGCAATATCTGTGAAGATTCAACATGTTTAGTTCAAGGTTCTCCGGCTATGTCAGTTGCAAAGCTTTGGCATGCATGCTTTGGTCATTTGAATTTTGCTAGTTTGCTATGCCTACAAAAATCTGAAATGGTGTCCTCTTCGTCCAAACTTGAGGCACTTTGTAAACATGTCTATGAAGGCTTTTGGGAAAAATATAGAGTTCATTCTTCCCAAAAGTTGGTTCATTTTGAGCTTCTCTTAAATTTCAGCTTCTTCATAACGATGTATGTGGTCCTATGCAAACACATTCTTTTGGGAACTACCTTTACTTCATGAATTTTATTGATGATTTCTCCAAGCATGCATGGGTGTCGCCACTAAAAGCAAAGTCCGAAGTGTTTATGTGCTCCAAATAGTTTCTAGTTTTGGCTGAAACTTTATCAACATGTCAGTTGGATACCCTCCATTCTAATCGAGGGGTAGAATGCAATTAATAGGTGTGCCATCAAAGCACTGCAATCTATCAGTCCATTTGAGACTTGGCATGGTCACAAGCCATCTATTGCTCACTTGCATATCTTTGGTTGACTGACATATGCATTAGTGCCTAAACAACAAAGGAGGAAATTGGATGATAGAATAGTGAACTATATTTTTCTTGGGTACAAAAGTTCATGGATATATCGACGTAGATTGTGCTAGTGGTGTTCCAAATAGAGGATCTACTAGTGGTTTTCTACTTTCACTTGATAGTGCTACTATTACATGGACTATTAAGAAGTAACCCATTGTTGCTTTGCCGAGTACACATGCTAAGTATAGAGGTGTTGCAATGGAAGCATGTGAGGCATCATGGCTAGAGATGCTACTTGAAGGTTAAGGTGTAGAATTGCAGAAGCCTATCATCATTTATTGTGATAATCTTAATAGCATATAGTTAGCACAACACTCAATTTTTCATTCTAGAACAAAGTATATCAGGGAAAAAGTATTAGCAGGTGATATTGATCTTCTTTAGGTGAGGCAGAATGAGCATGTTGCTGATATTTTCACTAAAGCACTCGGATGAGACAACCTGAAGAAGTTTCAAAAGATGCTTCGATTATAGGACATGACATTGAGCTTGAGGGGAGTGTTGAGATATCAAGCTCAACAGGTGATCATTGAGGATGATACATACCACTTTTCATTTCTCTAACATGTATGTTGATATATTTCAACAGTGATGTATGTGAACACATTCAGGGCTGTCGCAACACTTTTTCCGCTCTTCAGGAGGTTTTTTCCCTCGACTTGTATATACGCATATAACCTTAATGGATCACTTATCTTTGTACATTTAGTTGGTAATATTTTATGTATTGTGTTGCGATCCAAGCTTTTCTTCTTCCTTGTGTTTGTTTATGTGCTTTCGCAGACCTATAACTCCAAGAATTGGTATCCGAGTAGGTCACCGCATCGTCTAGGGCATCATCGACATCCTTTCGATCACAATCTCAGAATTGGAAAATTGGTGAGCATATTGGAGGCAATTATGAGTTCAAAACAATTTTGTTACATGGTCTCAAAATTTTGATCTAAGCAAACCAATGGCCCAAAAGTTTATGCCCTACCTAACCTAATGGCTAGGCTCACAAAGATCATCTATTAGCATCAACGGCCACACATAGACCTCATCTAGCTTGGAAGTCAGGGTTCCACAAATATCTTAGCTCTCATAGTGGCTTCTCCTCATAATGAGGGCCTTATAACTTAGAGCACCATGGATCATTTGTGGTCACTTTAGGGTGGATTATTGAGTATATCTAACACCTATACATAGAACCTTTAACTACATATATGCGGAGAAGTTCAAAGCAACCAAAAATAGAAAAGAGTGGGAAACAAAAATGAGAGAAGAGGTTAGAAAGCATGAGAACAATAAGGCTAGAAAACTTAGAATTTTTCCATAAAAAAAAAGATTCAAACTTCTCATGAAAAATCATTAAGAACATCATTCCTCTTTGGAAAAACACATTGTCATGCATGAGAGAACCCACATGGTCACACAAGAAACATTAATGAGCCTATTTGTGAGGTCAATGCAATTGGTTTTACCTCTTGTAGATTAGTGAGCTATGGTTTAGAGGGTAAAATCTCTTGGAAGTCATTAGAGTCCCCAACTAAATCACAAGATCCATAGTTAATTTACTCGGAATAAAAACTTACCTTTCTTAATTCCTCCTTTGCTGACTCCACACAAAGGATACTGGCATATTACATGCGGAATCTTTTACATTCTTTCCCCCAAACAAGCTTAAACTTTATTAAAGAGGAAACTCCTTTGTTAACTTCACACAAAGGATATTGGCATATCACGTGCGGAATGTGGATTTTTATTTCCAAAATTTCCACAACACCTCCTTCCTAATCATGTTGGAGAGGGCCATAGAGGAGCCCACTACCTCTTCTAGAAGAGCTTCTTGTGAGGATATTGTTTGGCCCAATTGGATTCATTTTTTATGATGTGTGCTCCCATCTCTACTTGTTATTAAGGCAATAATGGGGCTTCATCCTATTTCAAGCTTTCTACCGAGATGTCACCAACTCAAAGGCTTTCAAGATCACGTTCAATGGAGAAAGAGAAGAGTAATAGGGTCGTGATTTTCCCACTTTAGGGTACTCGTGAGAGATAGGCTTTGTTCGTTAATGATAAATGACTTCACACCCAGCTTAGTCATATTTAACTACCATCCACTTGGTCAACAATCTCTTTGACAAAGAAGCCACATTGAGAATTCTTAGCCCTCATCAATTATTGGACAACCCGCATATGTCCCAATTTATCTTGGAGATAACTCTTCTTTTAAGATCCTCGCCCAAATAAGAATTTTCCGTAGGAGACCCTACTTAAGCAATTTTGTATCGCTATGTCTCCAACACGAGACGAAGTAAATAGTGGAGGGAATAAGAAACGAATTGTGCTTTTGTGTTGGAATTTATGTTTTCAATGGCATCCTCATATGTGGTATTGTGCTTTCATTGGGAGTTTATGTTTTTAACGGCATTCTCATATGGCGTAGTTTATTTTTTTGATGGCATTCTCGTATGATGTCGTAGTTCGTATTTTTAATCGGAATTTACTTTTTTTGATGGCCTTCTCATATCGCAGTATGCAAGCGAAGGAAGAGGATTCCATTAATGATTAAGAAATCTGATTTTTTTCGCTGGTTTGCCGATGGTGGATGCGACTGGACTGCCGTAATTAGGAAACTCTACTTGCCACGCAAAGTCGAACGCGATCATTTCAAGCAGACTAACTCTGCCATCTATAGAAGATCTTCGTTTCTGCAATGCTCTGTATCACGCGTTAACGAAATGGCGATGCGCTATAATTCCTGGTGGCTTGTAGGGCTGATGCTCCTGCAGGTAAATGCTTCAGGACTTTTCAGTCTGGCGACTTTTTGGCGTGCGCATGCTTTGTATTCATCTAGGGATAGAGACATTCTTGCGTGCACACCTGTGGATTTATTCAAGTGAGGTTGCTACTTGAGTATGTTTATGTACAGAAATTTTGTATTGCGTGTATTTACATGCAAATACTCGTGTGCGTATAAAAGCAAACAGATGGATGCAGTATCATGATAAAAGAACATCCGATACTCGACTATTGCACGCGCGCACACGCACGTGCACACACACGCGCACACACACACACACAGAACATATGTTTTCATGCACATAATATCTATGTGCATATGTATACATGCCTTCCCGTATCTGTGTATGCGCGCTATGAGCATTCATATGTATATCATATGTATGCCGGCTAATACACATGTATGATAATTGTGTATCCTTCACCATATATGCATCTAAACATATGAACTCTAATAAATCACAGGCAGCAACTGCATTCTATAACCGCTGCAAATTTCTCTACATCTATAAAACACATCCTCATGAGCGTAAGAACACTCTCATGAGTTCTGTTATGTGTTCTTACTGTACGCTTTTGTTAAATGGATTTGTATGTTAATTTTAAAATTTTGGATTCTTGCGGGAGGCCAATTAAAGGATTGAAGAAGGTAGACCAAGATAATTTGTTGCCTACACCTATTGGTCTTTGTTTATGGACTTTTTGTGTTGGTTCAATGTTGTTGTCTTTTATTTGCTTGTGTGGTTCATCTTGTAATTAGAATCTATTGTGTTAATTTTGTATCTAGTAGAGTCTCGATGAGCACAATCTCGTGCTCCCCTGACATTTTTGCAAGACTTAAAAAATCGAAGATCAATCCATGGAGATGATATAAAGAACTTTTTTCTTCTCTTAAAGTCTTTCAACAACAACTTCAAGAGATACGAGAGAACATAACAAAAATCAACACCGATATATTTTGCGATATTATTAAAGAGCTACAAAGGCAAATCTAGTTCTTGCAAATCATAGTGCATCAATCTTCTTCAAGCTGTCCAAAGATATCTATAAAGAAGAGAAGCTCAAAGGTAGGCATGACTAAGTAGTTTGATGGAACATGTTAATCCCTCGCCATGATTCCCCTTGCTAACAAGACATACTCACAAATATAGAATGGAGGACATGAGACTCACCTCCAAGTCCTAGAAGCCAAACAAGAGCACCTTCGAGCTTGAGGGCATGTAGCTAAGTGGGTGTCCATCATGACAACAGTCGGTGTTGCATACCAATGCACAACACTATTACAGGTAAGAGTACAAGTGCCTCATACAAGGAGTGAACATCAAATGAGTTCAAGGGTCCTATTTATAGACTCATTTTAGGAACTTGCCATAAATTCACATTGGGTGGACACTTCACACTTTGATCAGACACTTTAACTAGTTACTACATGCACCCATCTAGATGTATTTCAGGTTTAGGAACATAAAAGACGAAGCTCTAGGGGTAACTTCTAATGAAGGTGAATATGTAAAACGTAATAGAAATGTTAGCCAACAAGAATCAAGGTGCAATACATACAAGGATGAGACAAGTCTGCATGCACAAGACCCCATCCTAGCACGTATTTACAATGCCCTATCCCGAAAGTAATTTACAGGTGGTGAAAATACTTTCCTAGAATTGTTGGACTCCAAAGTGGTGATCCTAATGGAAGTTCTCCACCAAGAGAAAGATATATATTGGTCTAGAACTCTATGGAACAAAAGAGTGTGTATCACACCATGTTGAGGGCTAAGATTACTCTATAGGAAACACCTATAAAAAGCAAAAGAGAGCAAGAAGAATGCACATATCCCTAGTAAGCAAACAAAAAAATGTGTAATTAATACAAATAATTTCCAAGCATATAGAGAGGATGCACTTAAGATAACCATCAAGCAAGTGAGTTTCTCAAAATCATGACAGGTACTTGTGGGTGACTTCGCAAGATCAATAGTTTTTCTATTATAAGGTAAATGCCATCATCGACTTTATGAGGGAATAAGTCTTCTATTACATGGTAGATCCTATTGTGGCCATGGAGTAAAATAATCACCATTGGTGATCATGGAGGAACCAAATATCTCGTGTTCAATGACTAGCATTATCAAGCACTTTCCACCTCATGTATGGAATAAGAACTTATGCGGAGATTCCACTCTCTAGTGCATCATGGCATATTAAGAGAACTTCTCTTGCGGAAGCCCCACCATGTGGAAATCCCCCAACAGTTGTGCGGCTACAAATCTAGAGGTGGGTACTCAATACCACCTCTACTATCATCCGTCAGTCCCTCAAGTTGCATGGATCACGTATAAGTTATCTATGAGAGGACAAATCAATGCCACACAAATGCACTAGAACTATTTGTCTTGGCAAGAATCTATACAGTTGACCTATGAGCTTGCTTATATCTATGAGGCCATATAAGTCAGGCATGGGCCTATCCAACAATTATGGATCTCTTAGGATTTTAATAAGAACATGATAAAATTCTAATTTCTATATTTTTAGGGTAGGTTTCATTTCCTTGATCATTGTTCATATATATAGGGAGTCCGGACAAGGTCTAAATACTCCTAAACCCACATCATATGAGGTGCTTCTCTTAGAGTCACTCTTGTGATTGAGGAAGTGTCTCTTTTTCTCTACTTGGAGGAGGTGCTTGGAGGAGGATTTCATCTCTCGGAGGTCATGGAATGCTTGGAGTAGTGTATGCGCATACACTTGTGGAGGTCTCTCTACTCTCGTGAGAGAGTTTGCTTTGAAGTATCTCATCGCCTAACCCTCTTCATACCTTATCCCTTACCCTTTACACGTTCTCATTGGTATTGACAGGTTGTGAGTATTTCTTGTGTTTCTTTTGTAGTTAGTTTTGTAGCATATCATCTTGTACATGTTTTATCATGAATTTGAGCATATTATTTTTGACCATACTTGAGTATTTGTTTTCTTGTAGTTGTGTTTATGTGTGCTTATTCGCACATGTCTTATTACTCATGTATTTATGCTAACAATTTGGTATCAGGGAAGGTGTTAATGACTGTTTGAACTATTAAGAGTAGGTACAACAGAATTTCAAGGAGCTAAGCCTTCAAGAGCTTGCGAAATCAGTTTTTTTTCTATTTTCATGCTCTCATCCCATATCTTTCTCTTTCCTATTTCCTTTTTCATAGTTTGACTTTTTCCTAGTGCTTGTTCTTGCTTAGTAAACAGTGCATATTAGTATACAATTTTTTTCACACTTTGTAGTTCCTTTTATTGCTTGGTATTGCATCCTTGTTATTCACAATTCCTAGTTTTGCCCCTTCACTAGTTTTCTTAGTACTTGAGTTGGTCAAGATTGATCACTCGACAAGTTCAAGGCTGGTAATTATTCTTATTTGCAAATTGCACTACATCTAGGCTTTTATCTTGGACACTAAATTGTGTATGTATGTCGGTGTTTTGGGTGCACTTAGAATTTTTTTATGGAAATACACTTACCTAGCAAGTGTTGCTCTTGATTTGGCTCTTTGGGTTTCTTGTGTGCATAAATTGGTATCCTTAACCCTAATTTTGACTTGATAGAGCATCTTGTGTAACTTTGAGGAATCTAGTCGACTTGCTTTAGTTCTTGACACTTGTAAGTATTGAAAGGTTAGACGTGCTTTGGCAAGGTTAGTAAAGCTCATAGGGTTTCTTGGCTAGCACTTAGTTTATAAACCTTATCTTATTTAGAGCTTAGTATTTGAGTCTATCCAAATCATGGCTGATCAATCCAGTGTTTTAGGGATTTTGTCTTAGCGTTTAGAGGGTAGCTCCAATTATCCATTTTGGTTTTATGATCAAGAATCCTTTCATAGCAAAGGATCTTGTGGGATATCGTGTCAGGTTATTTACCACATCCAGCAGGATCTAGGCAAACACATGATAGAGGTAGAAGATGTGACATAGTTAGAAACGAAGCTTCTACATCTATTGAGCCACAAACCCCACCTAGAAATGCTCTTGTTATTGGACCAACTTCTCAAGATAAAACAAGATGGGATAAAAGGATGCACAAGCTTTCACCATCATAGCTCTTTCTATGAAGAGATCTTCTATTCCTCATCTTACAACAAAGTTACAAGGATACGGGTCTCGAGAAAGTCAAATATAGGTGATATTCTACTCTTATGCAATGCATATATTGCAGAAAGAAGGCAGAGATTCCAAATTTCATAAAAGAAGACGACTATGCATTTTTAAGAAGGAATTTGGATTCTTACATGCAGCCATACAAGGGGGGTGATGAACCTTCTCAAACCCTAAACGATGCACTTGATAAAGGTGAAGAGAGAATCCCATTACCTACATCAGTACCTAGTCCATCATCAGTACCTCGTCCATCATTAGTACCTCGTCCATCATTAGTACCTCTTGATGTTCCAACTTATGAAGTTGGAGAAGGTTCCAGAGTTCTAGGAGAAAGAGATAACGAAGAACCAGAAGAGATTTCACCACTTTTCAAGAATATGCGGAGGTGGTTATATCAAACTTAGAAGGGCAACGGTATAAAGAACTTCACATGATGAACCCGAAGTCAAACAAGGAGAGAACAAGCAGACCAGGTAAATTACGCAGAACATTTTGAGATTCATAACATTTTAGCATGCACTTCAGTTCAGAATGAACGAGCTAATGTTAAAGATGCACTACAAAGTCTTGTGTGGAAGAAAGCTATGCAAGAAGAGATTGATTCTATTCATAAGAATCAAACATGGAAGCGTTGTGAGTTACCAAAAGGTCAAAAGGCAATTGGTGTTAAGTGGATCATCAAAATCAAAATAAAAGCATATGGTACTATTGATAGGTAAAAGCAAGGTTAGCTATGATGAGACTTTTGCACCCACTTCTAGAATGACAATAGTCAGAACAACACTTTCTCTTGTTGCATTCTTTGGATGGAATGTATCCAGTTAGATATCAAAATTGCCTTCCTTAATAGTGATCTTCATGAAGATGTTTACATCTAGCACCCAGAAGGTTTTGAAGACAAGTAAAGAGCATTTAGTATGCAAACTTATTAAAGCTTTGTATGGATTAAAGCAAGCATCAAGAGCTTGGTATGAGAAAATACATCTTTATCTTCTATTTATTGGTCTTGAAAACTCAAATGAAGCTCCTACTCTTTATGTTAAAGCAGAGAAAGATGTTTTGATTATTATTATTATCATATATGTTGATGATATGATCATGAAAGGTCCTAAGGATTCAGACCTTTAGTACTTTAAAGCACAACTTAAGCATACATTTGATATGAATGATTTAGGTATTTTGCATTATTATCTTGGGATTGAGTTTAAGTACAGGAATGAGTGTATCTACATAACATAGCAAAAATACATTGAGAAATTATTGGAAAGGTTTGAGATGACATATTCCAAGCCTATGCAAACACCTATGGATGTTAATGTGTCATTACAAGCACAAGTAGATTCAGAACCTTTTGATGCTACTTTGTATAGTCAAGGAGTGATTGCTTGATCTATTTATGTAATACACGTCTTGACATTCAGTTTACAGAGTCTCAAGTATCAAGTTCATGCATAGTTCGCTCAAGATTCATTGGAAAGCAATTAAGAGAAACATTCAGATATTTGAAGGGAACTTCTAGTTATGCTATGGTATTTCCAAGATCACTTCATTTTTATTTTTTACTTAGAGGTTTTTTGGATTCTGATTGGGCAAGTGATAGAGACTCAAGAAGAAGCACATGTGGCTATTGTTATTTTTTTGGAGATCGTCTTATCTCTTGGTTATCAAAGCAACATCCTATCGTTGCTACATCGTCAAGTGAAGTAGAGTATAGGGCTTCCTTTACAACTACACTTGAAGCTATTTGGTTGCAGGAAATTCTGAGTTATCTTGATGTACAAGCTCATCTACCTATGCAGATATTTTAAGATCTTCAGAGTGCTATTGCTATTGCAAAGAACCTTGTTCATCATGCTAGGACAAAGCATATTGAGGTACATTACCACTACATTTGGGAACAAGTATTTAAGAAGCACATTGAGCTCGTCCACATACCTACAAGTGAGAATGTTGCAGATATTTTTAAGTCCTTGGTGGCTACTGTTGCACGATTCAATCTTCTTGTGCTTGATCTTGGACCATAGACCATAGGGAGCACTTTTATGATTAATTATTTAGCTTTTGAAACCTTTTTCAATTGAATTTCTTTACATACTTTCTCTATTTTCCATCCATAAGAAGGTGAAGCTGATGGCTGAAGTTGATGTTAAGGTAATGCATGTGTGGACAATAGGGAAAGTATTACAAAGAGAGGAGGATTATATGACCTTTTATGAATGCACTTTACCTTGAGCCTTACCCTTAAATGCACCGAACGGACTGAACCAAACGGACTTGACCACCTTGGTGCAACCTATGTATTAGCTTATCACTGCAATCAATGTTCAATTGTTCGATGGATTTTTGGCATTTCAAATGCCCTTTGACTCGAAGATATCCGTGGAATGTTTGATAAAGATTCTTTGATGTTTAATTCTTGCATATTGTTTCAAGTATGGCATAACGTGTTCCTGGAGTGGTAAATTTATTTAGCCCCCCCCCCCCCCCCCCAAAAAAAAAAAAAAAAAAATGCATGCATGTATACATACACACAAAACATACAGGTCTAGAGATGGGTTTATTTTGAAGTTTGGTTTTGAGTACAGGAGTCATTATTACATTTTCTAGTAGAAAGGTTTAGAACTAGGCTTGATGTAGTGATTCAACTGGCAAGCTAGTTCAGTTTATACTGTATTTATCTGATTCCTCTGTTTCTATTCACTTTCTTTTTCGTTGATATAACAGCTGAGTTGTAGTTATTGGATTTAAATGCAGATAACATGGTTAAGCGCAAGAGCAATACAGGCGGGATCAGAGTATGTCTCACAAACTCAAATCCTCAGGTTCGGAGGGATTATTTATGGCTCAAATCAACTTTCTTCTTTTAGAATCTTAATTGTGTGTATTCAAATCTTTTCCTTTTCTGCAATCATATCTCTGTGTTTTAAAATGCCTTGAAGCAGTTAATTTTTGTTGAAGACTTAGTTTTTTTGATTCGATGGGACAGAGCAAATGGGTTTTGTTGTGCATAACTTTTCTATGTTGGTTGCTTTTATGAATATGGACTTCTTTTAGTCAATCAAAGGAGATGTAAATGTCTGCAATTTTAGGGTGTCCTGTCTTTGCACTAGAGTTGTTCATCAAATGATGCTGATTAACACTTCTGACAGAAGTACTTTGTAACTATGGTATTTTGAGAGGCAGACAATGAAATGATATATTAATGTCTTCAGAAACACCTAAAGAAAGGACAGAAAACAAAGTAAAAGTGCAAGGGAGATAATAAAAGGCTCTGGTGGCCTAAAGCAATAGGAAAGCTGCGAGGCATTTGATGGAGAGTCATTATCTACCAGACATCAAATGATGGGATCATTACATAAGTGCTGAAAGGAGGGGCGTATAGGTAGTAGTAAAGAAATTAGATGGTGCAGGGGCTGCAAGGGGTCCTTGATTTCATAGGATACACCGCCTAGGTCACTGGCGAACCTCCTTAATATCATCCATGGTAAGTACCCTGACTGGGCTCCTCGCATGTTGAGCTAGGTGAGCTGAATTCTTTGTTGGACCCTTTGTCTGTAGAATGAGGTCATTGTAGTTGAAGGCACCTAGACTGTCATGCCTTGGTTACTTCATCAATAATATGCATGTAGTGACATCTGCTCCAATAATAGTTAACTGTCCATCTGGCCTTCCAATGGTGGCTGGCTCATAGAAATCTTTGACCTGCTTCTGAATCTGTCTCTATGGTCTGTTTATGAGGCTCTTTGTATGTTCACATAGCTCAAGTAAGAATAGACCAGGCATCTTGGTCCTCATATATCATAACTCTTGAGAGTGGTCAAACTCCTTTTCTAAACAGGCAATGAAAGTGGCTGCATATCTCATATTAAGGTGGATAATAACATGTAATATATATCATGCAGCTCTCTCTGACATACACAACATATCTTGGCCTCAACTGGTACTTCTCTAGTGTCTATATCTGCAGCTCTCATTCTCCAGCTGGTATGAGGAATCAGGATGTGTTAGAAAGCACAAGTCACTGAATTCCTTCTAAATGGCTTCAAATAGATCAACAATAGTTAGATTAGATGATTTACAAGGGTCAAGGACAACAAAATCTCAAACGTAGCTGATTTACGAATTACAAGGTCAAATGAAGCACAAGCTATTCACAAGATATTCCAAAGGTCATTAAATACAATCACAAATCGAAATAAGGTTGATCTTGCTTTACAAATCAAAGAGTGTACCAAACGTTGTCCACACCCACACCCAAAGGCATCGATGAAGTGAGTAGCTCTTGCCTCCACTGAGTCTTCTCTTGTAGGCATTTCCACTTGTAGGACAATCTCACTCCAACCAGTTCTTGCAAACACATGGTCTTTTCTCTCTAAGGAGCTACATACACGCTCCTCAATAAACCTCTCTGTCTATCAAGTTCTCCCTCTCCCTTATGTCTCAAGAGAGTACCTTCTTGGATAGATCAAAGGCTTCAAGATATTCTTCATCGTATTAGGTTGCCATATATGGTGAAGAGGAGGTCCTGCTCAAGAAATCCATGAGGTAAGATGTGAGGTTTGAAAAAATTAATACTCATATGGTGGAATGGTAAAGGAATGTCAAAAGGCAAGAAGCACATCAATTTGTGGGCCCTTGAGGTGGTTGATTGAACTAGCCCCATTGATCAATTGTCTGATAGGTCGACCTTATCCACAATCATGTCTTGAGCATGCTCACATTAACTTTTCCTTCATTCTACTACCTTACATATTTTCCTAGCGATACGAGTTTTGTAGCTTACTCATGTAAGGCTAGTGTGATGACATCGAACAATCCTTTTCTAGTTATCTTGTAATTTGCTTGAAAATACTTGTCACGACCACTTGGATTTTCCCCATATTTACTTGGATAATCCATGTCTAGATGGATTGTAAGCATTTTGACTGCTACCTCATCTCCAAATGAAGATTTGTATTATGCTCCAAGCATGTAAAAACAATACGATATTGGTCCATAATATATTTGAATAGAAGATCATAGTAGTTTCATGTGAGATAAGAATATGTCTTCATGCAATTGTGGACCTCCATGCCCAAAAATTAGTGAAGTAGGATCATATCAATAATAGAATATTCTTGATGAAGGTGTTGGGTAACTAGATATATGTTGTCATCCTTTGAACCACTCAAGATAGGGTCATCAACATAGAGAATGATGATCGCCCCAAAGAATCATACTTATAGGCAAAGCTTTGCACATGTAGAGCTGCTTTGGAATCCATTGGTTTGTTGAACTTATTGATCTTTTTATGTCATGTCTATGGGACTTGTTACAGTCCATAGTGTACTTGTTTGAGTCCATAGTGTACTGTATACAATTTACATACATGATCTTCTTTTCCTAAAACTTGAAAGCCTTGTGGTGGCCTCACATAGACTTTTTTATGAAGAGCACAATCATGGCAGACACTCTTCATATATAATTGGTGAATTGATCAATGAAAATAAGAATTGAGTGCAAGTATGGTTTGTATGATTAGTAAACCATGTTGTGGGAGTAAATTTTTCTATATAAACCAATGCCGTGCTTTTGCTTGTATCCTTAGCCACTCACAAGCTTTTACTTTGTCCAATTTACTATTTGTTGGAACTTGGAAGTAGGTAGGCCCTATTAGGTTCACAGGATCTTCCATACACTACAAACCAAGCACATATACACAACTTGAACCAAATAAGATAGATAAAAGAAGATAGAGAAAAGAGAAAGAGGCGAGAGATGTAAATGAGTGGCAAAGCTACTAAAAGTAACTTGATTATGATGGAATGACTATATAATGCGACTATATACAAAAGAATGTAATAGCTGGATATTTGAATGGTTCTAGATACAATACATAAGAGAATTGTGTCTAAGGTTGTAAGAAATAATGTGAGTGCTGGAAGTGATGTATAAAAGGCTGTACAAGGAATATAAAGCCTCTGTGCTGTGTCATGTGTGTAAGTGAAATTCTTCTACAGAACCTGCAAATAACCTCTCCACTGATGTAGGTAAGTGTAAGAACTCTTCAACTTGATGTATATGGCTGGAAAAACCTGGTATAGCAGCAACTAGAAGTGTGGAACAGAAATTGAGCAGCTACTTACTAAAAACACTAGGAGTGTGTGTAGACGAGGTAGGAGCAGCTCTAAAACACACCAGCAGCAGCACAACATAACCTTGATCTTGTGTGAGATAGATTATCTTTTTATGTGCCCCACAAGCACTCCTTAATACTTAAATAGACACAAGCTGTCTTGGCGTGGAAGTCACTGAAAAAGTCCCAAAAGCACTTTTGTAAGCTTTATTTTGATGCATGGGCTTCATTTGAGCCAACACGGCAGCTTTTGCTGATTTGGCAAGGCCTAGAATAGGCACATGCACTATTGACTCTTAGAATTTTAATTATGAGGGACTTAGACAGCTCAAACGAATAAGTGTTATATATGGTTAGATAGCTCTCAATGAGTTCTTTAAGAATATACAATAAAAATTTGAGCAGTTTTGACGAATACCATTTATGGGAAACGGTTACTGAAAAATAGGGTTTGCTAGCATTTTGGTTTCTGCCACAATCTGACATTGTTTCTAACATTATCCGATTTGTGCTTGATTTATGGACCTACTATAACCTATGATTTAATGATTAAGGAGCCAAGCTATAAGAATTGAGGTCTCTCTTATGTGAATGGCTTGGATATTTGACTCAATAGCTTCTTCCTCTTCTTTTTGTCCTTATGCTTTTTGGAAAGTGGAGGTTTCAGGAACCTCTTGAAGTCAATGCATTAAAGCAGACTTCATCAAGTGTGCTTGCTCTTTTTTCTTTTGTTTTTCCTTGTGTCATTTCCTTCCTCTCAATAAATTTGGATCACTAGCCTCTAATCTTGGCTTTGGAATGAGTTATCTTTCTCCAAAGAATAGGTGGAAGAATCCCAAGTCTTAGATGCTTGATGCTGCGATCAGTACCTAGCGTGTTCATAAAAAATATGATATCTCTGGAGATTGTAAGAGGTCTTAAAATCTATAAGCTTTGAAGTAGTCATTATAGCTTATGTCAATGTGATTTTTGACTTAGAAGCAAGTTTGTGGCTACCTTCCTTGGGCATATGTAAAATTGTGTCACTCCTAGACAATCTCAAATATCTAGCTTTAGGCTTCTTGTTATTATAGGCTTCATAGGGAGTGTAATTTCGTGAAGCATTGTTATCGCCCCAAAACACAAATAGTTGTATGCATTGCTTAATTCCGAGACTTGTTCCCATGATGTTTTCAATCTTTCGCTAGGAATTTGTAATATGGGAAAGAGTAAGTGGTAGAGTCAGTTGTTGCTTAGTGTCAATTTCCTTCTAAGAAATCGATGAATGTGGTTGAAAAATTCATTGTCTTATCAAAAGGAATGTTTGTTAGTGATGAAGAAGACTTATTCTCAACTTGCACTAGCCAAATGGCTTATCAAAAGGAATGTTTGTTAGTGATGAAGAAGACTTATTCTCAAATTTGTGCTCGAGGAAGTATATAGGTGAATAATTCAAATGGCTTTGTTGCTTCAGTAGATACCATCTCGGGAATAGGGCTTTTACGTTCTTACTTTTGGTGCATGCTTCACAAATGGCTTTGAATTCAGTTACTTTAGGAAAACCATTAACAAGATTTGAAAAAGATATCCTTTGAAAGGTATGGATTTCGGTTGAGTCTTTCTTGATGTAAGATTAAGAGTACCTCCTTGGTGAAGAAAAAAGATAGTTCGTATATTCCCTTGTCTTTCAAGCCAGTAGTTGTCATTAATGTTGGGACTCGACACCTTTACTCAATATGAAAATAAGAAGTTTCTTCAGTCTTGACATATAGAAGGTTTTTACAAAATCTTGAAGCATACAACACATTGCTTAAAGTCGTTGTGTGTCTTCGGGAGTCTCCAAGTTGGCTATGCACATTGCCTTTGCCATGGGTTTCATAGTCGTCATCTCCTAGGTAGTCTTGTGGTTGATAGGTTTCCAATTTCTAAAAATCTTTTTTGTCCTTGTACACGTGTGAAGTAGCTCGTGTGTCAAATATCCATCTTTGGGTGAAAGATCCCAATTAGCTACCTGCCACTCTCCTCCCAACCTTAAATAGCCCTTGCCCTTGGCACCTCTAGAATCTTCTCGGGTCCAAACACTCCTCATATGTCCACTCTGAGGAGATGGAATAACCTCGAAGATCCGTGCTAGAGCCTTGGCTCCCCCGAGCTCTGGTCCTTGACTCGGCTAGGGTCCTCGACCAAATGCAGGTAGACAAATGGTAGACCATCGAGGTCTAAATAAATCTAACACTCTCTCCCCCTTCTAGAGATCATTGTCCTCAGTGATCAAGGAAGGAAAGTGTTTGCGAATCAGAGCTTCTGATTCCCAAGTAGCATCTGTGAGTGGGCGGCTAGTCCATGCTACTAAATACTCTAGTATGGAGCGATTTCTCAACTTCCGCTCCCTCTTATCAAGAACCTAAAATGGAACATCTGGCCGAGATGCTCTATTTTCTAAAGCAACTAAACCATCTACACAATTCTCATCTCGAGAAATGTATGGTCTCAACTTGCTAACATGGAAAACTGGGTGAACTTTGCAATTATCTGGCAATTGCAATTTATATGTGACATCACTAATCTTCTTGATTACTGTCTAGGGTCCACAAAATCTAGGGGATAACTTGGGTTTCTTACCCACTTTTAATGATGAACCAAGTGGAACCTGTAAAAACATACGATCGCCCTCTTGAAACGTTCGTGATGTTTGATGTCGATCTACAAATGCTTTCATCCTTTCAGAAGCTTGCTTGAGATTGAACTGAGCTATTTTTAAGTTAGCTTGCTTATCTGTCAAAAACTGTGAAGCACTCGGAGATTTCCTAGGTAACCCAATGGTAGCTGGACTATGTGGAATAAATCCATAGATCACCTCAAAAGGTGCCAGCCTAGTAGTCTTGTGCTTCCAACTATTATAAGCAAATTCAACTAATGGGAGAAAACTATCCCAATCTGTTTGCTTTTCTGAAATATATGCCCGTAGCATATCTTCCAGTATTTGATTAACTCTTTCGGTCTGACCGTCTGTCTTTGGATGCTCTCCACTACTCATCTTGAGTTGAACTTGAAGCTTATTGAACACGTGTTTCCAAAAATTTCTTGTAAACCTGGGATCCCTGTCTGAAACTATAGATCTAGGTAGACCATGTAGTCTAAAAATATTATGAATAAATAGTTCCGCGACATGTGGAGCCTCCACTGATTCCTTTGTAGGAATGAAGTGTGCCATTTTGCTCAAACGATCAACCACTACAAGAATAACATTCTTTTGTCGTGGTGTTCTAGGTAAACCCATTATGAAGTCCATGGAAATACTATCCCAACAATACTGTGGTATCTCCAATGACTGTAGCGGACCTGGAGAACTAATCCTCTTTGCTTTATTCACCTGACATTTAAAACACTGACTTACATAATTGTTTACATCTCTGACCATCTTAGGCCACCAAAAAGTACGTCTGATCAACTACAAAGTTTTCTCAATACCAGGATGTCTTGCACAAGGTACATCGTGGTTCTCGAAAATAACCTCTTTTCTAAACTTCCCTTCTTGGGAATTAGGCACACAAATCTATCCCTTCCTTTTGAGCAAACCTTGCTCCACTTGAAAATTTGAGAATGCTTGATCTTTATCATTTTGTGATAACTTGTTGATCAATCTGTGAATCTTTGATCTCTTGGATCAAATCACTATCAAGAAATGTGAAGCTAATCTGATGCAAAATATGAGATAATGCATGTGCAACTGTATTCATTTTTCCTTTTCTATATAGAATTTCCATATGAAATTCTTGCATCAACTCAGCCCATCTAGCCCGTCTCCCCTGAAGTTAAGGCTGAGAACAAAAATACTTCAATGTGTGATGATCTGTGTATACTTTAAAAGTTGCACCATATAGATAGTGTCTCCAAATCTTCAAAGCATGAACTATTGCATATAATTCTTGTTCATGGACAGGCCAGTTTCTTTGAGCTTGAGAAAGTTTCTTACTTTCAAAAGCTACTAGTCTACCATCTTGAATCAAAACTGCACCAATTGCGATGCCACTAGCATCGGTTTCTGTTTCAAAAGGTTTTTTGAGATCTACCACCAATAAAATTGGGGCACTTGAAACTGCTTGTTTCAATGTGTCAAAAGCTTTCTATTGTGCACTAGTCCAAACAAATTTTTGATTATTTTTTAACAAATCCGTCAATGGTGCAGCTATGTGCGAATAGCTGGCAATGAATTTCCTATAGAAGCCCGATAATCCTAAGAATGATCGCAACTGGCGCTCATTCTGAGGAATCGGCCAACCAAGGATCAGAGAAACTTTTCGTGGATCCATTCTAATTCCATCTGCAAAAATTATATGTCCTAAGTACTTAACCTCAGATAAAGATAAACATAGCTGTGTCTTCTCTGGGTTGACGTACAAAGTATTGTCATCCAACATTTGAAAAACTATACGCAAACGACATTCATGTTCTTCCAAGCTTTTACTATAAACCAACATATCATTTACAAAATCGACCACAAACTGACCAATAAAAGGACGAAAAATATCATTCATGAGCATCATAAAAGTAGCTTGTGCATTAGTTAAACCAAAAGGCATTACAAGATACTCATAATGACCAAATTTAGTACGAAAAGCCGTTTTATGTACATCATCGTCCTTGACTCTTATTTGATGATAACCACTTTTTAAGTCTATTTTACTATATACAATAGCACCTCCTAGTGCATCCAGAATATCATCAATGCGAGGCATAGGATATCTGTGTTTTTATTGTAACTTTATTTAATGCTCTAAAGTCTATACACATCCTAAAAGATCCATCATTTTTGCGAACCAAAAGCACTGGGGCTGCAAAAGGTGAATAACTGGATCCGATAAGTCCTTTGTCAAGATACTCCTCGGCAGTACGACGTACTTCTGCCTCCTCTTGCAGACTCATTCGATACGGCTGTCTGGGCGGTGGATGAGCTCTTGGTACTAGCTCAATCCTATGCTACACTTTTCTGCGAGGCGGAAGACCTGAAGGTAACTCTGAAAGAAACAAGTGGTGGAATTCAGTTTTCATTCTAGAAGCTAGCTGAGCTTCAAACTAGTTTGAATCTGTAAACTTAAGAACTCTTTATGCTCAAAATATAAGAAATACAAATACTTACACTCTGCTTTTACCATCGCAGAGGTAGATGCTCGTCTGTACACCTTGACGTCCGGCTCTCCACGGATGATAATGCGGCGACCATTATGATTGAACTGATATATGTGGGTTTGAAAATCAATAGTTGGCTTCTTACTTGCATGCCACTGTTTACTGAGGACGAGATCAAATCTAGCCAACCTTGCAATCTCGAAATCTAGCTCATCTCTATGAGTCTGTATCTGGACTGGTAATCCAATAACTTGTCGATCCCAGATCTCAGATCCCTTCCAATCTGCCAACTCTACCTTGTAGGTGTATGCAGATGGAGTAGTCTTCAACTTTAGTTTCTTGACTAAGGAAGTGTTAATAATGTTATGTGTGGATTCTGTATCAAATAGAACTTTAACGAGATGTCCATGAACTTCCCCACTCATGACAACCAACTCGGTGTCTGGAAACTGATACCCTTTCTGAGCTACTGGGGATAACACCACATCTGGAACATTCTTAACCTTCTTAGTCACTGTTATATTTAAAATGGGTTGTTTATCTTTAGATGGAGGATCCATCTCAGTGTCTGTAGCTAGAAGATCAAAATCCGAAGGAGATGATGGAGTGGATGGCGAGGACTGCTTCCTCTCCACTACCATCGCTGCAGATATCTTCTTTTTCTTTTTAGGACACATCCTATAAGCATGCCGACCTAGGCATTCATAACAAAGGCCCTCATGGCGAGCCTTTTCTTTATGTTGCTGTGTCAAACTGGATCTCTGAAAAGCTCTATCTGCCATGGATGCACTTACTTTTCTCTTCCCACTGCTCGAAGTCTGAATGACATTCATCTGTCTGTTAGATGCTGGAACTGAAGCTAAAGGCTTCTTGAATCTTGTTGTGGTGGACAACAGCTACACAATACCAAACAATATCATCAGCAGCTTAATACCTTAGTGTATATATATTAGCTAAGATATGAGCCCTCCAATAGGTCTTTATATAGGCCCAAGACTGCCTTGCATGACTTTTTGCGTTAAAGCAGCTCGAAAGCCTTTCGTGGGCTGTTCTTGCATGTAGGTATGCCATGATAGATGATATGGCATATCTTGAATCAGCCTCTTACAATGTGGGCCTTTAGATCATGCTTTTCCTTCTGTTAAATCCTAGCCATTTAATTTTTAGGAAATGATTGTTGAAAATTAGGGTTTGCTGGAAATTAGGGTTTGCTGGAAATTAGGGTTATGTGCTCAAGATTCCAACAAACTCCAAAAGGATAGTGAGATAAAGTTAGGAAAACTCTCACTCATAAGCAGGGTAGAATAAGTACGTTTTTAAGGTACGGCTCAAATTGGTACAGTACTGAATAATCAGTACGTGGATGTGTCACGTATGTGCACATTTCTCTTATTTTTCCATATGTCCTATCATGCCAAATGGCCCAGGATTTTGTCCATTCAAATCTTTCTCAAAAGGTGTTCCTGAATCTCATGCTCCTAAAATTCTGTGCCTGCTTTTTCTGGGAACAGTCTTTGTGAGTTGAGCATTAAGAAGAGTCTTGAAATGACATTAATTAGGCAGAAATTCTGCCCAAGAAATATGAAGAAATTTTTTGTTTTTATTGGAAATAATATCCATATGAAAAGTTTAATTTTTTCCATACTTGCATATGCCATATAGTTCACATATGGCATCGGTCAGGACTCTGAATCCAGATTTGTTCATCCTCCTGCATCCTCTTGTTTACTGACTCTGAGGTATCTTAGGGAGGATATTACACTGGTGGGTTGATTCCAATAACAGGCAATCTTCCTGAGGAAATAGAATTTCGCACTAGTCAGGTAAAGCTCATTATTGCATTGGCTGAGCAATAAACAATCATCAATGAGACAGTTCAGAAATCAGAATCCAGATCTGCACACTTACCTTACACAATCCTGAGATTGTGAGCTGTAGTTGACAGGTCAATGTCTTCAAGGGTCAACACTGCTTAACATGGCTAATGTGGTCCACTGCAAGTTTGCAAGTTTAATCTGGGCTCTGAGCATATTCAAGTATTTTTTGGGCAGCATCAAGGTGGACAGAACTCTATATTTTTGCTGGACATAACTCTATAAACTCTATATTGAATAGTAAACATTTTTGTATTATGTGGCTAATAGATTACGTGAGTTTTAGCCAATTGATGTAGAAAACTCTCAAGACTTTGAATTTTGTTCAATGTTTTCAAAAGGTACATACTGGTTGCGTACCTTAAATAACATTCAGTACAAATGTACGTTCCATACGTACCCTATTTGTACCATACCTTACGTACCTTTCCACCTTGCTCATAAGAAAAATCAAGTTTGTTTAATGGTAAAACTGATGGATGGTGTTACATCCACAAACCCAAAAGACATCTTGTTGGCACTCGTAGTGAATTGTCTGGCCAAGTGTGAACGGCTGCCGAGTGTGAATTGGGCCACCTCCTCAAAGTGAGTCTATAAGTAGGACCTATAAGATTCATGATTTTTAACAAATGAAATAAAAAATAAACGAGGAAGTGTTATATTTCCGAACGTAAAGGACATGTGGATGGGTGCTTATAGTTAAGTGTCCAACAAAGTGTGAACAGCCACACAATGTGAATTGGGTCACCTCCCATGAGTGATTATATAAATAGAGCCCATGCCACATGGGTCCTATTTATAGACTCATTTGGAGAGATGCAAACCCAATTCACACTGGGAAGTCAGAATGCTGCTTAGCACTTCCCCCATTATTTTTAATTGATGTCCTTACAATTTCCTTGGCGAAAAAATAAAAAAATGCTACTCTTTCATGACCTAACTCACTCCCAATTCAAGTCTGACTTAGGCCTGTGCTTCCACTTGATCAGATACTCAAGATAAGAAGTCTTTCGTGGCTTCCTCTCCCTTTGGTTTTAAACAAAATTGGGCTCTAGTGGAACACGTTGGGTAATGTCTTCCAATTTTAGATCTCCTTTGGAGGTATCACAAAAAGTTGTCAAGTCCAAGTTGGGAGGCAAGGCAATTGTTATGGATTCAAGATTCCTTTCTAAGTTGACAAGCGGGTAACTCATGGAACCAAGATATACAATGATTCTTGAATGTAGATCCAACTTGTAAGACACATCAGTTATCTTCTTTGTGATCAAGTAATAGACCAGAACATTGAGAAGATAACATCATATGAGTGTCGTATATGCAATGCATTGCGGATTTTTTCAACTTTTGGAATGCAACTTCATGTGGCGTACACGTTCACAACGTGTTGCAAATTCATTAGAAAAAGAGCCCTTCCCAACAGGCCAAAAACAACGGCCTTCTAAATTTTAACCTTTATAGCTTATGAACAAAAAAACTAGTGAGCTCAAAAACAACGGCCTTCTAAATTTTAATCTTTATAGCTTATGAACAAAAAAACTAGTGAGATGAGTCTTGATGCAATAAAGACCAATGCCTCGATGAGAAAAAGAAAAAAGAGAAAACGATAGAGAGAGTATACAATGTCCCACTTACCATATGATCATTCCAACATCATGTACCATATAACATCATGCATATGCATATATATGCATGACACATGTACATGTGTATGTAATGTATGTCCACATATTCCTACTTTTTTTATGTTTATCCAACGTTATGTTTATTTACTTAGGTATGTATGTATGTATGTATAGATATATGTATGTATGTATGATGTTATTTTTATAATCTATTACTCTATGTTTGTTTAAAGACATGTTTATTTTCTTATGTTTGTACTATGTATGTAATATGTATATATCTATATATGTGTAGTATGTACCTACTATGTATATTATATGTATGTATTCATGTACTATGTATGCATGTATGTATGTGTATTCTATATATGTATGTATGTATATATTATGTATGTTTCCTCTACTTTTTACTCTTAGTATATGATGTGGGTCTATTTTTTTGAGGAAAAGGAAGATGCTTTCAATAAATTTGAAGTTTGGCACAAGATTGTTAAGAATGGAAAAGGTAGAATATTGAAAAGATTTTAAATTGTCGAGAAGAATTCTTATCGATAGAACTCAACAACTATTTCAAGGAACATGGCATCGAAAGGAAGCTCATTGTAGCTCACACACCTTAATAAAATGTTGTTGAGAGATTGAAATCAAATAATAGTTGAAATGGGTTGCTCATTGCATGTGAAAGGCTCTGAAAATGCGTTAATCATTTTGCATAGAAGCAATCATTACAATAGCATATTTTTTGAATTGGAGCTACACAAATGTGCTCACCACAAGGCATCACGACTCAAAAAGCACACTCAGATAAAAAGCGTTCAATCATGCATTCCGCTCATGTCCCTGTTTCAACAAGAACTAAATTAGGAGCCAAACGCAAGCAATGTGTCTTTAGGTCTAAGACCTATAGATCGTAGGATTCAAAGTCAAAGGATATTATTAGTAGCTGAGATATGATGAACCATGAGCAACCACACCTAGTGGAGATTAAATGCAAGCTCATTATCTCATTAATTAAGGAAATAGCTCACCTTGTGCCTGCCCAAAGATAGGTGAAGTTTGAGGAGAAGACATCAAATAGTGAAATTCTTCCATCAAAATGCCACTCTTATGCAGCCACATGGTGTACGCAAGTAGTAGAGTGGTCTTATAAGCTTTTCGATGATCATAACCCTCATGTAGACGTTTCGGATTTGTCTTCAGATGGTTTACACATATCAAAGGAGCTTGAGGGGCAATGAAGAGCCTCACATCACACTGTTAATGTCTCCCTTATGGAAAAAAATTCATGGGTACAAGAAAAAATTCCACGAATATAGATGAAGCGCTATAGGATCCAAAGTGGAAAGCATCAATGTAAGGTGAGTATGATAGCACTCTCAAAAACTGCACCGGGAGTTGGTCGAGTTTCCATGAATGAAAAGGTAATTGTTGCTCATGGTACTTGTAGTTGTTGCACATGAGAATCCAAGAGGGATATAAACTCTGCATTTTCTAAGGGATAGCTCAAGGAGGGGGAATACATATCTCAACTGCTAGGTTTTGAGGTGTTGCACTAAAAAAGCAGGGTTTCAAGATGTAAGAGAGCATTGTATGTCCTCAAGGGCTTGGTATCAATGAATAGATAGTTTTTTCAGAAATATTTGTTTTGAAAGTACTCCTCATGCAAATTTTATGGTATGAGAATGGATAGTAAATTGTGTTTACATAACAATGTATAAAGCTGAAGGACATCCAAATAATGAGGCACAAAACATTTATGTGTTATGAGGGACAAAATATTTTTCTGTTACAGCAACGCCTAGGCTCAGGGCATCCAAATCTTTGTTTTGTCTTGTATACCTTGAATCTTAGGATTGTTTACTGATAGCTTGCAATGTTTGACCTTGCTAATTTCGTATGGATCACCCTTTTCTTTTAGTTATACTTATGCCATGATGAGGTGGTAGATCAGCCCGTTTCGTAATCTGTTTCTTGTTCTCTGTTGTACCAATATATATCTCATCAGTGTTATGTTTCGTTTTTTTACCTGGTCTCTCATTTTTCCCCCCCTCATCCTTACAAATCCACCACTTTGTGAGCAGTACTTTACATGAAGAGAACTATTGTGCAATGTATGGTGTGTGTGGATCTCGAGAAGATGGAAAAGCTTTGAATTGTCCAGATAATGTACCAGCAATAGAGGTGGTGACTCAATCAATCAAGAACTGTAAGCAGTTTGATGGGATTATTTTCATTTTTACAGATTACATTCCTTTTTTCTTGTTTGCAGCCCGATTCATTACTTTCTGCAAAGATACAAAGCTTATGCCCATCACTCACTGGGAACGTGTGTTGTACTGAAGAACAATTTAGCATTTTAAGAACCCAGGTGCAACAGGTATGATATTTCATGCTTTGTAGTAGAATAGCTTCAAATTTATATGCATTTCAACAGCTATAGTTGATTCACATCTGTACATAATGTCAACAGTAATTTATGCTATTAAGAGGAACATTTTTAAGCTCTGTTAGCACAAACTCTGCACCATGCAAACGAGAGATGGAGAACATATATTATTCCTGATGCAAAGGCAAACAGTGGACACTGACTATGACTAAATTGTATTGTTTAATTCTTTCTGTGATTGTGGTTCTTGTATCCCAGACAATGCAATACATTCCTTATTCCACATTACGTTTTGTTAGTACTGAAGCTTTGAAAGTTGTATGGGATGCTACATTGTAGATTTTGCTGGAAGAGATGGTCTAGGCTTTATTCTTATGATTATTACGGCTGCTGCTGTTACTACTATTATCATTATTAATATTATTAATATTGGTATTAATAATAGTATTATTATTATTATTATTATTATTATTATTATTATTATTATTAGTAGTAGTATTATTATTACTACCATCATCACCACCACTACCACTACGACGACTATTATCACCACCCCCACTACCACCATTGCTACTGCTAGTACTATAACCACAACTACCACTATTGCTACTGCTACTACCATTACTGCTATCACTATTACCACTGTCGCTACTGCTACTACTGCTACTATCGCTACTACTACGGTTGCTGTTGCTGCTATCACAACTGTTGCTACCTTGATTACCATGACTACCATGACTATTGCTGCCACTACTACCACAACTACTGATACTGCGATCATGACCATTACTGCTACTATGATAATCATGAGCAGTATTGCTACTACAATCCCTACGACCACTACCATGACCACCACCACCACCACCACCACCACCACCACCACTATTACTATTATCACCACCACTATTACTAGCACCACCACTACTACTAGTTAGTAGTACCTACTACCACCACTATTACTACTGCTACTATTACCACTGCCCCCACCATGACCACCACCACTTCTTATCTTTATTTTATTTTCCCCTTGTTGTATGATCCATAGAAGAGTTCAATTCAAAGAAATTCTTCAGATGTTTCATTTGAATATTTCTTTCATCTAGACAAGGAATATTTTTTTTTGTTAAAGGCTTACATTTATTATTCTTTGTCATTTGGCATCTCTCTATGCATTGCATTAGTAAGAATACCTGTATATGCTGAATTTCACTTATATGAGGAAGCAAATCATGCAGTTCACAATCACAATCATACAATGCGGAAAGAAAGTGTGACACAAGTCTCTTTGTTGCCAGGGCAGTTTATCATGCATCTTTAGGTGACATAGAGCCTTAGAGGTCCTTCATCATAGCTTTACAAGTGCTGTGTTAAGATGAAATTTTGATTTGGTAAAAAATCTTCTCAAGCAAAAAAATGATCTGAGTCTGGTATATTATTTATTGATTTTTTTCCCAGCTCTGGATTTTGACCAACCTTTATAACTTCACAGGCAGTACCATTCCTTGTTGGCTGTCCAGCTTGTTTACGGAATTTCTTGAACCTCTTTTGTGAACTTTCCTGTTCTCCAAATCAAAGCCTTTTTATCAATGTAACATCAATAGGGGAGGTGTGTAAGTGCTTCCTTCTCTTCTCAAACGCTGATAATTGTTTGAGTATATGTTGTTGACTTTATGAATTGATTCTTTAAAAGTTGTCTTGTTGCTTGGCAGGGCTCAAGCAATTCCACTGTCACAGGGATATATTTTTTTGTTACAGAAGAGTATGGATTAGAACTATATGAATCTTGTAAGGATGTCAAATTTGGTGCAGCAAATACTCGAGCAATGGATTTCATAGGAGGTGGTGCAAAAAATGCGGAAGGTGTAAATAGAATTTGAACAGAAAAACCTTTCTTTGCCTGCAATGGCCATCTGAAAAGGAGAGGATTGACGTTCTAAAATTTAGAGTTGTTATTCAACATCTTGTGTTGCAGAATGGTTTAAATTTATTGGGAGGAAAGCAGAGCTGTATGAACCTGGTTCCCCTTTCGCAATTAACTTTGCAACAGCAGCTGGGAGCTCGCCCCTTATACAGCCTCTTAATGTTTCAGTAGTACCTTGTGGGGATACTTTACTCTCTTGCTCATGTGGAGATTGTCCTTCGGCAGATTACTGTGAAAGGACAACACCTTCTCCATCTTACAATGCCGAGGATCATTGTACTGTGGATTTAGGTTTAATTCAGGTCAAACTTGGGTGAATTTCAATGCATTATCACTCAAAGTCTTGCCAAAAGTGCATTAGGCTTATGATATTTTCTCAACAATTGTTATTCTTATTTTTGGGTTGCTGTACTGCAGGTTCAGTGCATAGATTTGTGCATGTTTTTCTTATACATCTTGGTAGTTGCTGTCATCTATACCTTTTGGTCAAAACATTATCGTCAGCGATGTCAAGGGAAAAGTTTGAGAGAGCCACTCTTGAAATTTGAAGAGGAGAGTGAATTGCATTCAGTAAAAGACAGTGCTCCAGATATACCTACTCTACAGGTATATATATTCATTGTGTTGCATCTTCGTGACAGCAATTCTTGTGATCTCTGAATTCTTTTTTTGGAATTCATGCAGATGCTTGAAAGTGAGCCCATAGAAAATCAAAATATACAGCAATCTTATGTGCAGAATGTGCTGTCTAATTTTTTTAGGTATAATTTCACCATGTCTTGAACCCGAATGATTTAAAGTTCTCTCAGCTGTGTAAATGTTCAAATTAATCATAAAAAACGTCAGTTTGGCGCTTGGAGTGAGAGAAAGAAAGAAAGATTTATTAATTTGCACAGGAAGTCAAGCTTGTCCATGGGACAAATTATACAAACATTGCAGGGGTGTATACCCTGTCATGAGTAGGAAAATGAAAAAACATGTGGAAAATGAAAAGTGACATGGGTACAATATGAGCCTCATGTGTATAATGGTAGGTGAAGAGAGAGAAACTATATGCCATAGAAGTACAGTCATGATAAATGCAGAGGATAATTAGCTCCATCCCAGGTAAGTGTGGATATGGCATATGGAAAGATGCACTGTTAACAGTATGTATAGTCACTTTGAAAGTAGAATGTAGTGTAATCCTCTGAATCTCATGCTCATGGTGTTGTGCTCTATGGATGAGCACGGTGTGACGACCAAAATGGAGAGGTTCCTTGTTAGCCTGATATTGAGCTCCTCCCATACTTAGTTATGGCATATGAGTCTCATTAAACGGCGCATTCGGAACATATGTGCTGATCCTATTGCTTGAATGTAATGTGGGTTCCCGAGGTAAGGAGACATCCACACCTTGGGATCAGAAAACAACCTATCTCTGTGGCTTTGTACCTCATGGAGAGCTTTGTCCAGTCTTCTGAACTAAGATGTGCTCAACAGGTGTGGAAGTGAGGGGTATGTGCCTATAATGCCACTGTATCTGTCCTTGATCTCTGCATGTGTATGACATCTGCAAGTGAATTGATACTGATACTCGCTCTCAATCTGGCATAATGTGCCAAGCCCTTTTTCTTTGGGAATCCCTGTGGCTTTACCTCTCTCGATCCCAAGATGGTGTAAAGAAGCTCTGTGCAATGGCAACTCTCAAGTGAAATGCTGCTCAAGCCTCACACTCAGTCTCAAGAATGACATTGTTACCTCTCCCTACCCTCTGCATATGCAGAACATCTACAAGTCAAATGCTCCCACACTATCTCAAATTTCAATGTAGGATAATCTGCAAGCCTCCCCTCTTTGCGAACTGCTGTAGCTCATTATCTTCATTTAAAAGAGGACTAGAAGCCGCTGGCAAGAAAAAGGCTCAAACCATATACTGGCTCTTACTATTATGTCTTTTTACCTAGAAAGCACTTTGCACTTGCATCTAATTGCAGCTGAGGTTGAGCCAAACTGTTGTGGTGGTTCCAACATCGATGCATTTGTGTTTGGAGTAACTGTTTTCTTGTCAAGGACAATTATTGGAAGCGTACATGCAGATGTATTCTTAGAGAAACACTCAGCTTTTGGTTTGCACTTTCCATGTCCTCAATTTGGAGCATGGAGTTAGACTTTGCACCTACATTCTGGAATTACGGGTACATAAATGTTGGTGCAATGATATACCTCTTACCTAGTGTTCCCTATAAGCTCTCTCTATTGCTTTTTGGGCTATAATGACACCATGCACAGGGCTTTCTCACGATGCTTAATCATGTACAATTTTGGATCTTATATCTATTTGCCAGCCTTGGGATGCTTCTACTTTTGAGTGAGGGCATATGTTCACATGTGCCATCTGTGCCCTTGTCCTTGGGATTGCTTGGTTGCTGCTGCACAAGTCAAGCCTCTCACTCTCCATTCAGCATTGGTGCACATTATTTCCACCATTCTTAGACTGCTTTACAGCCTTTCAACTCTTTCCCTTGGGATATAGTTCTATGTACATACTAAATAATAAAGAACATTTTTCCCCCAAAGAATAATGTATCTATTGATATATGTGCATACTTCATATGCATGTATGTTTATGCACATATGTGTGTGTATGTAAGGATGCATGCATGCATACATACATACATACATCTATATATGTCTATACATTTGTAGGTACTTATGTACCTACGTATGTATGTAAGTAAATATGTAATATGCATGTATGTATGGATGTTTGTGCATATGTACATTTTACATACATATGTTTATACGCATGTAAGTATTGTGAATGTGTATATGCGTATATCATACATGTATCAATGTATGTGTGCAGTGTGTACAAACGTATGTATGGATGTATGTTTGTGTGCATATATGTGTGCATGAGCACGTGTGCATGTGCACACATACACACACACATACACACATGCTTCATGCACACATGCATACACACACTGCATGCATGCATGCACATACTCATGTTGAATGTGTATATATGTATGTACCTACAGTATGTATATACTTATGTATTTATGTATGTATGCATGCATGTATGTATGTATGTATGTATGTATCTACAAATGTATATACAAATGTGTATACAAATGTATGTATGTATTGCATGCATGCATGCATGCATGCATGTATGTATGTATGCATGCATGCATGTATGTATGTATGTATGTATGTATGTATGTATGTATGTATGTATGTATGTATGTATGTATGTATGTATGTATGTATGTATGTATGTATGCATGCATGCATGCATGCATGTATGCATGCATGCATGTATGCATGTATGTATGTATATATGTATGTATTATGTATGCTTGCATGCATGCGTGCATGTATGTACTATGCACACATAATCCATTCGTGTATAGATTATTTCATGTGGAGTGCAAAACGAACATGAGAATAAATGGATGATAGGCTGATTGCACAGACCAGCTGATGGCCCTACTGTGATATGCTTTCCACCTCTATTAATGTACATAGTCAACAGGATACTGTTTTTAGAAACATTGAGATGTATGTCTCTCCTCATCTCTCTCTGTACATTACTTATTCTTAATGCAAATACAGTGACATTTCCCACCAGAAAAGAGCGTGTGCCTAGAGATAGTCTTTCTATAGGTCAACATGCATGCATGCATACAAGTAGCATGCATACATATATTGTATGTATGTATGTATGAATTTATTTACATACGTGCGTACATACATACATACATACATACTTACATACACACACACACACACACGTATATACACACACATACGTGCATACATACGTACGTACGTGCGTACATGCGGACGTACGTGTGTACATACGTACATATGTACATGCCTATAACCATAGTCATTCCATACATCAATATGCATGAGTGTGTGTGTGTGTGCATACAATGTGCATGCATGCATGTATGTATGTATGTATGTATAATGTATGTATGTATGTATGTATGTGTGTGTGCGTATGTATGTATGTATCTATGGCATATGTATGTATTATGCATGCATGCATGCATGAATGTATATATGGTATTCATGCATGCATGCATGTATGTATGTAAGGTATTCATGCATGTATGAATGGATGGATCCATGGTTGTTACCGGATGTGTATGATTCCTTTGCCATTCTTGTTCCATCTTCGTTTCATACTTCACATGTGAAATGTAGCTCATTCTTGAATTTTTTTTTGTAGCATTTTAGTCCGAAGAAATCAAAGGAGTGACATATTATTGAGAAATTATTTTACAACAATATGCTTCATGATATTTCATTTTGGACTAGCATGCCATATGATGCTATTGTGAATGATTTAAGTAATTTTGGAAGCCTTCATAATATGTCAAGTTGACAAAAAATACATATTAAAGCCTGCGCTTGTGATCGTTTCAAAGTATAAACGCAACCATTTTTTTAAATCTCCTTCGTACATAAATGGTCCGGCCCAACATGGTTTTCTCATGGTCTTCCCTTCACCTTAATGGTTTTAAATCTCCTTCGTACATATGTATAAGAATTTAATTTTTCACCTATATTAGGATTTTTTTCTTCAATCCCTTTTTTGTTGGAAATCTTGGTCATGTATGGAACAACCTAGGGCCGCAAACCATAGTTGTTCCATGCTTTCATACTATTAATGCTCGGGGATTGTCCCTATT
>CM035421.1:175783134-175828134 GCA_020310875.1 Ceratopteris richardii | reverse complement strand
GCAGAGATGCTCAAATACATGCATTGATAGCCTTGTCTATCAAACGTGCCATTATTCCTCACATTCGCTCTTGCAGAATAGCTAAGGATGCTTGGGATACACTTACCACTTTATATGAGGCAAGGAATGAGGCTCGTGTTGCTTACCTCCGAAAACAGTTGGAGAGAGCACATGAATGAAGGAGATTCCATGGACAATTTTCTGACAAAGATCAAAGATTTGAAGGAACAATTGATTTCTGTTGATGAAGTCTTGCCTGACAGTTCACTTGTGCAAACTATTCGGAATGGTCTTTCCGGTTCATATCAGAGTTTTGCTTCTACTCTTCGTTTGATGATGAAAGGAAATCCAAATGCCTTAACATTTGAGGAGTTAGTCTCTGTTCAGTTGCAGGAAGATCAGTCTAGGCACAACAGGTTCATTATGTGTGCTGCAGATCAAGCTTTCTTGGCTAGTCAGAAGGGCAAAGGTAAATGGAGCTCTTCTACTAATAAGGAGAAATCTGCTAATTCTGCACAATCAAAGAAGAATGACAGGGATAAAAAGAAAACAGATAAGCAAAAATTGTTTTGCAAATACTGTAAAGGAAATGATCAATTCATAAAGAGTTGTCCAAAACTGGCTCCTAAAGAGGCAAGGAAGAAAGAGGCCGGAATGGTTGTTGCAAAGGCCTCTACACACCGAAAACAGAGTCTGCTAATCTTGTGGAGAATGAAGAATGGGCATTTACCACTGTTTGCAGTTATGACCCATCTTCTCATAAACAGTGTATGTGTGTAGTAGACTCAGATGTTTCGTACTTTGATAGTGGGAAACCAAACATATTACCTCGGAGTATAGTTTCTTCACTTCACTTGAGCTTGCTGTTAAGGTTATGTGATGTCGCGGCAAAAGCTTGTTCACTAACAAGACTGCGGAAAATTGCCACGCCTCAACTAGAACTAAGCTAAGTGATATTAGAACACCTCTATAATCATGAGTAGCTTAGCAACCTGAGAACTGAAAACTTTATAATTGTCTTTAGTGAAAACTGAAAATTCACTTTACAGAAAGCTTCGCGTTTTCTTCAAGCTTTAATTCTGAACTGATTTACCTCAAACTTTACACTACTGTGTTTGCTTACAGTTGGATAATCTTTCCGTCACTTAATTGTGTCAAAAATTGTGTTTTGAACTCACCAGAATATCACCGGAACTTCACCGGAATGTTACCGAACTGTCGTCGTAATCTTACCGAAATCTTACCGGAATCAATTGCAATTCTGTTTGTAATTACTTCAACTGTGTATACATGAAATAAGGAAGTAATACCTGAGCTTCCTTCACTGAACAAACTCTTCCTGAAGTTTGAGAAAAAACTTCACCAGTTCTGGATGTCTTTTACGGTCAGACTTTGTACTGTGTACATGTCCCGTTTCATAAAACTCTTTTGATCAGTTTGTAGTTCAGACTCCTAGCTTCAAGATGAGCTATCACTCATAAAAGTCTTTACACTGTGCTCTGAGATCTAACTCTCAGAAGTACCGGAAAAATGTTTACTGAGAAAATTGTAACTGTTAACTAACTTTCACAGTAACATGAAATCACTTAGATTTCTTCACATACAAAGAATGCGCTCAAACTTCCACATGAACATGTGTTTTTTATTAGAGAAGATGTGTACAAATTGGCTTGGCCTCACTTCGCTCATAGCCACCAGAACTCTCCTATGCTGAGTAGTTTCTCCTTACCATCTCTCTTATAGATGAATACCTGACATTTCAGGTTCTATTATTCATCTCTACATACGCACACTTGCGTCTACTACAAGCGCTTCTACAGTAGCTCTCGTGCTCATATTCTCTTCTATATATACATTTTGTTCCGAGATTCAAAACTCGTAATTATGGAAGTTTCTATGAACTATATTACAGTCGTGAATTTGTCCCTTCACTAAGGCTTAATTTTCTGACTGTTTTTTTTGTTTCTGCTTTTTCTTTGTCTTTCTTCATCTTTATGTCTATCTGTATGTCAAATTTGTGAGTGATTCTTCAACACTTGCCCCCACAGGGAATAGTGTCACATGAGCGAACTCCTCCTCTTATCTTGTCATGGGAGTTGGTAAGATCATTTTGACTACTGCTCATGGTAGTTCTTTTACATTATCGGATGCTTTATTTGTGCCAGGGATCAAGAAGATTCTGCTATCAGTTTTAGCTTTAGCCAAGATTGGCTTGGTTGTGAAATTTGTTGATGTACATTTCATGATCTCTTAAATGCAGACCTCATTATTGCTTCTGGCATTTTATGTCATTGGCTGTATAAGCTCATAGACTATGAAAAATCTATGGATGATTCAGCATGTGCAGTACATGATTCTCAGGCTATGTTAGATGCAAAGCTTTGGCATGCATGCTTTGGTCATCTGAATTTTGCTAGTTTGCTACGCCTCTAGAAATCTAAAATGGTGTCCTCTTTGCACAAACTTGAAGCATCTGGTAAACATGTATGTGAAGGCTGTATTTTGGGCAAAATGCAGCGAAGGCTGTATTTTGGGCAAAATGCAGCGTTCCTTCTTCTCAAAAGATGGTTCAGTTCGAGCTAATAAGAAATTTCAGCTTGTTCACAATGATGTCTGTGCTCCTATGCAGACATCTTCTTTTGGGAACTATCTTTACTTCGTGACTTTCATCAATGATTGTTCCAAGCATGCATGGGTATATCCATTGAAAGCAAAGTGCAAAGTGTTTATGTGCTTCAAACAGTTTTTGGTTTTGACTGAAAATCTGTTACCATGTAAATGGGAACCCTCTGTTCTGATCGAGGGGGGTGTGTAGCATATGTACTTAACAGGTGTCATGATCATTGTTGTGTATGTTGATGACATGCTGCTCATTGTTCCCCATGAGATGCATATTGCTGATTTTAAGGCTGATCTGCATGCCTCATTTGAAATATCAGATTTGGGGCATTTGCATCATTATTTGGGCATTCAGTTTATGCAAGTTGATGGCGGAATACCTTTGTGTCAAACCAAATATATATTTACACATTATTGCGGTGTTTTGGCCTTGAAGACTGTAAACCTATTGCCACTCCTATGGAGACAAGTTTACGATTGAGTCTTCATGATGTTGGAGATGCATTTGATGCTCTTCTCTATCAGGCTCTTGGATGCTTGATTTACTTATGCATTACTCATCTAGATATTCAGTTTTCTGTATCAAAGATGAGCAGGTTTATGCATTGCCCAGGTGTCGAGCATTGACAGGTGGTTATGTACATCTTTCGCTACTTGAGTGATACCCGACTACTTGGATTGTTTTATCCGAAGGGGGATCACTACCGCCACATTTACATGCTTTTTTTTGACTCTGGGGTGGTTGCTATTACACTCATGTGTCCACTAGTGGCTTTTGCTTCATGATTGGTAACTCATGTATATCTTGGTTGAGCAAGAAGAAGCCTACTCTACCGTGGAGAGTTCCAATTGTGAGGCTGAGTATAGGGCAACTTTCACAGCGACTTTTGAGTGTGTGTGGCTCATACGCCTTATTGCTGATTTGGGTGTTGGCGAGTCTTTTGCAACCACCATCTTCACTGACAGTGAGAGTGCATTGAGAGTTGCGAGGAACCGTGTGTTCCATGCTCGCACTGAGCACATTGAGGTGCACTATCATTATGTCAGGGAGAGATTCTCTGTTGGAGAGAGCAGTTTGGCATATGTGCCCACACAGGAGAACATTGCATAGCTTTTCACAAAGGCTCTACTTAGGGAGAAGTTTGAAGCTTTCCGCAAAGCTTTGGGCTTACTTCCTTTTGTGGATTGATTCCATATAGCTTGGCACTTCCTTATACATGAGTGTCAGCTCTTGTTCACTGCATCATTCCGAAGGGGAATTTGTTGATATATTTAGGTAGTGATCTATGTGAACACTCTAGGACTATCGAGGCACTATTTTTCTTCTTTAGGAGGTTGCCCCCCTGGCTTGTATATACGCCTATTACCCTAATGAGCTATTTTTCTTTGTACATTTTAGTATTGTGTGTTGTGCTCCACGCTTTTTCTTCTTCCTTGTGCTGTTTGCGTGCTTCAACAGACCTCGAACTCCAACAGGCAAGTGCCATAGAGATTATGGGGCCATCAAATGTGGTTTGCATTGTAGCATATGGGGAGCCTGCAAATAGAGTTGCAGGTGCAATTTTTGAAAATTTGTACCCTCACATCATTGTTTGCTTTTGCATGCCTCATTGTTTAAATAATAGTCTCAAAAACATTGGAAATTTTTATATAATTTTGCCTGTAATCAATGAGGCAAATTCATTGGTTAGCTTCATCAACAATCATACTTGTGTGAAGAATGAGTTTAACAAGAGATAGACTCTTGCTTTGCTCAAGTACTCAGACACAAGGTTTGCATATAACTTTACCATGTGTCACCGAGTAGTGAAATGTAGTGGTGTCTTGAGAGGCCTTTTATTGAGTGATGAATTCGGGAGGATGCTAAAGGCTTCTACTTTGATTGGAAGGCAATGCAGAAGATTAATGGATGATGCAGCATGGTGGGAAAACATTTCTCACATTGTGGATATTGTTCATCCACTTGTGCACTTATTGAAAATTGTGGATTCCATGGAGCATGCATTGGTAAAGTGTATGAAGCTATGGATCGCACAATTGAAGCACTAAAAACATTGGTGAAAGACAATGATAGGTATGACTAGATTTCAGCTATTTGTGTTAGCAGATGGGATGCATACTAACCCCCCACTTCATGCAACAGCATACATGTTGGATCTAGAATTCCAAGATAAAAAGCAATATGCAGCTCCAGAGGTGGCTAATGGATGATCATATTAGAGAGATTTGTCCTAGATAGTGTAGCTAGATGACTTATCAGATATCAATAATCCATGGCTAATGGATGGAGGATCATATTAGAGAGATTTGTCCTAGATAGTGCAGCTAGATGACTTATGAGAGATCAGCAATCCAAATATAGAACAGGGAGAGATGCTTCATATGCATGTGCAGATGCCCGAGAGGGTAGGCTACGTGTTGGTGCTCCCCTATGGGGGGAGGATTTTGGTTTCGATGGTCCAAAGCTTCAACAATTGGCCATTTGGATACTTAGTCAGGCTTGAACCACGAGTTGCCTTGAGCAACTATGGAGTGTGTATAGACATGTAGCCTCTAAGAAGAGGAACAAGCTTGGTGTGCAAGAGTGCTAGTGATTTTGTGTTTGTTAGTGCAAATTTGAGGATGCTTCGACAGACACAATGCATGGAGGCAAATCTTTTCAGAGAATGGGAGGCAGAGAAGGGATCTGACCAAGTGGCAAATGAAGAACATGAAGATGCAGCAAACATTGATTGTGTTGCAGAAAATGAGTCTGTCATTATGACTCCCCACTTGGATTCTCCATAGTCATTACATTTATGTTGTAGTCTTTTACATTTGTCATTTATATTCCCATCATATGTAGTCTTTTTGACAATTGATCGTATGATCATTGACGTAATATCTTTTTATTCTTATGATGTAACATCTTTTTGATATAATGATGATGATGTAGGGTCTTTTTTTTTTGACATGGTGACTTTTTTTTCTGACATGGTGAAATACATGAGACTTATCACTTGTAAGTTCCCACTCTCAGAGTAACTCTGAATGTTCAAGACTCAAGTGTCAATGGCTCAACGTGCTTCCTATATGTCCATTGTTTATACTTAGAATTTCTATGTTTTTCTTCTTATTGGTCATTTCATATGTTGAAGAATTATTTGTACATGACTTTCATCCGAGTATTTTGAAAAATTAGACGAGCCCAAAGTCTAAAGTTGCATGGAGATGTGGCATTCTTTGAACTAACGATGCCAACATGAGTATTGGTCTAAATGGTCCCAAATGATTTGAGAAAATTTATGATTGGAAATGGATAGGGAGGACTCTACTAGAATCTTTTGAGTAAAAGGTTTGAAAGATGCTTAGATCAGATGCGCTTGTCCAGGAGTTTGATACAGTGCTACAAGGATAGAGGAGGCAAGAATCCACTTTAGTACAATCTTAACCGATGGATCCACTATTGGCTTTAGAGGGAGCTAAAAGTTCTCTGGTTGAGTAGAAGAGAAGGTGACACTCTTCAAGAAAGGACTCTCTCTAATAGCTTTAGAAGGAACTAACAGCTCTAGGTATTGGGAAGGGCAAGTAAAGTTGTGTATATTTCTCTCCTCCCATCCATTTATTCTCTCCTTCCCGGGTTAGAAAGTCTCTAAAGTGCTCTAATGGGATATGTGGTCATCATGCCCATTCACTATACTCTTAAGATGGAAAGCTTAGGATAAAATCCCTCGAAAATGAAGAAACCAACTGAGGAGAAGAGAGGAAATGATGGAAAAACCTAAACCGAACAGAGAACAACCTCGAGATTGATATATGCCAATAAGGAGAACACTTTGGATGCGAGCAAAACAGAGAACCAAGGGTAGGGTCAAGGGCGTTGGGTATGGGAGCATTATGGAGGTTTGATTAAATAGTTTGCTAGGTTTAAAATCATGCATCTCTCTCTCTCTCTCCCCTCTCTCTCTTCTCCTCTCTCTCTCTCCCCCCCTCTCTCTCTTCTCTCTCTCTCTCTCTCTCTCTCTCTCTCTCTTTCCTCTCTCTCTCTCTCTCTCTCTCTCTCTCTTTCCTCTCTCTCTCTCTCTCTCTCTCTCCTCTCTCTCTCTCTCTCTCTCTCTCTCTCTCTCTCTCTCTCTCTCTCTCTCTCTCTCTCGCTCGCCTCGCTCGCTCGCACGCGCGCTTGCTGCGCAGCAAGCCCTCCGTTCCACGTGACATTATACGAGCTGAGCTTGGCACACCACCGATGCTAGTGGAGGCCCTCTTCCAATTGGTGACCTTTATTCTGAGAGTCAGAGAGCTCCCCACCAGCCGACTCACCAGGCTTGCATTTGAGAGCTCTAGACATTTGGCAGAGACAGGGCATGAGAGAGTATGGTATGCACAGACTTATAGATGGTTAGCAGACCATGGCATGAGCATTACCGATCTTCCCCCTTTTCAGTATGATCTCTCTTCCCCGCACATTACCCTCTCTCGTTCGGAGAGGAATAGGATCATCCGTCAGGACCTACTACAGATACACGTCAGGGAGACATGGATAGAACCACGGGAGCCTCTTCCCACAAAGAGGCAACACTACAGAGAGCACTTCCTGACTTTGACAGCGGATGGTTTCATTCAGAGACCATGATACATGGATACATACATGGTACCAACTGAGAGAGTGGCCATTGAGCAACTCAGAGTATCATCACACGAGCTCGAGATTGAGGTTGGGCGAGCGACACATACCCCGAGGGGCAAGAGATTATGCAGGATATGTAGAGAGGAGGTGGAGGACGAGGAGCACTACACATGTAGATGCCAGGCATATGAGGACATCAGAGACCGCTACCCACAGCTCTTGAGGGGGGCCAGAGAGATCAGGGCTTTATTGGGGACAGAGGACCAGCGCCTTCTAGGTCTTTTCCTAGTAGAGCTCCAGCATTGCCGTGCATCACTTCTCGAGCAGCAGATGGAGATACACCGGGCCCCCCCACCCCCCTCTCAGACTTATATTACAGATTTTTCCAGACCCAAAGCCACTCGAGGACCCAGTTCGACGCGGGCTGTCACATTACACATAGCAGAGGAGCTTAGACGATAGCATCGACGACCGAGACCCCCACTCCGGAGAGCCCGTCCACACCAGAGAGAGATTCAGGCGATTCACGCACGCCATGACATGGAGATATGGAGACGTCAGCAGCGCATCCCTGTCGATTTGGACGTTCAGAGCATTTTGAGGATCGCCATGATGCCTTACCCACCGATGCATTATATCCTACACCCACTCCAGGCATTTAGAGGGTTGTGATACCATCGAGCCTCCCCTCCCTATGCATATCATATTTGTATCACACCCATTGAGCATATAGAGTGCATACAGATAACACCCCACACCCCTGATGCCAGTTATTATCCACTCCTTTTATACCCGTTTTTTGTACTTACACTTTATTTTCCTTTTGGGATCATAGTGGATTGGATCATACTGATGTATATGTTTTGTCTCATAGGCCGATTTGGCCTCCAATAGACGTTAAAAAGTATCTCTTTCTCTCTCTCTCTCTCTCTCTCTCTCTCTCCCCCCCCCCTCTTTTTCTTTTCCCTCCCTCCCCCACCTCTCTCCGCGCCCCGGGGCACACAAAAGAACACACACCCCCCCCCCCCCCCCCCCCCCCCCCCCCCCACAAAAGTTAAAGTTACACTCATTAAAAAAACTCTAGTTACATAGTGATTGTGCTTGCAATATGAACACTTGATTAAATGGAGTCTAATTTACCAGAATCGAAAGCCCCCCTCCCCAACCCTAAGAAACACACACACACACACACACACACACACACACACACACACACACACACACACACACACACACCCCCCCCACCCCCCCCCCCCCCCCCCCCCCCCCCCCCCCAAAAAAAAAAACACAAAACCCCAATCTAAAACACACACACACCACCCCTAAAACCTCCCTCTCGTCTCTCTCTCTCTCTCTGTGTCTGTGTCTGTGTGTGTGCTTGCTAGCTCACTCATTAACACTTAATGTCTGTACTAGATCGTCCTCTAGTGTACACTGCCCTGAGCATCTCCATTTTCAGGTGATGTGCTGTCAATAATGTTTTAAAGTTTAAACCTGAAATAAATGAAATGGGTGTGTTATGATTGAAGTCCTTTTCAATACTGAAGGAAAGATGTGAAAGTTTAGTCAAAGAATCATGGGTCATGTTTATGCAGATTGATGCTCTCAGGGCAAACAATTCAGGTTCATCCGTTTCACTTCATGATATATGTCTGAAGCCTTTTGGTTCTGCTTGTGCGAGTCAAACTGTTCTTCAGGTTTGGAAAAATTTTCAGGAGGAGGAAAAGAATCATATCAATCTTTCCCATCTTTCCCTTCTTCGTGTTCTACTCTTCTCAAAAAGAAAAAGCACAATTATTAAAGAAATTCCGTAAGCGTTTTCTAATGCGACACCTTTCTGATTATGTATTGTTGCAGTATTTCAAAATGAAGCCAGAACTTTTCGATGAATATGAGGGTTCTTCACATGCACTCTTTTGCTTTGAGGTATGCTTTCATGAAACCTCTGTTATTCCCTATATTTTGTTATTCCACAGAGAGAGAGAGAGGAAGGGACGGCGGGAGGGAGGGAGGAGAGGGGGGGGGGGGGAGAGAGAGAGAGAGAGAGAGAGAGAGAGAGAGAGAGAGAGAGAGAGAGAGAGAGAGAGAGAGAGAGAGAGAGAGAGAGAGAGAGAGAGAGAGAGAGAGAGAGAGAGAGAGAGAGAGAGAGAGAGAGAGAGAGAGGGAGGGAGGGAGGGAGGGAGGGAGGGAGGGAGGGAGGGAGGGAGGGAGGGAGGGAGGGAGGGAGGGAGGGAGGGAGGGAGGGAGGGAGGGACTCTGAGAGAGAGAGAGAGAGAGAGAGAGAGAGAGAGAGAGAGAGAGAGAGAGAGAGAGAGAGAGAGAGAGAGAGAGAGAGAGAGAGAGAGAGAGAGAGAGAGAGAGAGAGAGAGAGAGAGAGAGAGAGAGAGAGAGAGAGAGAGAGAGAGAGAGAGAGAGAGAGAGAGAGAGAGAGAGAGAGAGAGAGAGAGAGAGAGAGAGAGAGAGAGAGAGAGAGAGAGAGAGAGAGAGAGAGAGAGAAGAGAGGGGAGAGAGGGGGAGAGGGGGAGGGGGAGGGGGAGGGGGGAGGGGGAGGGGGAGGGGGAGGGAGGGAGGGAGGGATTAACGTCTTCTAGAGGCCAAACTTGGCCTATGAGACAAAACCATGTACAAGGGTAGTAACCCTGTGTAGAAAATGAAATGAAATAAAAAGTACTTGCTACCCAAGGATATATAGGGCTGTTAAAGGCTTGGGAGACGTGGCTCTGATTCTGCAGTTAATGGCCACCTGATACATGGGGGATCCATAATGTGAGTGAGCAAAATACCCTAGCTACAGGTGATGGGTGGGCGTGGTTGTAGTATGTGGTAAATGGATGGTGGTCTGAGTGCCTCCTGAAGGAAGACAATCGAGGGGGTGCTGGTATGCCTCTGCTCCATCATGCGGTCGTAGGCTGTCCTGATGCGTGAGATATCCTCTTGATATAGTCGTGGTCGGCGCTATCCAACCATGCATGGTCGGCTCGTGCTCTCTGTGCTGCTGCCTGGTGGAGCATGGTCCCTATAGATGGACGTCTCTGATGTAGCTGAGCTCGCTGAAAGAACTGAGTAATGGTCTGCTGGGTACTCACATGTGTCTGATGTGTGGGCTGTAGTGAATGCTCTTGCCTCTCGTATGCTGCTGTGAGGAAGCGTCCCAAGCGCTGCTGGTCTCCCATAGTCATGCATAACTGGAGCGACGACTCTATCTGAAACTGTGCTCGTAGGTCTAAGTATGCTGGGCATCTGATAACAAAATGCTCCTCACTCTCTACCTCTGTCTGTCATAGTGGGCACCACCTCTCCTCATGGGGGACTCCTCCGGACTGACCCCCCTCAATCTCGAGCTGATGTGATGAAACCTGGAGCTGCCCAATGAGGACTCTAAGGTGGTGGGGTAGCTATGTCTGCATGTATCTCGGAATCTCGATGAAGCCCTTGTCCGATATATGTAGAAAATGCTCACGGTAATAGAGCATTTTCGGTGGCAATGTATCCCTAGGGCTCACCCATGTCCTCTGTATGTATGTATGCAGTATCTCCTGACGAATGACCCTATTGCTCTGCTAGTGAGAGAGCGAGTAGGTGGGTGCATGTAAGTCGTACTGTAGTGGTGGTAGCTTGTCTATGTCAAAACCATGGTGGGCCAGCCAGTCTCGTGTCTGTGCATACCATGAGGAGGTGTCGCCAGCTAATGCCATATCACGTGATGCCTCGAAAGCACGATAAGCAATGCGCTCTTAATCCATGCTTCGAAGTTTGTGTAATAGGCATACTGTCTCGAATAGTGCCTCAACTAGCATCGGTGGTGGAGCGAGCTATGCTCTAATGATATCATGTGGTACTGAAGGCTTGCTGCGGATAAGTCTTGCAATCATGAGGATTTGTGGCCTCTCCGATGCTGTCCATACTGATGTAGCTAATCCCGGCCCCATATGGCTGCCCCATACATGAGCGATGGCGTAACCAAAGTGTGGAAGAGCCACCCCTTTGTGCGGGGCTCTTGAAAATATGCTTGGTGGCACTGTCTCTCCATCAAAGCTAGTGCTGCGTACCCACGTGTGATGCTGTCACGGGCTGCCTGAGACATAGAAAAGACCCCTGATGCTGCTGTAAATGTCACTCCCAAGTAAACATATGATCCGACCACCTCGATTGGTCCACTTGCTGCTGCGAACAAACTATGTCTGCGTACCTGTGCTGATGTATGAAAGATCATGACCTTGGTTTTACCAAGGTTCATATATAACCCTCTGCGTCTGCAAAAGTCATCTAGGCCATGTAGATGATGCTGTAGACCATGTGCAGACTCTGAAACCAGTACAATATCATCAGCATATAAAAGAATATGGACAGTGGACCCGCGTACCTCAATGCCATCACCTCCCTGCTGCTGTATGAAGTCTACTATCTCATCAATGTAGAGACCAAAGAGCGTGGGTGAAAGAGGGCACCCTTGCTTCACCCCGATAGTGCTAGCAAGTGGATCAGATAAGCCCCTTGGACATCTGACACTATTCAGATACTCTCTCGTATAAGGCGTAGATCCCCCATATCATCACCTCTAGAGCTCCAATATCAAGTAGTCGTCTGAAGAGTCGTTCCTTGGGGATAGTGTCAAATGCTTTGCGGAAGTCCACAAAGCAGCAATATAATCTCCTCTTCCTCACCCTTGCCTGGTCGATCAGGCATCTTAGAGTGAAGATGTGGTCAATGGTAGAGTAATCTCGTATGAAAGTTGCCTGTCCTGGAGCCCTGATATCCTTCCTCTGAGCGAGAGTACTCAACTCTGTCTCTAGTACTATCCCATATAACTTGGCCAATATAGGGGCCATCATGATCGTCCGGTATGTAGCTGGATCCATAGTATCACCTTACTTATGAATGGGCACTATGGTGTGCTCAGTCCACGAGTCAGGAAACCCTTCAACCAATGCACGGTTGAAGAGGTGGGCAATGAGTGGCGCGAGAGTTGTGCCTCCATAGATGAGGTGCTCTGCCTGTAAATCGAGGTGGTCATGGGCCCTGCCATGCTGTAGACGGGCAATAGCGCATCCCACCATAGTGAGTGTGAAGAAGTCAGAGGTAGTGGGACGTGAGCTCTGCGGCTTGGGAATTGGGGGTTGGTCTGGGATCTAGTATAGGCTCCGTGCATAGCTATGCCAAGTGCTTGGGTCTCGGATGGGTGTCTGCTGTCTCCTCTCTCTCAAATGTCGCCATGCCACTGCACTGTCTCGACTCATGAGCAAATGGTAAATATCCAGTACTCTCTCTCCTCCCATTCTCGCCATTTGCGGAAGTAAGGCTCTGCATGCGACGCTGTGCCTGTGTGTGTGTGTAATATCCCCTCTATGCTCTAAAATCCGTAGATGCTTTCGTAGCTCACGACAATCTGCATCTTATCAGCGGTTCTGGGGCATGGATCTTGTGCGTGGAGGGGGTATATGTGTGCGGTGTGGGAAGCTGTGGAGAGCTGAGTCCTATAGGATGGTGAGGATTTGTGATGTAAGTGTGTCCAAGGGTGAGAGTGGATCGAGGGAGAGTAGGCGGGTGTGTAAATGGTGTGCATAAATGTGTGAGAGCTCGTGTGTGAAGTGTATTGTGGTGTGTGTCTCCGTGGGTGAGGGAGGGTCTAATGGAGTAGGAGATGAAAGTGTGAATGTGATAAATGTATGGTCAGCACGAAGTGGGCGTCGTCCAATACTAAATGAGAGGATGAGTGAAGCTTCAGAGATGGTACCCAAAATGTAGTCGATTGCGCTCTCACCTCCCCCGTGGGGGAAGCAAGTAAGTCAACCCGAACCTGGCCAACGGTGCATCCCGTTATATATAACGAGATGGTGTCTGCTACGAAACTCAAGAAGATGTCTTCCATATCCGGTGGCATCCTTACCCATCTCTGCTGACACTCTACTAGTGCACGTCTCATATGGATCTCTTCCCCTCATGAGATGTGGATGATCCATGTTGTATGCCTCGCACTGACGCGATTGGGTGTGGCCATTGAAGTCCCCCATAAGGAAGACTTCAACTAAGGTGCTGTAATGTAGTATGTCCTCCAAAAATGCTATGTATGGTGAGTCTCTGTCTCGAATCGATCCTCCAAGGTCCTGTCTTGCATAACGGGATCCACCTGGTGGAAAGTAGCATATCGCAATGTGAATCAAGCTACCTGGTGCTATCTCCATGTGGACCCACATGTATCGTGCCTCCTCATCTCTCTCGATGATATGGATCCGGCTCTCTATCTCCTGTCTAAAGATGATGGCAACACCCCTGATCCTCGTGCTGTACTCTGTCTCATCGTGGTCCTGAATGCAGATTCCCAGTGAAAACCTGCAATGCGTGGCAAGCCTCTCTCTGGGCTCTCATGTGTCTCTGTAATGCAAGCAAAGTCATGTGACTCCAGGATCTCCTCGAGTCTGTCTGGTCGTGTCCAAAGTGCCCTGTTGCAATTCCACACTGCTCCTCTGAGTGTTGCCTTCTGGTGTAATGATGTCTCATAGGCCGCGTGGCCCTATTTGATAGGGCGTCCGTCTATGAAGATCTTACCATCCCGATAAAAGGCCTTCCTTCCCTCTCCACGTGCCTAGAGTATCTCCGGCATGCAAGCATATGCCTGTGTGCTACTTGCATCCTCGTGAGGTCCTCGTCCATGTAGATGGCGCCGCCTGGAAATGTGCATAGTACTGATCGACGTTTAAAAAAGGCAATCCGTGTCTCCTGGGAGCTCGTATGAAGGATGAGTGCTCGCGAACAAAACGTATCTCTCCCAACCCTCCATGCGCATGTGAAGGGCATGTTCTCGTACCCTAGGCGACGGCAAATATCGTTGGCGTCAGCTTCTGTTGATGCTCCCTCCGGTAGGCCTGTAATCCGAATGTGGAGTCTTTGAATGTGTCTAAGTCTCTCCTCCTCGAGTGTATCCTGAACTTGTGTGAGTTCTCCCTTCTTCACGTCTTCCTTGACTTCCTTCTTCACTTCTTCTTTGACCTCTTTCTTAATATTTTTACTTACAACTTCCACCGAGCTATTTTGTGTTGCTTCTATCTCTGATCTGATGTGTTCTTGCACACCCATCTTCCAATCATTTTTAATTTCTTCTTTCAAGTCATCTAGCTTTGTGATCTCTCCTTCTTCTTTGGAAATCCTCAGCTGAATGATTTCTTCTTGAAGCCTGTGCATCTCAGCTTTCATTTCATCTCAGCCTTCTTCAAGAATTTTGACATGCTCTTCTAGGGCTCTTATTCTATCACTGGACTTTCTCATTTCTGGATTAAGTACTCTGTCTGCCTCTTTCTTTACCTCTCTGACTGGTTTAGTAATCATGTCTTCCACATCCTTTTTTTTTATAGTCGAGCCATGCTCCTTCTGTGGCAATTTCAAAATGATGGTACAGTTAGAGAGTTTCAGAATTTTAGGGTTTCGTCATCAGTTCCTGCCTGACAAACTCTAAATTTTAATGGACTGGCCTGAAACCCTAATTCGTCTGTTCTCCCTCGTCTGAACTGTCTGACCTGTTCGAAACTCACGCTCTGACCGAAGCTGACGCTCTGACCTGTTCGAAAATGATGCCTGACCTGTTCGGGCCTGAAGCCGAGAGGGAGAAGCGATGGGAGCTGTTTCTTTGTGGCTGATGATGCTGACGCAGCAGGTATTACGGGCTGACAGCTCTGCAGCGGCAGGGCTGACGCAGCAGGTCATAAAATTAGGGTTACGGGGCTGATGATGATGGCGCAGCAGAGGTTACGGGGCTGATGATTATGGCCCAGCAGAGGTTACGGGGCACATAGAGAGAGAGAGAGAGAGAGAGAGAGAGAGAGAGAGAGAGAGAGAGAGAGAGAGAGAGAGAGAGAGAGAGAGAGAGAGAGAGAGAGAGAGAGAGAGAGAGAGAGAGAGAGAGAGAGAGAGAGAGAGAGAGAGAGAGAGAGAGAGAGAGAGAGAGAGAGAGAGTTAATTGGGAAAAGCCAAAGTGTTGAGAAAATGGTAAAGCTCATATAAATCTCTGTAGTATGCGTGTGGAGATGCAATGAAGGTTGTTTGTTTTTGTGGGCTTGGGGGGTGTATGGAGTGCTATATCTATGATAGTCTATATGCAAAATTGTAGTACAAGCATGAGAATGCATTTGAGTGACTAACTAGCTCCATCCTGTACAAATGGGTGGGTGTAAGATGTGGTACATAGGTGGAGGTGGAGTTATGGCTGCCGGGATGGCTGTAGTGGGTTTATCCATCATCTAGGATTGTCTCTCCTCCATGACACGATGACCATGAGCCCAGTTCTCTGCAATCTGTTGTTGTTTAAGTCGCGGGGCCCGATAGCCTGTGGCACGGGGTAGACTCCTAGATTGAGAGGTCTGAGCCTATTCAAGAGTCACCCCTCTTGGTGTGCCGGCTGAGGGGGGAAGGCTCATGCACATGCGTAACGAAGAAGTCAGTGAGCTGTCTCTGTGTCTCCCCTATTTGGGCTGATATGATGGGCTGAAGTAGGGAATCTTTGTGATTTTGTATCTCTAGTAAGAATCACCTGAGCTATCGCTGATCTCTAGGGTCCATTATCTCTTGAAAGGTAGGATGCCATGTAAAGAGAGCCACATATATAAACAAAGCTACATATCTGCTTCTGATGTCATCATATGCCCTACATCTACATACAAGTGCTCCTCATCCTCCATCTCTACTCTGCATATCTTGCTGAGCATATCGAGGCAATCTGTCCATATCGAGTCCATGGCTATCAAACTACGCTCTAACCTAAGTGTACCAAGCTCTCTCATACGTTGACTCTGATATCTATATGGATGCCTTAAATGCTTTGCCTGTGAGTGTATTTGTAGGGATTTCCCTATCCTCTGAATAAAGCATATAGTATGGAATAGTGCACCTACTAACATGGGTGGTGAAGCTAGCCCTGCCGTGAAGATGTTATGTGGAATTGACTGTTTCCTATCAAATATTCATTAGATCATACGTACTTTGTGGCCTCTCGATTGCACTACACTGGGTTATGGTGAGGCTTGGGGCCCAAATTGTTGATGCATACATCATAGCTGGTGTGACGAGTGTGTCAAATAGCCACCCCTTCATGCGTGGCTCTTATGGTGTGCCTAGTGACATCTCCGCTCTAACATATCCTCGTATGAGTCTGTAGGTGGGTGCCTGCCTTATGCTGAAGGGGCTAGGCAAGCTCATGCACGTAATTCTGAGGTAGACATAGGAAGTGACCAACTCTATGTGTCCGTCGGCGGCTCTGAAAAGCACATTCCTTACCATGGGGGAGGTCTGGAAATTTGAAAATCATGATTTTGGTCTTGGCAAGGTTTTATATGAAGCTCCTCTGTGTACAAAACTCATCCAAGGTAGCCATGTGGTGCTGTAACCCCTCAGGTAACTTTGAAATAAATACGATTTCATCTACATATGATAAAATGATGTGTACTTGCAAGGTCTACATCTTCTCCTCAGCTCGTAGAATGTAGTCCTTAATCTTGTCGATGTAGAGACCAAATATAGTGGGGTGAGCGGGCAGCCTTGCACAACACCGATGGTTCTACCAATGGCCTTAGACAAGCCTCCTTGACACCTTACCCTCCCAGTCACTTGCTCATAGAGTGCGTAGATGGCCTAAATAGTCTGAGATGGTACTCCCAAGCTCTAGAGGTGTCAAAAGAGCCTCTCTCATGGCACTATATCAAAAGCTTCGTGGAAGTCTAGTAATCATTAATATAGTCTCTTCTTGCCTCATCAATGAGGGAGTGCAAAATGAAGATGTGATCAATAGTGGAGGAAACCCGTCGAAACCTGCCTGGGCCCGTGCCTGTAGCTCCTCAGTCTTTGCGTATGAGCTGAACTCTGCCTCAAGTATGGCCCCATATAGTTTGGCCATGATGTGGCCAATCATGATGGTCTTGTAGTTCCCTGGTCTAGGGTGTCACCAGATTTGTGGATAGGCACAATGGTGTGCCTTGTCCACTCCTCTAGAAAACCCTCCCTTATATCCCGGTTGAAACATGTGCAATCAACGGAGCTATAGTGAAGGTTGCGTAAATGAGATGTTCGCTTTGCAATCGTGTGTGGGCCGAATGGTCATGTTGTAGTCATCCTATGGCTCTCTCAACCGTCATTGCTATGACGAGAGGCTGCCATCCTATGGCCTCAATTGTCATTGTTGGGTAATAAGAGGCTGCGCAGGTACCTCATATAATCTCTCAACATAATCATGCAATGTATGTAGGTCCCCAATAGGTTTGGTAAGCATGGCTCTCATAGGGTATGCCATGCTGCAACACTATCCATACTCATAAAGAGGGAGTATAGCTTAAGCTCCTGTGCTTCCTCAAAGTCTCGCCTCTTTCGACGTGTGAAGGTCTTCATCTGTATCTTGGCCTCTCTCTCTCTCTCTGATCTTTCCGAATGCTCATTGAGCTCGTAGTCGACAGTAGAGATCTCTGCATGTGCTGTGCAGAATAGGGATTTCTCGGATTCTGGGTATGTGCTCTGCAGAGCCAAAACCAGATTGAAAGGCTCTTTGCATTGTATCTAGTCTCTCTCTCTCTCTCACACACACACACACATACATATACATATACATATACATATACATATACATATACATATACATATACATATACATATACATACACATACACATACACATACACATACACATACACATACACATACACATACACATACACATACACATACACATACACATACACATACACATACACATACACACACACACACACACACAGACACAGACACACATACACATACACAGATACATACACACATACACAGATACACACACACACACATACATACATACATACATACATACAAACATACAAACATACATACATACATACATACATACATACATACATACATACATACATACATACATACACACACACAGAGAGAGAGAGAGAGAGAGAGAGAGAGAGAGAGAGAGAGAGAGAGAGAGAGAGAGAGAGAGAGAGAGAGAGAGAGAGAGAGAGAGAGAGAGAGAGAGAGAGAGAGAGAGAGAGAGAGAGAGAGAGAGAGAGAGAGAGAGAGAGAGAGAGAGACTTTATAACGTCTATTAGAGACCAAAATCGGTCTATGAGACAAAACATATACATCAGTATGATCCGATCCACTGTGATCCGAAAAGGAAAATAAAATAAAATGTGGGTACAAAACAGAATATAAAAGGAGTGGATAATAGCTGGCATCAAGGGTGTGGGGTGATGGGTATGCACTCTATATGCTCAATAGGTGAGATACAAATATGATATGCATAGGGAGAGGAGGCTCCGTGGTGTCATAATGCTCTAAGTGCCTGGAGTGATTGTAGGATATAGTGCATTGGTGGGTAAGGCATCGTGAGAGACGCATGCACGCACACACACACACACACACAGAGAGAGAGAGAGAGAGAGAGAGAGAGAGAGAGAGAGAGAGAGAGAGAGAGAGAGAGAGAGAGAGAGAGAGAGAGAGAGAGAGAGAGAGAGAGAGAGAGAGAGAGAGAGAGAGAGAGAGAGAGAGAGAGAGAGAGAGAGAGAGAGAGAGAGAGAGAGAGAGAGAGAGAGAGAGAGAGAGAGAGAGAAAGAAAGAATGTGTTTTTACGTCTATTAGGAGGCCGAACTCGGCCTATGAGACAAATCGATGTACATGGGTGTATCTTTTGTCTATCAGAGAAGATAAAAGTGCTGAAAAAGAAACTAGTAAAGCTGATACATATCTCCGTGAAATGCGTGTGGAGATAGCCATGAAAGTGGGGGGGTGTATGGAGTGCGATATCTATGACAGTCTATATGCAAAGGGGTAGTACAACAAGCATGGGAATGCATCTGAAACGACCAACTAGCTCCATCCTGTGCTGGTGGGCGGGTGTAAGATGTGATACATAGGTGGAGGTGGAGTCAGGGCCATCATGATAGCTGCAGCGGGATCAACCATCATCTGGAATCGTCTCTCCTCCATGGCGCGATGGTGACGAGCCTGGATCTCTGCAATCTGATGTCGGTGATGTCTCGGGGCTCGATATCCTCTAGCACGGGGTCGTCTCCTAGCTCGAGGAGTCTGAGCCTGCTGAAGAGTCACCCCTCTTGGTGTGTGGGCTGAGGGGGGGAGGGCTGCAGCACGTCGTGGAATAAAGAACTCAATGAGCTGACTCTGTCTCCCTCCTGTATGGGCTTCTACAGTAGGCTGGAGTAGGGAATCTCTGTGACTCTGTATCTCTAGTAGGAATCGCCCGAGCTGTCGCTGGTCTCTAGAGTCCATGATCTCTCGGAGGGTGGGCTGCCCTGTAAATAGAGTCCCATATCTACCTCTGATGCCATCATATGCGCTACATCTGTATACAAAGTGCTCCTCATCCTCCATCTCTACTCTGCAGACCCTGCATATCCGCTCCTCTTTGGGAATGTCTACGGCTCTGCCCGTCTCAATCTCTAGTCTATGTGATGAGACTCTCAACTGGCCAATCGCTACCCTCGAGCTATGAGGCATGTAAGTATCCATGTAATATGGCCGCCGGATAAAACCGTCTGCTAGGATGTCTAAGAACTGGTCTCGATAGTGCAATAGTCTCGATCCCATGTGTGGTGTGTGCCATGTCTGACTAATGTAGCGCTGCCAAAGATCCTGTCTCAGCACAACATTCCTCTCACGACGAGAGAGGTGGATGTGAGGTGAGTCTGGGTCGTACTGAAAAGGCGGCAATCTGTCCATATGAAGCCCATGACTATCAAACCATACTCTAACCTGAGTGTACCAAGCACTCTCATATCCTGACTCTGATATCTGTATAGATGCCTCAAAAGCTCTGCGTGTGAGTCTGTCTGTAGGGAGCTCCCTCATCCTCTGAATAAAGCAGATAGTCTGGAATAGTGCATCTACTACCATGGGTGGTGCAGCTAGCTCTGCCCTAATGATGTCATGTGGTACCGACTGTTTCCCGCGAAATAGTCGCGAGATCATACGTACCTGGGGCCTCTCGATCGCACTCCACTGGGTGACTGTGAGGCCTGGGGCCCAAACTATCGCAGCATACATCATAGCTGGTCGGACTAGTGTGTCAAATAGCCACCCCTTTGTGCGGGGCTCCTGGAAGTGTGCCTGGTGACATCTCCGCTCTAACATGGCTAAAGCTGCATATCCTCGTGTGAGTCTATCGGTGGCTGCCTGTCTCATGCTGAAGGGGCCAGGTAAGCCCGTGAATGTGACTCCGAGGTAGACATAGGAAGTGACCACCTCAATCTGTCCACCGCCGGTGTGAATCCTGCTCCATTCCTCACCAAGGGGGAAGTGTGGAAGATCATGACCTTGGTCTTGCCAAGGTTTAGTGTCAAGCCCTTCTGTGTACAAAACTCATCGAGGGCATCCAAGTGGCGCTGTAATCCATCGGGTGACTCTGAAATCAAGACAATGTCATCGGCATATAATAAAATGTGGATAGGTGTACCTGTGAGGTCTGCACCCTCTCCTCCAGCTCGGAGAATGTAGTCCTCAATCTCATCGATGTAGAGACCAAATAGAGTGGGAGAGAGCGGGCAGCCTTGCTTAACACCGATGGTGCTAGCAATGGCCTCAGACATACCTCCTGGACACTGTACTCTCCCAGTCACTTGCTCATAGAGTGCATAGATAGCCCAAATCATCCCTGATGGTACTCCCAAGCTCTGAAGGCGTTGGAAGAACCTCTCTCGTGGCACTGTATCGAAAGCTTTGCGGAAGTCCACAAAGAAGCAATATAGTCTCTTCTTCCGCACCCTTGCCCCATCAATGAGGCAGCGCAAAATGAAGATGTGATCAATAGTAGAGAAAGCTCGCCGAAAACCTGCCTGGCCTCGTGCTCGTAGCCCCTCAGTCTCTGCATATGACCTGAGCTCTGCCTCAAGTATGGCACCGTATAGTTTGGCCATGGTGTGGCCAATCATGATGGTCCTATAATTCCCTGGATCCAGGGTGTCGCCAGATTTGTGGATAGGCACAATGGTGTGCCTAGTCCACTCCTCTGGGAAGCCCTCCCCTATAGCCCGATTGAAGGCATGTGCAATCAATGGGGCTATAGTGGAGGCTGCATATATGAGGTGCTCGCTCTGCAATCCCGTATGGTATGTCGAACGTCCATGTCGCAGTCGTTCTATGGCCCTCTCAACCATCTTTGCTGTGAAAAGAGAAGAACTAGTAGGGAGAGGCTCAAGTGGCTGGGAATGGGAGGTTGCCCAGGTACCTCATATAATCTCTGAGCATAATCATGCCATGTGTGTAGGTCCCCAATAGGTGTGGTCGGGCGTGGCTCTCGTAGGGTACGCCATGCTGCAGCACTGTCCATACTCATAAAGAGATGGTATAGCTCAAGCACCTGTGCCTCCTCAAAGGCTCGCCTCTTCTGACATGTGAGAGTCTTCATTTGTCCCGTGGCCTATCTCTCTGTGATCTCTCCCGATGCTCGCTGAGCTCGTAGTCGGCGGTAAGTATCTCTGCATTCCTCATCATACCAACGATGTTGTGGCATAGTCCCGGGAGGAGGTGTGTGACCAGAATGGGTGGTGTGTGGGAAGGAGCTGATGGCGGATGTCTGAAGAACTGATGCTATCTGTGAGGTGAGTAGGGATAGTGGAGTGTCAGGGTGAAGCAAGAGAAGACCCTTCTCGACTTGGGCCACATATATGTGAGCTAGCTCGTGTGTGAAGTGGATGGTGGTGTGTGGGATGCGTGCTGCGGGTGTGCGTGTAGGGGTGTCTCCCTTGAGAGAGAGAGCGAGGTATGCGTGATCGGCCCCAATGGGTATGGGTGGGATGGTGAATGAGGTAAGTAGGTGAATGGCCTCTCTAGATCCCATGACGTAATCTACTGAAGTTCCCATGCTATCTGTGACTGAGTGTGGCATGCATGTCAATCCTCCTGAGGTAGGCCACTGAGCCATCCCGTTATAGATAACGAGATTATGTCGAGAGCCTAGCCTGAGTAAGTGAGTGCCATAATGAGTGTGTGTAGAGTCAGCTGAAGCTCGAGCTGTAGACTCATCCTCTATGGTACGTAGTATCTGTGGGTCTTCTGGGTCAAATATCTCACACTGATCATTGCCTGTCCTGGCATTGAAGTCTCCCATAAGGAAGACTTCCCCTAATGGAGAGTACTCTGTAATCTTTTCTGACAAGCAAGTGTATGGTGAGTCCTCCTCTCGATCTATGATAGCGAATCGCGAGCTAGAGGGAGCAAAGTAGCATAAAGCTATGAAGATGATCCGCTCCTGTGAGAGTTGGAGTCGAATCCAAAGATATCTGGCCTGTGAGTCACGTGTGACTATCTGTATCCTGCTGTGAAGTCCATCTCTGAAGAGTATGGCTACTCCTCCTCATCCTCTGGTGGTGGGCTGACGTGTACACTCTCTATATGTGGACTCCCACTGGAAACCATGGACTCGAGGTAGGCCTCGGTCCGGGCTCTCATGTGTCTCTGTGAGCATAATGATGTCTTTGCCTTTGCGCACCTCTTCCAACCTCTCTGGGTGTGTCCATAGATCTCCATTGCAGTTCCAAACTGCAAGGTGTATATCCTCGAGTGTCTCACAGGCCGCGAATCCCTATGGGATGGCCTTGCCATCAATGATGACATGACCATCTCTGTATGAAGCCTTCTTTCCTTCTTTGCGAGCTTGGTGTACTCTCGGCATGCATGCCCGGCGGTGTGCTACTTGCATGGGTGTGAGATCATCAGAGAGAGAGAGAGAGAGAGAGAGAGAGAGAGAGAGAGAGAGAGAGAGAGAGAGAGAGAGAGAGAGAGAGAGAGAGAGAGAGAGAGAGAGAGAGAGAGAGAGAGAGAGAGAGAGAGAGAGAGAGAGAGAGAGAGAGAGAGAGAGAGAGAGAGAGAGAGAGAGAGAGAGAGAGAGAGAGAGAGAGAGAGAGAGAAAGAAAGAAAGAAAGAAAGAAAGTCATATTAACGTCTTCTGGAGGCCAAACTTGGCCTATGAGACAAAAACCATGTACAAGTGTAGTAACCCTGTGTAGAAGATAAAATGAAATAAAAGGTATATCGCTACACAAAGCTATATAGGGCTGGAAAAGGCTGGGGAGACGTGGCTCTGACTCTGCAGATAGTGGCCACCTAATACATGGGGGGATCCAAAATGTGAGTAAAACGCCCTAGCGACAAGTGATGGGTGGAGGTGGGTGTAGTATGTGGTACATCGGTGGTGGTCTGAGTGCCTCCTGAAGGAAGACAACCCAGGGGGTGGTGGTACGCCTATGCTCCATCATGTGGTCGTAGGCAATCCTGATGCGTGAGACATCCTCATGATATAGTCGTGGTCGACGATATCCGCCCATGCGCGGTCGGCGCCGTGCTCTCTGTGCTTCTGCCTGGTGGAGCGTGAGCCCTATAGATGGACCTCTCTGATGTAGCTCAACTCGCTGAAAGAACTGGGTAATGGTCTGCTGGGTACTCACCCGTGGCTGATGTATGTGCTGTAGTGACCGCTCTCGCCTCTCGTATGCTGCTGTGAGAAAGCATCCCAAGCGTCTCTGGTCTCCCATAGTCATGCACAGCTGGAATGACTCCTCGATCTGGAACTGTGCTCGTAGGTCTAAGTATGCTGGACAACTGATAACAAAATGCTCCTCACTCTCTACCTCTGTCTGGCATAGTGGGCACCACCTCTCCTCACGGGGGACTCCCCTGGACCGACCCCTCTCAATCTCGAGCTGATGTGAGAGAGAGAGAGAGAGAGAGAGAGAGAGAGAGAGAGAGAGAGAGAGAGAGAGAGAGAGAGAGAGAGAGAGAGAGAGAGAGAGAGAGAGAGAGAGAGAGAGAGAGAGAGAGAGAGAGAGAGAGAGAGAGAGAGAGAGAGAGAGAGAGAGAGAGAGAGAGAGAGAGAATGAATGAAATGAAATGAAATGATATATTTACGTCTTCAGAAGGCCAAAATGACCTATGAGACCAAAAGTTACAAAACTGGTGAATCTGATACAAAATCTGAGTACCAAAGGAAGTGGTTTTGAAAATGAAAGATGTAAAATAGCTCGGAAAAGGCTAACACCAAGACTAATACAACAAAGGGCTGATACATAGGAGGGATGTGCTGATATACAAGGCTGGATTTCTATCCTCATATGCACTGTGGGCGTCTGAAAAGTACAGCTCGAATCCTCCGCTGTAGTCTCCGTCGATACTGTGAAGCACCACCTCTCACTCTCGGTCGTCTAGATCTCCCTAGCTCCACTGCTCAGTCTATGAGAGTGCCAGTAGTGGCTGTATGAGTGTGGACAGAGCTCTGTATTAGATGCTCTACTGACTGCTCCTCTAGCTGCCCAGTGTCTGGTATAAAGAAATCCGTAATCTGTCTCTGGGACTGTCTCCCTCGAGCTCTCCTTAGTAGAGTGTCTCTATGTCTGTGTACCTCTAGTAGATATAGTCCAAGACATCTCTGATCCTCAAAACTCATGACTCTAGATAGAGGCCCAAAACCCTCTCTGAATAGACAATGAAAACGGCCCCGTATCTCATAGTATACCGTGCAATGACATATGTAATGTAGCTCTGTCTCTGGCTCTAGGTGACATAGATGGCATATCCTGCTATCTGCTATCTGCTGGTACCCCTCTGAATCTGCCAGTCTCAATCTCAAGCTGATGTGAGGATGTGTGCAACTGGCCAATGGCACAACGCAAGGCATGGGAAAGGTGTGTATCCATATAGCTAGAACGAGTCACAAACCCATCCGTCGTGAGGTGTAGAAGATGCTCTCTATAGAAAGCCATCTTCGTACCCAACTCCTGTGTAGGCTCAATCCATGTCCTCCTGGTGTCCAGCCGGATCAGATCCTGACGAATGAGTCTAGTAATCTCCACCCGTGTCAGGTACATCAGGGGTGTCTGTAAAGAGTACTGGAAAGGAGGCAGCCTGTCCATGGTAAAACCATGTGTCTGCAACCATGATGTCATCTGTGCAAACTAGCATGATGTATCCCCCTGCAGAGCTAGCTGTCTAGATGACTCGAGGGCCAGCCTCGTATATCTATCTCTGGTAGTGTCCCACAAGCTGTGTACAAAGGAGACCGCTCTAGTGAGTGCCTCAATCTCAATAGGGGGAGCAGCTAGCTCCGCTCGAATGATATCATGTGGTACGGAGGCCTTGGCTCTAATCAGTTTAGAGATCATAGATACCAAGGGCCTCTCCATGACTTTCCACCCATCCTGACCTATAGAGGGTCCCCAAACCTGTACCCCATATAGCATAGTAGAGGCAACCAAAGTATCAAAGAGCCATAACTTTGTCCTTGGTTCCTGAAACTGAACTTGCGAGCACATCCTCTCCAATCCTCCCAAAGCTGCAGATGCTCTAGTCAGTCTAGTCTCTGCTGCTCTCCTCAAGGAAAATCTCGGTCCAGTGAATACTACCCCCAGATATGTGTATGCATCTGTATACTCCACAACATCCTTCCCATATGTGAAAATAGGTGTTGATCTCCTTATCCACTGCGGTGTGGTGTTAAACACCATAACCTTGGTTTTACCAAGGTTTACAGACAAACCAGTATCCTTTGCAAAGCTGTGTAGAGCATCCAAGTGTGGTTGCATACCCTCCGGTGAGTCAGATATCAAAACAATATCATCAGCATATAACAACAATGGGATCCACGTCCCTGCCAACTCGGCCCCTCTATCACCCTCTTTGTCAATGTAATCAGACACCTCATCAACATACATACCAAATAGAGTAGGAGACAGTGGGCAGCCCTATTTCACTCCAATAGTAGAGTGAACTAAATCAGATACCCCTTCTGGGGTGCAAACTCGTCCCACCACTGATCTGTACAAAGCCATAATCCCCCACATCAACTCTATGGGTACCCCCATCTCCTGTAGTCTGCGCATCAATCGAGCTCTCGGCACCATGTCAAATGCTTTGCGGAAGTCCACAAAGCAGCAATAAATCCGCTTCCCGTGTGACCTTCCCTCTTCAATGATGGCTCTAAGTGTCAAAATATGATCAAGAGTGGAGAGACCTCTCCTGAAACCTGCCTGACCCTTTGCCCGCATACCCTCACCCTCTGCCCAATCACTCAAGTGATGCTCAAGAATGGATGCATACAACCGTGCCAATGTGTGTCCAACCATAATAGTGCGGTAGTTTCCCGGCTCTTTAGGATCCCCTCCCTTGAAGATAGGCACAATAGTAGACAATCTCCAAGTCTCAGGTAACCCTTCACACATGGCACGATTGAACAACACTGCAAGAACCTCCATCAACATATCCCTAGCATGAATAAAATGCTCCGCCACTAGACCGTCATGGTCATATGCCCTCCCTTTCCTCATCCTGTCAATGGCCCTCTGTACCATTCGAGCGGTAAAGAAAGTGCTCGTGGCTGGGTACGGCTCTGCAGGGCCCGGAAGGGGTTCCTGTCCAGGAACCATATATAGCGATGTCGCATACTGACCCCATACATCAAGTGAAGTAATCGCTGGGGAGTGGAGTGCTCATGAAAAAGTCTCCATGCCTCTCTTGAGTCCTTGCTCAAGAACATCTGATATAAATCTCTCTCCAACTCAGCCAGGTAAGCCCGCTTCTTCCGTCTCACAAGACGACAGAAAGCAATCTGAGACTGTATGTAAGTGATAACTCCTAGCAGAAGGTCTCTCTGAAACTGGGCTCTCATCTCTCTGCATTCCTCGTCATACCAACTATTCTGGGGCATGCTCCCAGTCTCTCGCCTCCGAACCGGCCGGGTGTGTGGATATGCCACTGATGCGGCACTATGCAATGTCTCCGTCAGTAGAGTGGTGCACTCCTCCAGTGAGAGACCTGGACCAACTTTGCGTAGACGGTCGCAGATCTCCTTTGTATAAACGCAATCGGTCTCTGGTGTAAATGTGTAACGGGTATGTGACCTGCTTACTGATGTCTGAGCTGTACTGTACTGAAAAGAGACTGATAGTGTCAAAAGAGCATGATCCACTGCTACACCCACTGGTCTAGTTCCCACTGTGAAATCTTGAATGAAGGGGATGAAGCTCGGCTATGTCATGATATAGTCCACTGTACTGGCTCCATGTCTATGTGGAAAGCAAGTGAAACCAGCTACCCCAGGAAATTGGTGTAGGCCATTAAGTATGGCTAACCCATGCGTAGTCTTCATCTCAATGAGATATCTCCCATACTCTGTCTGCTCTCTATCATGCGAGCATCTGTCGAGCCCCAACTCCCCCACATCCATCTCTCTAAGCATCTCATGTGAAGTGTCGTAGAAGACTGTCTGTGAGTTGCCCGTTCGGGCATTGAAGTCCCCTAGGAGAATGATATCACCATCCCTAGAGAACTCCCAAATATCATCATCTAGAAGAGAGAAAGGTGATTGCCCACTGGGTGAAGCATATACAGACGTACTGGGAGGGAAGTAACATATGGCAATGTATAAAAATCGACCTGTGTCAGCTCTCAGCCTCACCCACATATATCGAGCATCCTCATCTCTCCGTACGATATGTAGTAGTGGCTGCAACTCCTCTCTGAATAGCATTGCTACTCCTCCTGACCCTCTAGTCCCATGTCCCGATCTCGCGTCTAGCCTGTGGGCTGTCTCCCATCTATATCCCACCACATGCGGCATCAACTGTCCAGGGGCTTGGTGGGTCTCTGAGAAGAAAACAATGTCTCTATCTCTGAAACTGTCCTCAAATGCACCAATGTCCAACCTCATAGATCCATTACAGTTCCAAGTAGCCATCTTCAGTGTAATCCCATAGGTCTCGCACCGTCATGTAGTGCGTCGCTCGAGAATCACCACCCGACCATCTCTGTAGAAGGCTAGCTTTCCCTTCTCTCGTGCCGCTCTAATCTCTGGCATTACCTCTCTCATATGCGCAAGCTGTGAGAGAGTGAGGTCATCGCCAAGGAAAACGCCTGTCTTCTTGAGAATTGGTCTCTTCCTCAAGAATTCCTTCTTCTCTTCCAATGAAGGAAAGCGCAATATAAGAGCTCTCTCCTTTGAAGACTTTCCAAGGCCTTCGCTTTTCTTGCCTACTCTCCATGCCTTTGTATGCAAAGGCTTCTCCATCCCCATCATGGATGTGAGAGTTTTGACCTCTTTTTCCACATCATTTATGTCCTTGAGGCCGGTTACTCTCACATGTAGTGCCCTTGTCGGCCTTCTTTGTTCCTCTTCGAGGGTCATGTTGATAAGAGTAGGTGTACAAGGAGCTTCCTTACTTTTCCCTTTCTTAGCCACTTCAATCCATTTTTCGGCCTCTTGTACTTTCTTTTGTGTTTCGGATATGACTGCAGCCCATGACTTCTCCTCATCTTCTTTGATGGTCCGTACCTATTCTTTTATATCTTTCAGTTCCTCGATCACCGAAGGCTGAATTTCACCTTCTTCGAGAACACGAGACGCCGCCACTTCCAGTAACTGTTGTTCGAGGGTTGAGACTTTCCCTTTGAGTCTATCAATTTCACCTCGCATCTCTTCTCGTTCTTCATTCCATGACTTGAGCAGGGCTTCTTTTTCTTTCACTGCTTCCCCTCTCCATTCCTTCATCTCTCTTTCAATATGCTTCAGCCGCATATTAGTTCTCGTAAATGTAACTTTCGACGAAGGGAAAGCCATGCGGTTACTGTGTATGCTTAGGGTTTCGGACAGGCGCAGAGCTTCGGTCAGACTTCGGGCAGGGCTTCACGCAGAGCTCGGGAAGACATGCGGTTACTGTGTATGCTTAGGGTTTCGGACAGGCGATCAGTCTACGAGCTGAGGAGGCTACGGGGCTGCGCTTAGGGTTTCGGGCAGACGTAGAGCTCGGGCAGAGGTGCTTCGCTTAGGGTTTCGGGCAGACGCAGAGCTCGGGCAGAGGGACTGCACTTAGGTTTTCGGGCAGACACAGAGCTCGGGCAGAGGGGCTGCGCTTAGGGTTTCGGGCAGGCGCAGAGCTCGGGCAGAGGGGCTGCACTTAGGGTTTCGGAGAGGCGCAGAGCTCGGGCAGAGGGGCTGCGCGATGGCGATGGCTGCGAGAGAGAGAGAGAGAGAGAGAGAGAGAGAGAGAGAGAGAGAGAGGAGAGAGAGAGAGAGAGAGAGAGAGAGAGAGAGAGAGAGAGAGAGAGAGAGAGAGAGAGAGAGAGAGAGAGAGAGGAGAGAGAGAGAGAGAGAGAGAGAGAGAGAGAAGAGAGAGAGAGAGAGAGAGAGAGAGAGAGAGAGAGAGAGAGAGAGAGAGAGAGAGAGAGAGAGAGAGAGAGAGAGAGAGGAGGGGGGGGGCGGGAGGGAGGGAGGGAGGTAGGGGGAAGGGAGGGAGGGAGGGAGGTAGGGAGGGAGGGAGGGAGGTAGGGAGGGAGGGCAACTTTCAAAACTTTCCCTGTTTTTGTTCTGGGGCCCTTATAAAGAAAGAAGAGAGAATTAAGGTAAAAAAGGAAAGAGCAATCAGGAAAAGCAAACAATGAGAAATCTTGTCTTGAGGATTTTGTGTGTTTAATTACTTATAATGTCTGTGGTACCCAGCATTTTTCATCTTCTGAGGCATGCCTGAGCGCTTATCAAGCACCTGTTGATCCAAGCACTGTGCTTGGTGGTTTCACAGGATCCAATTACTCACAGGTAAACTATATGCATTATTTCAGTAATATATCGATTGTAAGAAATAGTAATATATCGATTGTAAGAAATTTCTATTGTACTTCTAACTTATATGTGATGGTTGTTCAGGCTACAGCTTTTGTTGTGACTTACCCTGTCAGCAATATTGTAAACAAGACTGCAGGATCCAACCAGGCAGCAGTTGCATGGGAAGATGCTTACATAACACTAGCTAAGGTAATTCGCTGTTGAGGTTCCACAGTGAATGTTTTAATGTTTCTCATTGACTTTTTTGAGCTTTAAATTCCATGTGTTCCGATGAAACAATATTTTCATCTATTTGAAGAAATTTTAATATGTGCCTTTAATAGGAGGAGCTTTCACAAATGGCAACATCTCACAATTTGACTATTGCCTTTTCATCTGAGAGTTCTGTCCAAGCAGAATTGAAGAGAGAGAGCACAGCAGACATTGTAACAATTATGGCAAGTGAAGTTTGCTAGCACAATACTGTTTCTTGCAACTGCTGTATTGTGGCAGGGAAAGCATGCTGAAACATCCCCTGGTTTAAATGCAGGTTAGCTATCTGGTTATGTTTGCATATATCTCAATATCCTTGGGAGATTACACACCTTCACTTGCTCCAATCTATGTGACATCTAAGGTACTGTATTTGCGAATGAGCAATTACTCTCGGGAAGTGCTCATTTCTCTAATGGTTTTTATCTCAGTCTGTTATGCTGGATTTCAGGTCTCATTAGGTCTAGCAGGTGTCAGCATTGTTGCATTGTCAGTGCTTGGGTCAGTGGGTCTTTTTAGTGCTTTTGGAGTGAAGTCAACACTCATAATCGCTGAAGTAATACCATTCCTTGTGTTGGCAGTAAGTTTTTTAATTTCTTGTAACACCACACTTTCGCGGGCTGTTTGTGGTTTTTTTCACCATAATTGTGTCGTTGACATATGTATTTTAATTTTTCTCTGTGAACTTCCCTGGAAATTTTTAAAGGATTATTGCATTGTATGTATCGTGTTAGTGATGTATCTACTATAAATGCAGTGTTTGTGTTAGTGATGTATCTACTATAAATGCAGCGTTTGTATAGAAGCTTCACGGAGGGTAAATATGTGGTCTTCATACCTCTGAAACATCTCTTAAGAGAGTTGATTTACTGTAGGTTGGTGTTGATAATATGTGCATAATTGTGCATGCTGCAAAGCGCCAAGATTCACATCTCTCTCCAGAGTTGCGAGTGAGCAATGCACTGGCAGAGGTGGGCCCTTCTATTACACTGGCAAGCTTAGCAGAAAGTCTTGCATTTGCTGTTGGTATTGTCACACCCATGCCAGCATGCAGAGTTTTCTCAATGTTTGCAGGTTTGGACTTTCCACAGTATTAGCAATTTTATCCTGGACAATTCATCTGTCTATCACAATCTAATGAGGGATTCATTTTCAAATGCTTGCAGCGGCAGCAGTGTTCTTAGACTATTTCTTACAAGTGACAGCTTTTGTGGCACTCTTGACATATGATCTTAGACGGACACGAGCAAATCGTGTGGACTGCTTTCCTTGCTTATCAGTTCCTATACATGAAGGTCAGCTTACAGGTTCTCTAAGATTCTGTGCACATTTAACTCTTTTGCATGGACATGCACAACCATACATAATCTGAATTTGTTTTTTGTAATGAAGGCATTCCAGAGGGTTCACAGGAAGGACATAGTTGGCTCCTGGTTTACATGCAGGTCTGTTACAGAAATGCTTTGAGGGAGAGTCATATTTTGATAGCCCTCATCAACAGCTGACTGACTGTTTGTATGGAAATTTTTCCGCAGAAATTTCATGCTCCATTTTTGCAAAGGTTTGCAGTTAAAGCGTGTGTTCTTGCAGGTTTCATTGGGTTGACCTTTACAAGCATTGTAAGTGTTTGTGTTTGTGTGTGTGTGTGTCTTTTTTTAAATTTTTGGGTTGATTTTATGGCTTTTTCAGACAACCTTTTTGATTCTGCTTCTATCATTTCAATATGACCTCATTTTGAATAAGGGACGCAAGGTTTTTCTCTTCATTAAGACCATCATTCAATTCAAATATGTAGTGCAGGTTCACATTTATCTGTGCAGTAAGCACAGATGCTTTCACTGTTAAAGAACCTGTTTTGATTGCTGTGCATTTTATAACAGTGCAGAGTACATTTATTACTTGTAGATATGAAGGCTATTTCTTTATCAGTAATTAGAAGCATTTAAACATGCACCAGCTATTATAAACCTTTTTTATGCAAATAAATCTATGATTTGAAACTTGCTTGGATTCATTTGAAAATCACTGGATCTAGAAGGAAAGGATCCAGTTCACCTTGATCTCTTTGGAGTCATTGTCTGTCCAATCATAAGCTGAATGGAAGAAGACAGATTTTTCAGGCCACCATTCTGCCATGTTTGTGCATCTTGGCACTTCTGATTGAGGTGCATGATTAGCGATTTTGCCAGAGAGATGCTTTCAAATTCACCGGCAATCTCCACAATGGAGACTGACCAATCCTAAAGAGGCATGTGGATCATTGTCTGAGTAATAGCAGTCTATGCCAAGAGGCTATCCTAGATGGCATAAAAGAGATTTATTATAAACTCTTATTCCATTCCAGTGGAGTATATTAAATCTTGACCAATTATGTTGATAAACCAAGAATTCGGATAATTAACTTCAAGGTTGCATCGGTTCGCGTACCTGAAATTCCGGTACCATGATCCGGTTCGGTTCGGTTCCATAGCGAACCTTGCATCCGGTTCGTCCAATTTTTTGGTATGGTTCAAATGATGTTTTTTTGATACTTGACCCTACATTCATATACATGTATACGTACATAGTGCACACACATACATTTATGCATATAGATGTGTATGTACATGTGTATACATAATTTTGACATGTATATAAAAACCCTAATACGTACCTTTCGAACCGTACCTTGGAGGTAAGATTCGGTTCACGTACCTTACTCGTACCGAACCTTACGAACCTAATCACCTTGATTAACTTGTAGCCTTGAGGCCCGACAAAAGACTTCCAAACAATGCAAACATGAGGCCCTCACTAAGTTTGTGTTCTGGAATATCATTATTGTGTCATTAGCAAATTCAGCACCATAATAATGTGATCGCTTACACATAGGGAATGAAGAGCACCTTTCCATACTTGAACCTAATGCATAGGGTGGACGTGTAAAAGGACTAATAGAAGAGGACTGAGTGGAGATCCCTGCCGAATATCTCAGTGAACATTAATAATTACTGTCTAATTCCTGAATTTCCAGTAAATTTACTAGTCAGGTGGTTGTGCATGATGATTTGGATGCCTCTTTTTACAATACCTTACAATGTGTCTTCATAGTGACCCGGTATTTTTACCCTGGAAGTGAGAGCCTTTATTTAGCTAGCCCTAGTTCTCATTCTCACAGAGAAATAAGACTGAGGGCATATAATATAAATATAATCCAAATGGTTATATGGTTTGCATTATCATACAACTTACGGTATCCCATTATGAATAATATGTCTTGTTCCAAACACGATATTTAATGGACCTTGGCTGATTATCCACAGGTTTTTAGTTTCTAGTTGAAAATTTCAACTTAATGTTCTCATATGCTTTGAAACTTGATGTAGTATGCTATTCTGTCAGATGAGTTGTTTATGGCCAGAATCAGAAACCACATTTAATTTCCAGACTAACCCTAGATCCTACAGAAAAAATATAATTCATGTGGTAATCAGCTCAAGGATTCGTTCTCCAATCAGCATCATACTGCAGCTAAGCATTGGCCAAAGTCTAAGCTAGAGCTAATGTTATTGTGAAGCTATCAGATCGTTTATCAAATGAGTTTAATGTTACCATGTAGAGCCGGTGTTATCGTAAGGTTACAAAATGATGTTTTGAAGTACATGGGTTTGGAGATGTGTAGAAGCGATAACCAGTAATTTCTTTTTCCATTTTAAATTCGGAAAATCAATATTTTGCAGGTAATAGTAGTTGGTTTCAGTGGATTTAAAGTTTGGTGTAACTTGAATTTCATACTCTTGAATGTGATTTTAGCCTCTGGAGATGGCACTGGTTATTGAAAGGCTTTTATGTTACTATGACTTTCATGCGCTTCTTCTCAGGCTATGTTATCTCGGGTGTCACCTGGACTAGAGCAGCAGGTAGTTCTTCCTCGAGACTCTTACCTTCAGGTGGGATTCAGATCAGTGTTTATCGGTTTGTGTTGTGATCCAAAGGATATTATAAAATGCTTAGTAATAAGATTTCTAATCATATTTTATTGCAATAGGGCTATTTCAATAATATTACAGAGCATCTTCGAATAGGTCCTCCTCTTTATTTTGTTGTGAAGGACTATAACTACAGGTTAATCTGGTTTACTTGAAATAGCTATAATCCCATGCCTTTCTGCTACTTTAATGCCTGTTATGTTCCAGTGCATCAAGCAACCAGACAAACCTATTGTGCTCAATTAGTCAATGCAATCCTAAGTCACTTTTGAATGAGGTGTGTATAGCTTGAGCATGAGTGTTGGAGATCTGCACTCATAATTATATGTTTATTGGTGATTTTAATAGAAGCAGTGTTTTATAAATGTTATTTTTAATTTCATGAGCCAAAAACTTTTCAACTGCAGATATCTCATGCAGCAGCATCACCAGAAAAAAGTTATATTGCTAAGTCAGCTGCCTCATGGCTGGATGACTTCCTTGTGTGGCTATCTCCTGATGCATTTGGGTGCTGTCGCAAGTTTACAAATGGAAGTTACTGCCCTCCTGATGATCAGGTTTTTCCTTCACTGAAAACTGTAGAATGCTACCTTCTTCTTAAATTTGGTTTAATGGTGAACTTAAGAGAGATCAATTTTTTAATTCTTTGTCTAGTTTTGAATGTGAGTTGTTGCTAAAAATCTCAGTAGTCCTCCATGTCACACAATGGAATCGATAAATTTGTCAAAATGGATGTTCGTACATCATTCAATAAGTCCATACCATTGGTTTTGGACAATGATTTAGTCATGTTGGAAACAAAGAATCAGCAGTATTTTGGCAGCTAAGAAGAGAAGCAGGTCTGTTTTCAGCTAGAGGTATATTGTGCATCATGTTTTCAGAAGCATTTGATGGAACCATACGTGGTAGATTTCATGCTGCGATATCTTTGACAGTGAAATTTCTTGCCTAAAGGATTGATGTATTGCTTCAATAATGAACCTGAAGATTGTGGATAACATTGAAACATGCAGAATCTTGTTCCATGACTAATTGATAGGGTGATTTCACGTGATAGAAAGAAACCCCTCTTAAACATAAAGAATTTTTTTTTAATGGCTGAGAAAATGTGTGGGATTGGAGAAAAGGGATGATGAAGCTGGAAAAAGGCATAAACTCAAAGTTGAAACCCCCATTTTTTTGGAAAATTAGCTCATGAGGAGCCCCTTATTCAACCAAATGAAGTACTAAAACAAGGGCATATACATGTTTGATATATTTAGGTGATAATGTGTGTGAACACACTAGGACTCCCGGGGCACTTTTTTCCCTCTTTAGGAGTCCCCCTCCCCCACCCCCACCCCCACTTGTATATACGCCTATAGCCCTAACGGGTCACTTATCTTTGTACATTCTTGCTAATACATTTGGTATTGTGTGTTGTGCTCCAAGCTTCTTCTTCCTCCTTGTGTTGTTCGTGTGCTTCTGCAACTAGGCAAGGAATGAGGCTCGTGTTGCTTACCTCTGAAAACAGTTGGAGAGTGAGCACATGAATGAAGGAGTTTCCATGAACAATTTTCTGACAAAGATCAAAGATTTGAAGGAACAGCTGATTTTTGCTGAGGAAGTCTTTCCTAACAATGCACTTGTGCAAACTGTTATGAATGGTCTTCCTGATTCATATCAGGGTTTTGCTTCTACTCTTCGTTTGATGATGAAAGGCAATCCAAATGCCTTGACATTTGAGGAGTTAGTCTGTGTTCTGTTGCAGGAAGGTCAGTCTAGGCAGAACAGGCCCATTATGCGTATTGCAGATCAAGTTTTCTTGGCTAGTCAGAAGGGCAAAGGTAAATGGAGCTCTTCTACTAGTAAACAGAAATCTGCTAATTCTACACAATCGAAGAAGGAAGACACAGAAGAGAAGAAAACAAAAAAGCAAAAATTGTTTTGCAAATACTGTAAAGGAAATGATCATGTAATAAAGAGCTGTCCAAAACTGTCTCCTAAAGAGGCAAGAAAGAAAGAGGCTTGAATGGTTGTTGCAGAGGCCTCTACACCCAAAACAGAGTCTGCTATCTTGTGTAGAATGAAGAATGGGCATTCACCACTATTTGCAGTTATGATCCATCTTCTAATGAATAGTGTATGTATGCACTAGACTCAGATGTTTGGTACTTTGATAGTGGGGCGACCAAACATATTACCTCGTAACACAGTTTCTTCACTTCACTCGAGCCTTCCCCTATAGGGAATACTGTCACATGCGCCAACAACTCCTCTTATCCTGTTATGGGAGTTGGTAAGATCATTTTGACTACTACTGATGGTAGTTTTTTTTACATTGTCAGATGCTTTATTTGTGCCAAGGTTCAAGAAAAATCTGTTATTCAGCTTTAGCATTAGCAAAGATTGGCTTGGTTGTGAAATTTGTTGATAACAAGTGTACAATTCATGATCTGTCAAATGGCGCTGTCATTATTGCTTCTTGCATTTTATGTCGTGGGTTGTATAAACTCATAAACTATGAAAAATCTGTGAATGATTCAGCATGTGCAGTACATGATTCTCAGGCTTTCTCATATGCAAAGCTTTGGCATATGCACGCTTTAGTCATCTAAATTTTACTAGTTTGCTACGATTGCAAAAATCTGAAAATGGTGTCCTCGTCCAAACTTGAGGCACTTGGTAAACATGTATGTGAAGGCTGTATTTTGGCAAAATGCACTGTTCCTCCTTCCCAAAAGATGGTTCAGTTTGAGCTACTCAGAAATTGCAGCTTGTTCATAGTGATGTCTGTGGTCCTATGCAGACACCTTCTTTTGGGAACTATCTTTACTTCCTGACTTTCATCGATGATTTTACAAGGCATGCATGGGTATATCCATTGAAAGCAAAGTCCGAAGTATTTATGTGCTCCAAATAGTTCTGGTTTTGGCTAAAAATCTCTCATTATGTAAAATGGACACCCTCCGTTCATATCGAGGGGAATATATGTCTTCTGACTTTAATGCATTTCTGCTTGAACATGGGATAAAACATCAGTGTACAGCGATGTGTACACCTCAACAGAATGGAGTTGTTGAACGGAAGAACATGTCACTCATGCAGATGGGGAGGTCTATGCTCAAGAGTTAGGCTTTACCACAGTTTCTGGCTTGAAGTTGTTATGTGTGCAATATATGTACTTATCACGTGTCCCACTAAAGCATTCCAGTCTATCACTCCATATGAGACTTGGCATGGTCGCAAGCCATCTGTTGCTCACTTGTGTGTTTTTGGTTGTCTTGCATATGAATTAGTGCCTGGACAACAACGCAGGAAATTGGATGATAAAGCAGTGAAATGTATTTTTGTTGGGTATAGTTCTAAAAGCAAAGGCTATCGTTTGTGTCGTCCAGAAATTAAATGCATTCTGGTTAGTCGTGATATTGTTATTATGGAAGATTCTATTCAATCATTACTTTCATGTACCAAGGAGACATCAGTTAGCTCCAAACTTCAAAGACATGTATGACACTGTGCTTCAAAGACATGTATGACCCTGTGCTTCCTCTTTTTACAGGTGGATAATTAGTGCTGCTCCTAATGAGGAAACTTCTCAGCCTGTACAGGTTTCATGTGATGATGCAGACCATTCCATTTCTGATGCAAATTTACATGGTGCACTTGTTGATGAAAGAGCTTACATTGAGGAGGCAAAAACTATGCCAAAATGGTTGGTGCAGACTTTGCGTGACAGTAAATTAGATGCATTCTGTCATATCGTACTCGTTCTGGCTCTCATAGTGCGTTTTTTGCATCACATTGCTATGCTATGGCTACCTCTAGTCTCTGTGATAGAATGAGCCTGTTTCGTTTGATGAAGCACAAAATTTAGAAAATTGGATGGTTGTTATGCAGTCAGATTATAATGCTATCATGAAAAATGGTGCCTGGTCTTTATATGACTTGCTTCTTGGCAAGAAGGCCATTGGTACTAAGTGGGTATATAAGCTGAAGCGTAAGTCTTATGGAACAATTGACAAGTATAAGGCTAGGCTTGTTGCAAAGGGTTATGCTCAAGAAAGAGGCATTGATTATGATGAGACCGTTGCTCCTACTTGCTGAATGACTACAGTTCGTAGTCTGTGCACTTGCAACTCATTATGGTTGGAATGTACATCGGTTGGACACTAAATTTGCATTTCTGAATGGTGACTTGCATGAAGAAGTGTATGTTTTTCAGCCCATGGCTTTGTGCAGAAAGGGAATGAAGACCAAGTGGGCAAGTTGAAAAAGGAATTATATGGTTTGAAACAAGCACCATGTGCTTGGTATGAAAAAATACATGCCTACCTGAATGCACATGGTTTTGAGAACAGTCCAATTGAGAGCACCTTATATGTTAAGCGTGCAAATTATGTGCTTGTGATCATTGTTGTGTATGTTGATGACATGTTTCTCACTAGTACTCATGAGAAGCATATTGCTGATTTTAAGGCTGATCTGCATGTCTCATTTGAAATGTCAGATTTGGGGCATTTGCGTCATTATTTAGGCATTCAATTTATGCAAGTTGATGGTGGGATAGCTTTGTGTCAAACAAAATATATTGACACATTATTGCAACATTTTGGCCTTAAAGACTACAAAGCTATTGCCACTCCTATGGAGACAAGTTTACGATTCAGTCTTCATGATGCTTGAGATGCATTTGATGTTGTTCTTTATGAGCAGGTTGTTGGATGCTTGATTTACTTATCCATTACTCGGTGAGATATTCAGTCTGCTGTCTAAGAGATGAGAAGGTTTATGCATTGCCCAGGTGTCAAGCATTGGTAAGCGGTTAACCGCATCTTTCGCTACTTGAGTGGTACCCGACTACTTGGATTGTTTTATCCGAAGGGGGGATCACTACCGCTAAATTTACATGCTTTTATTGACTCTGACGGGGTTGGTTGCTATGACACTTGTGTGTCCATGAGTGGTTTTTGTTTCATGCTGGGTAGCTCATGCATATCTTGGCCGAGCAATGATGCGGCCTACTCTGGCCACTTCCCGTTGTGAGGCTGAGTATAGGGAAGCTTTCACAACAACTGATGAGTGTGTGGCTGAGACGCCTTATGATTGATTTGGGTGTTGGTCAATCTTCTTCCACCACCATCTTCATTGACACGCAGAGTCAGAGCGCATTAGCAGTTGCGAGGAACCTTGTGTTCCATGTTCGCACTAAGCACATTGAGATGCACTATCATTATGTCAGGGAGAGGTTCTCTGCGGCCTACTCTTGCCACTTCCCATTGTGAGGCTGAGCATAGGGAAGCTTTCACAACAACTGATGAGTGTGTGGCTAAGACGCCTTATGATTGATTTGGGTGTTGATCAATCTTCTTCCACCACCATCTTCATTGACACACAGAGTCAGAGCGCATTAGCAGTTGCGAGGAACCTTGTGTTCCATGTTCGCACTAAGCACATTGAGGTGCACTATCATTATGTCAGGGAGAGGTTCTCTGCTAGAGAGATTAGTTTGGCATGTGCGCCCACACAGGAGAACATTGCATACCTTTTCACAAAGGCTCTACCTAGGAAGAAGTTTGAAGCTTTCCACAAAGCTTTGGGCTTACTTCCTTTTTTGGATTGATTCCACATAGCTTGGCACTTCCTTATACTTGAGTGCCAGCTCCTTGTTCACCGCATGACTCCTAGGGGGGATTTGTTGATATATTCAGGTAGTGATGTGTGTGAACATGCTAGGACCACCGTAGCACTTTTTTCCCTCTTTAGGAGGGTTCCCCCCCCTCCCCCTGGGGGGGGGGGGGGGGGGGCTTGTGTATATGTCTATAGCCCTAACGGGCCACTTATCTTTGTACATTCTAGTGGTAATACATTCAGTATTGTGTATTGTGCTCCAAGCTTCTTCTTCTTCCTTGTGTTGTTCGCGTGTTTCTGCAGACCTCGAACTTCAACAACATGGACAAGAACAATTAGTAGCAGAATGTTGTAGGCCTATGGTTATATCCATGTATCTTTCCACGTATATGAGAATAAGACTCATGTGAACTGTAAGAGCCTACAATTTGTATAGATGACGACAGGAAGACAAAATGGCTCTTTGTTGCACCCTAAATGTGTAGGATAATTGTGGTATTTCTGTGTATTTGTTGTGCGTATTTGTAGGTTTTTGTGTGTGCATCAAATTTTATGTTGTTTATTTTTAATTTTATATGTATTTTTATATTTTTGTTTGGTAATTGTTTTTATTTGACTTATTTTTTTAATTTTTTAAATAATATTCTTTTTTTCTTGTTTTATTTTATTATATACTTATTTTATTATATGAGTATTCGTAACACTATTAGTATAACTACAGCAGAAGTTTTTATTTACGTAGTGCTTTATGAGTTTTTGCTTCGTTGCTACATTTATTAAAAAAAAAATTATCAAGTGTAAAGAAAAATCCTTCTCTGTTTGTATACCTCTGTTTGTTTTTGCTTGTGTGCTATTAACCAATTATAATAACAATCTGAGTCATAGTCTATGATTGTTCTCTGGTATACATCGATTATCTCTGATTAACAACAAGATACCTACAAAGCAAGCATAAGCGTTAGTCCTTTAGGTATCCATAACGTCCATGGTCCTTTTTTCTTCTTCTCTTTTTCTTTTTTTTTTTTTTTGGGTTTGAAGTTTGTAGTTTGCAATAAAGATTGATCATACCATGAGCTTTCCCATCGCTGATTAGTAGTACATTCGTCCCCTTCCTTCATCCACCAGTGACCACTCTGCTCTTGCACTCAACCATCCCTTCAATATTCCTTTCACTCCCTCCTAATCCCTATGCACCACTACCATTGGGTGAGTATAATGGTCGACTGTGATATTTGGCAACTGGCTACTAAATCGACTGGCCATTAGTATTGGTCAATTGGGCTATTGTGATGCACCATCAATTGGTCGAATTGGTTTGTAGGGAGACCATAATTTGTTGAATGGGCTTGTGGGGGACTTAATGGACTTGAGACTAAGGTCCTCCTACAGGAAGGTGGGCCACAGCCAACAAAGATCATTACCTGTTCATGAGGGCTCCTCCAAGAACTCTACCCCACTTGACCACTCCACCACTCTTTACTGTTTACCTGCAGAACCTCCCCCAAGGGTCTTTGTAAGCACCCCTATGGGCTACTTGCAAACATACATTGTTCTGCATATACATGCTTCGGAACTTACATGCTTTGGGACTGCATGCTCTTTAACTGATTCTTGAACTCTTGGCATCTGACTATGGGTCTTGGCTTGAAGAAAGATATTGAGGGAAGGCTTGCTCTTAAGGGGTCGTAACCTGCATTTGAGGGCTTCCGGGATAGTCGGAGTGAAACTAGGATCCTGCCTAATTTGTACAAGCTTGTGTCTTGACTCTTCTCTCAGTGGTGTCCTTGTGCAATTCTTCTCCCTCTTTTAGTGGTGACTGCGTTTATTCTTCGCATTGCTTTTGAGGATATTGGAAGTTTTTGGGGCTGTTTGTCTCTCTCTCTGCTGCATTTCAGGTGTTTTCCTGGGTGAAGTCCCTCTTGAAAAGCATTTGGTTCAAGTGGCAAAGGGAGAATCTACTGTGCTGGACTGGCATTTGGACCATGATCCAGCCAATTTATTGGACTGTCCAACTATATTCTACTTGACTAAGGGTCAATGTTCGACCCCTCTCTCGGTGTTCCACTAAAGAGTATTGTAGGCTCTCAGTGGATGCATGCCAGAGAATCCTATATGTGTTTCTATTTCACATTGAGCACTTCCAATGTAATATTGCAGTTTTCACTTGTGGATTCTTGGTCTGAGTTGCGCCAATCACTTCCGGAAGTGATAGAAACCCAGTTCGTCCGGCTTCTTGTGAGTTCATGCTCGTGTGGTGTGCGCGTTGTGGGGTGCGTATGTGAGCAAGTATTCATTCTTAGCTCTATACCCACTATCAGGCATTTATGACGTTAGTGGGGATGTCATAGTGTGCATAATGGAGTTGATATGCTATATACTGTTGTGGTTGACTACCATGAGCTTATAGTTGCAGTTTCATGTGAGGGTGAATTTGAGGCTTACCTGGATTCATTTTGGTATTTACTATATATGATTGCATAGTTGTTTCTGACGAGTTTCTGAGTTCTGAGTTTTGATGTTTACCCGTCGTTTGATAGGTAAAGTAAAATGTTTCTGACGTTATTTGATGCTGCCTGAATTAAAAAAAAAGTTAAAAATGGACTAGAGACACCATATAGCAATGGCATTATGTTCATAACATTATATCAATGAAAAAACTTTAGATATGAGGCAAAGACTTTTAGATAAAATCTGTTTTGTCTCTTTGTGTGTAACAACGAGAATGTGCTCCAATTTCTTTCACAAGGTGAAGCACGAGAATCTTGTGAAAAATGCAAAGAGCTAACTTTTGTAAATTGAGAACACAAGGTCCAAATTGTTCCCACCATCTCACAAAATAGTGCATTCTACTCTTATCTTGTACAACAGGACGTGAAAATGCATTTGACAAAGATTTAAATACATCTAGTTCATCACATAATTGACCTTGCTTTTTAACATCACCATGTGTCTCTCTCTCTATATAACATCCATCCATCCATTATACACCTGTGTATCCTTATGTGGTGACTTTGCACTCCAAATGGGATGAAGAACATAACCTATTGCATGTAGAGGAGTATGTAACATCTCTCATCTCTCAATACATAGACTTCACTTCTTTTGACCTGGCAAAATCAATGCAATCTGAGGAGGAAATTTTTTCAATCATTCTATTTGTGAGCTCATAAATCAACCCCATTGTTGCCCCTTTTCTCTCTGCCAAATGTAAAATTTTTAGGGTAGGGGTGCATATGGTAACAATCTCTACCTAGGTATCACCTTCTCGGGCAGCACAGGGGTATTCTCCATGGCACAGGCTGCGAGAGATAGATTGACGCGAGGTTATGCAGCACTTGCAGGATTGGAGAGACGCTGCTTTCAGACACATTTTCAGGAGCCCCGGACTAAGGGGTGGCTCTTTGACACTCTAGTGACACCCGCATTGATGTACGCAGCAGCAGTATGGGCACCAGGGATCACAGAGGCGATGTGGACGCAGATTGAGAGGCCCCAGATCACCATGATATCACGCTTGCTGCGCAGCAAGCCCTCCATTCCACATGACATTATACGAGCTGAGCTTGGCACACCACCGATGCTAGTGGAGGCCCTCTTCCAGTTGGTGACCTTTATTCTGAGAGTCAGAGAGCTCCCCACTAGCCGACTCACCAGGCTTGCATTTGAGAGCTCTAGACATTTGGCAGAGACAGGGCATGAGAGAGTATGGTATGCACAGACTTACCGATGGTTAGCAGACCATGGCATGAGCATTACGGATCTCCCCCCTTTTCAGTATGACCTCTCTTCCCCCCACATTACCCTCTCGTTCGGAGAGGAATAGGATCATCCGTCAGGACCTACTACAGATACACGTCAGGGAGACATGGATAGCACCACGAGAGCCTCTTCCCACAAAGAGGCAACACTACAGAGAGCACTTCCTGACTGTGACTGCGGATGGTTTCATTCAGAGACCACGATACATGGATACATATATGGCACCAGCTGAGAGAGTGGCCATTGGGCAGCTCAGAGTATCATCACACCAGCTCGAGATTGAGATTGGGCGAGCCACACACACCCCCAGGGATGAGCGATTATGCAGGATATGTAGAGAGGAGGTGGAGGACGAGGAGCACTACACATGTAGATGCCAGGCATATGAGGACATCAGAGACCGCTACCCACAGCTCTTCAGGGGGCCTAGAGAGATCAGGGCTTTATTGGGGACAGAGGACCAGCGCCCTCTAGGTCGTTTCCTAGTAGAGCTCCAGCACCGTCGCGCATCACTCCTCCAGCAGCAGATGGAGATACACCTGACCCCCCCCCCCCCCCCCCCCCCCCCCCCCCCCCCCCCCCCTCAGACTTATATTACAGATTTTTTCAGACCCACATACACTCGAGGGCCCAGCTCGATGCGGGGTGTCACATTACACAGAGCAGAGGAGCTTAGACGACAGCGTCGACGACCGAGACCCCTTGTCCGGAGAGCTCCAGCACCGTCGCGCATCACTCCTCCAGCAGCAGATGGAGATACACCTGACCCCCCCCCCCCCCCTCAGACTTATATTACAGATTTTTTCAGACCCACATACACTCGAGGGCCCAGCTCGATGCGGGGTGTCACATTACACAGAGCAGAGGAGCTTAGACGACAGCGTCGACGACCGAGACCCCTTGTCCGGAGAGCTCGTCCACATCAGAGAGAGATTCAGGCGATTCACGCACTCCATGACATGGAGATACAGAGACGTCAGCAGCGCACCCCTATCGATTTGGACGCCCAAAGCATTTTGAGGATCCACCGATGCCTTACCCACCGATGCATTATATCCTACACCCACTCCAGGCATTTAGGGGGTTGTGATACCATCGAGCCTCCCCTCCTATGCATATCATATTTGTATCATCATCCATTGAGCATATAGAGTGCATACCCATAGCACCCCACACCTTGATACCAGCTACTATCCCTCCTTTTATACCCGTTTGCAGTACTCACACTTTATTTTCGTTTTGGATCACAGTGGATTGGATCATACTGATGTATATGTTTTTGTCTCATAGGCCGATTTTGGCCTCTAATAGACGTTAAAAAAGTCTTCTTTCTTTCTTTCTCACATTTCTCCCAAAAAAGGGACTCATCACAATTATAGAAAGCTCTTCTTCCCTTTGAGTTTTTGCAACTGTTTCTTGTTTATTGAGGGCATATCATCAAAGAGCTGAAACCATTGATGATTGTCACAATTTTCAAAGTGCACAAAATCGATGAACAATTATCCACAGATGCGAGAAATATTCTCCCACCATGCTACATGAGCTAATCTTCTAAATTGCCTTACCTATTGAAGTAGATGCCTCTAGCATCC
>CM035421.1:175736067-175748567 GCA_020310875.1 Ceratopteris richardii | reverse complement strand
GATCGTGGGTGGAGTGGATGTGACATCGGTGAACAGGGTGGTGAAGGTGGGCATGGTGACTCCCCCAAATTGGATTCCCGGAGAGAGTGGGATGCCCATGACAATGGTGGTGGTAGTGGACGTGGTAGTGCTAGTGTCCTGTGGTGGAGTGAATTGTGTAGTGCGAGGTGGGGATGGTGGTGACAACGGTGCTTCCTGATATTCTTCTGCTTGCGCTGCCTCACCTGGTGCTGATACATTGATGTGAATTTGCTTCCCGGACCTCCTGGGACGAACGGGAACCCTTTTCTCAAACCTGTGAATGTAGGCCATTGCCTCATGAATGGCCTCATCCAATCCTACGGCATCGGCATGAAGGTTCATGGACTCAATGAACAACTCGTCCACACCTTCCTCAGCTAGCAAGTCGTTCATGAGTCTCTTGCCCGATTCTAGTGACATGTTATGCTGTTCCTGAACCAGTTGCATGGTTCGATATAGTCTCTTGATTTGTGCCGAATACGCTGGGGCACTTGCTAACTCGGAGAGTTCGTCATATTCTTGATGTTGTTCTTCGTCGGCTTCTTCTTCGTCTCCTCCTGCCTCTTGTTCATCTACATCGACTTCTACAACTTGTGGTTGGGTGGGGGCCGATGTTGTTGTTTGGGGTTGTGGTTCCTGAGCTCGCTCTGCTTCAGCTTCGAGATTAGAGTCATAGATCAATCTGGCAATTTCTTCGTCCGTGAGGTCCTCAAGAGTAAATCCCTGTGGAAATTCCAAATCTGATGGAATGGGTGGAAACACCAGATTAGGCCCCTCTGTGCTTGGTCTTGGTAGCCGGATTGTGAATGGCCTAACTCGTCGTGTCTGGGGAGGGGTGATTTCTGGTGTAGTGGTAGCTCCCCTAGGTTGAGCACAGGGTAATTGGACTCCCCCCCTCATCTTCTTTGATGGGGGACCTGCTGCTGATAGTCTTCTCTGGAATTCTTGGACTTGGGACCATACGAGTGCCCGCTGAACAGGCACGTCATAAGCCAAGCATCTATAAATTATTCTGGTCAGAGCACAACACCCGTGGAGCACATTCTTCTGTTTCTTGTTCCACCTTTGATGGGCTAGGTGGATCTGATCTATGATCCAGTGTGGCACATTGATGGGCAGGCTTTCTGTCTCTACTAGATACAAGCTGAACCATATTTTCTTCGGAGGCATTGTGAATCGTTCTTGGGCGGGAAAAGCAAAATGTTGCATGATGGTTCGCAAGTGAAGCGCAATGGTAGGTGTCATCGCTACCATGTCCTTCAACTTATTAAGATCTTTGTGCTTCATTCGACCTGGAACCATGGTTTCCTTTTCTGTTGGGATGTGCATGCCATACATACCCAATGCTTCTCTTACCAAATTGAGGGTCAACTTGAATCTTTTAAGCTCATGACCCGGCAGCAGTGATGGCAACACAAAGGTACTGTCGCCTCCCTTGGCCCTGCTTGGCGTGATGGTACTGATCAAATATGAACATCGTAAGAAATCCGGCTTTGGTAAGTGGGCCCTGAAATAGCTGTCCACACCCGCTTTGATCCAAACTGATCTCATGACTTCGGCGTTTTGATAGCTTTCAAACTCGCGCGTGAAAAAGTGGTATCGACCCCATTTGCCATTAAATTCCAATTCTGCTTCCCAGAAATAGGTTCCATCGCCCAGTGGTCCAGCGACATCACTGAACCAATGCGCATGCTTACCTACTTGAGAAGTGTGCCCTTGAGGAGGATCCTGAATGGGGAGCACATGCACGGCTTGAAGTTCTTGCGGCCTTGCGGTGAGACGTGGCTCAAGGAGAAGTGTTTCTATGTCCACAATCTGGGCACCAGATCCGGCTTGAGAACTGGCACCTGCTTCTGCCATGGCCCTGTTTGCTGGTTGGCTCTGTGAGAATATAGAACCAAGTGTTAACACCGTAATGGACAAAATAAATCCATTGTTGTCCCCGTTACAACATTAACATGAGGTAGATGGTGAGTTAGTGGTTAGTAAGTGCACGAAGACAGTGTGTGTAGTTAGTGCTTGTGTTGTCCTAGGAGACGACTTCAGTTAGTAAGTGGGTATAAATTTACAAATTGGGGTCGGGGGGTTTATTACAGGCCCTAGGCTGCCAAATGCAGTGAAGGGGCTTTGCTTTCGGTTTCGGAGAGGCTCTAGAGAGCTTTCTCTGTGTCGTGGTTTGAAAACGAGGCCTTGTTGGGACCCATTTACAATTAATTACATGCATGCTCTTGGGTCTTGGTGTGTTCATGAGCGTTGAGAACGAGTGAATACTGGCAGTATGCATAGCTGCGTTATGCTGTTTAGGTTGTGGCCTCAACGTAGCTACTTGTGGCATCAAGCAAGCCTTAGGCACCCAAATTTGTCTTGATTGTGGGCTAGCCTTCATCGACTTCTTGGGCACCCAAATATATTTCACGTTAGTAGAAGAATTTCCGAAAGACTTCTTATTAGTGTCGTGTTGTTGGTTACTAATAAGAGGCTTTGCTCGTGTGGTTGGCTTGAGTGCAACCGGGCGTTCGCCTTTCCGCACCCACACTTGTTTCGCTTGCTGGAACATTTTGCTGCGCAGGTACTTTGAGTCCCCGACATAGGTAGTACTCTGCTTCTTCGGCCTGTGATCCACCTTGGGTTGTTGCCTTCTTCTGGCCTTTGGAAAAGAAGGGAATTCCTTTGCATCCCGGACTCCTTTTTTGCGAATATCCTTCCTCTGCAACACATAGTTTTGGACAAGAACAGCATGGTCAACTTCATGTGCACCCCTGGAAGGACCAGGAGTCTGTGCCTTTCCTAGTTCCTTGAGTGCTCCATTGTCTAATTCTACTGTAACTCGACTATGATTGACCCATACCTGAAGAAGTCCACTTCTTAGGTTTAAGTTGACTGCTTGGTCATAGATCCAGTCTTGACCCAAGACAAGAGGTTCCGTGAGATCCTCATCCTGACACACCAGTACTTTAACTGTCATTGCCTCATCATGAATGTAGAGGGGAAGTTCCACCTCGCCCATGCAAGGGGTTTCCACGCCTCCCAATCCGATGAGATATGCTTCCACAGGATTGACAGTTAACTGTAACTCTTGACAATAAGACACTCTAACAGCACTAGTGGCTGCGCCTGAGTCAATCAAGGCTCTTACGGTCCTTGCACTCTTTCCTTGTCCTATATCTAGGGTTATGAAAGGCCGTCGATCAATTATCCTATGCGAGCTTGTTCCTGCGACTTCACACATGGCCATAGGAGATCCTTGATCTGCATAGTCATTCGTTCTAGGCTGATCTCTACCTTGCCTTCGTAACTTCATCCTTCTGATGCGTTCTAAAGCTTCTGCTTGAGCTTCTTCTCGAACTCGCTTTTCTTCCTCTTTGCGTTTCTTAGCAGTGTTGAGTCGACTGAGCATTTCCTCCGTAAGGGGTTCCTGGTACAACTTGACTCTGCAACCGCTAATATAGTTAGGGAGAACATCACCTTCTAATGTGGCTAATTGCACAGCTCCACTTGTGGAGATCCTATTAATGATCATAGGTCCGTAGCCTCTCTTTTCTAGCTTCCTCGCGTGTTGTTTCAATGTATAGACTAGGACTAGATCTCCTGCTTTCAAGCCTTTATCCTTCACATGGGCATCAAAGTATGCCTTCTGCCTCTTCTTAGCTGCATATATTCCTGCAGCGGCTCTCAGTCTTGTTTCCCCTAATCGTTCAAGGTCAAAGATCCTAGAGGAGAGCTCATGACCTGTCCATTCGTGCTCTTGTGCTACTCTCAATGTAGGAATCAAGAAGTCCAGGGGTAGCACAGCGTTTTGGCCAAATACCATCTGAAAAGGGGTGGCTTGGAGTACCGTTTTGTAGGCAACTCGGTATGCCCAAACAGCATGGTGTAGCTGTTTGTCCCAATCAGAACGTTTATTATTCACTAATTTCGTCAATACATTGCATAAGATCTTGTTGGTACTCTCAGCTTGGCCATTTGCTTGAGGGTGATAGGGGGCAGACTTCTTATGTATTACTAAGAATTCTTTGAGCAGATTTTCAATAACTTCGTTCAAGAAGTGAGTGCCTCTATCGCTTACAAGCTCTATGGGTAGTCCGTATCTAGTGAACACATTCTCAAATAAAAACTTAGCAGTTGTTTGAGCATCGTTCTTCGTTGTGGCTTTTACCTCCACCCACTTAGTTAGATAGTCTGTTGCAACAATGATATATTCTGCATGGGAACCCTTAGCTGGGGGATTAATAGGACCTACGAAGTCTATTCCCCACTTAGAGAAAGCACGTCCACCCATCATAGGTTTCAGTGGCATCTCATCTTTACGTATAGGATATTGGGTTCGCTGACAGACATCGCACCGTTTCACATAGGTATGTGCGTCCATGTGAAGGGTTGGCCACCAGAAGCCCGCAAATAGTATAGCCTTGATCACCCGATCTGGTCCAAAGTGTCCTCCTGCTACACCTTGGTGAGCAGTGTCCAAAATCTTGAGATACTCACTCTCATGGACACATAGTCTCAGGTAACCGTCTTTACCACGCTTGTATAGATTATCGCCAATGAGTGAATAATCCTGGGCTTCTTGTTCTAAGCTCTTTTGCCTAGCTAGAGTCATGTCTGGAGGGAATGTTCTCGTCCTTAAGAAGGATGCTAGCGGTTCACTCCAATCTGGCACTATGGACACTTGATAAAGTGTGGCATGTTCCACAGGTGGTTTAGTGCAACAGATTGGGCATTCCTTGCACAACTTTTGGACATCCGCTTCCATAGTTGGCCAATGTACTCCGAGTCTCTTTAGGGTCTGTAAAGTTCGTTGCCTTGAGTAATGTTGCTCTAATGCACCTACATGTGCTAATTGCAACCATTTAGCGTACTCATCCTCTTCTACGCAACAAGCCAAGATCCCTTGATCTGTGTGCTTGTACATACTTCCTGCCAAGATGTGGTACTTTTGGGCTCTCACAACCTCCCTATTCCGTGTGTTCACCACTGGATGATTAGGCCCGTACGTCAATACTGGTACTAATGGCTTAGCCCACTGCGGTACAACTTCCAAATTAAACAAGTAAGCATCAGGAAGATCATCTGATACTCCTTGTGGGGCTTCTCCAGATGTGAGCCTAGAGAGATGATCTGCTCTTAAATGAGTCCTACCTTTCCTTACCACAACCTCAAAGTCATATTCCATGAGCAAGAGAAACCATCTTACTAATCTTCCTGTATTGCATGGCTTGTTCACGAGATATAACAATGCTTGGTGATCAGTAAAAAATTTAAACTTGTTTGCAAGCAAATAGTGTCTAAATTTCTTGACTGCATATACCATGCCTAAGCCTTCTCTCTCTGTAGTGGTATAATTTCGTTCAGCTGCATTCAATTGTCTACTGGCATAGGCAATTGGGAGATCCATATTACCTTCACCAGTAGGTTGTGCGAGCACACATCCAATGGCATAATTGGATGCATCCACATGAACATGGAAGGGCTTGTTCCAATCTGGTGTGGTCAAGATTGGTGCTGAACATAATCTTCGTTTAAGCTCCTGGAAGGAGTTCTCACATTCATTAGTCCACTCAAAATTAGTCAGAAGTCCGTACATGGGCTTTGCAATGACGGCATACATGTGAATGAACCGGCGGTAGTAACCACAATGCCGCATGAAAGCTTGTACTTCCTTGACATTCCTTGGCCTGGGTAGCTCTGCTATGGCTCTCACTTTCTCTTCGTCAGTAGATATGCCATTCTTTGACACTATGTGTCCTAAAATCTTGCCTTGCCTGACCATAAAAACGCACTTTTCTGGGTTCAGGCAGACCTGATATTCTCTACATTTGTCAAAGATTTGTCTGAGTTCAGGAATATGGGTTTGTCTAATGTTGGAATGAGCACAAAGATCATCAACATAGACTTCTAAATTCTTCCTCAGGAACTCCTTAAACACATGGCACATCAGCCTCTGAAAGGTTGCTGGGGCATTGGTAAGCCCAAATGGCATTACTCTAAAGGCAAATATGCCCCACTCTGTGGCAAAGGCTGTCTTATGCTGATCCTCTGGAGCTATGGCTACCTGATTGTAGCCCGAAAACCCATCAAGGAAACTGTACACTTCCTTGCCTGCCACTCTTTCTAAGAGATGTTCTGTGATGGGAAGCGGATAGTTATCTCGAATTGTGGCTGCATTGACCTTCTTCAAGTTAATGCATACACGCAATTTTCCGTTCTTCTTGGGCACCACCACAATGGGGGATACCCATTCAGTGTGCTCAATTTCATAGATAAATCCAGCTTCAACTAGTCTATCTATCTCTTCCTTGATTTTGGCAGCGTAGTTATCGTTATATGTATAAGGCTTTTGCTTAGAGGGTTTAGCATCTGAGGTCATGGGGATAGTGTGTGAACATATGTCAGGGTCAACACCTTTCAAATCCTTGTAACTCCAAGCGAACACATCTCTGTATTCCCTTAGCAAGGCTATTAGCGCATGTTCTTCCTCTTTTGTCAGGTCATGGCCTATGTATGTGCATCTCTCCTCTCCTTCTTCTAGGGCTACTACTATTTTCTAGGTGGTTTCTTTGTTATCATAGGCCTCTCCTGCTTGAGCCTCTCGTCTAGGCATTCTTATCATGACTCTCCTGTCATCTATCTCATATTTCTTAAAATTTTCTGGGACCTCAAACAAAGATTCTTCCTCTTCTGGTGAGGCTTCTCTCTTCTTTCGTTTCTTTCCTTCTTCCTTCGGGGTCACATGTGTTGCTAATCTTACATCATTTGTAACCTCTCCGTGCCTCTGGGGTTGAAATTCTACTTCATGGAAGTATTCTTCATCTGATGCAAATGGTGGATCCATAATGATTGACTCTAGATCGGAGTCACTTGCATCCTCAAATGCATCAGGGCTAGGTTCGCATTCTTCTAGAACTGCCTCTCCCATGATTGGCTCTATGGAGAAGACTGAAATGTCATAGCCATCCTCATCACAGTGAGGTGTCCATTGTTCTTCATTGATGGCTACGTCCATTGTTGCTAAAATTTCTGCCCAACCGTGAGGTTCAAATTCTTCGTCTGGAAAAACTACAGGTGCATAGGCTGGGTCTTGGATTGATCTATGGGTTTCTTTCGCCCCTACCTCTCTGGCTTTCTCTCTGTTCTCTTCTTCTACTGCCACCTTGCACATCCATAAGTGAGTGTCTTCATGCATCCATGAGGATCCAGACCCTATGGAATGCACCGATTCTGTATCCTCTTTGGCTCTATGGATGGGATTCCATTGGATAGGAGGGACATCTCTATGAGAATAATCCTTGAGATTGACTTTGGTCGTAACACCCAAGTGTTGCAGATACAAGGAGTTGGTTCCCCAATCCTGTACCACTTGCAACTGTCGCATAAATGGTCTTCCCAAAATCATCTCGTAGGCATGATTTTTGCTGAAGTCGCATATGGCAAATGTATGCTCAAACTCGACACCACAAGTGGTGAGAGTTATTCCTTCTAGCAATCCTAGGGGTCTCTCTATGTGACCATCGGCCATCTGCAATTTCATTCTCGTTGGCCTGAGTGCCGGCTTGCCCCAACGCTTCCATAGGGAAGTGGTGGCAATTGCAACTCCTGCACCTGAGTCCAAAATTGCCTTGGTGGTGTACTCCTGATAAGTAATGGGAAGATAGGTGTTCCCTTCTTCACCTTCACACATATCTCCTATCTTATCCAAGGGAATTTCTGGCACTGTCCTATGGGATTCTACCTGGGAACGAGGTTTTGCTATCTCTGGTACTTGCTTGGCTACATGTTTCCACGATTCAGGTCTAACCTTGAGTAGCTCTTCTAACTTGAGATTGCACTGCAAGTTAGTGTTCTTCCCTACCTCTGTGTTCCTAGATATGACTGAATCTTCATTTCTTACCATGACTGTGGGTGCTCTCATACACGTGGACTTGGCTTCCCATGGGCCCGTGAAATGGGGTAATTCCTGTAAAGAATTAGACTCGAAGTCTAATCTTTCTTGAGATTGGGTGCTCTCATGTTCCCCGTAAATAGATGGGATGTCTTGTGGGAATTGGTCGTGTGCATCATCCACAAGTTCAAAGGGAGGGGCGACTTCACTTTCGTTATCCCATTTATCTTCTTGTATTTCTCGCAGGAAGTCTGGTGCAAACCGATTCATAGAAGAAGAAGTGTCTGGCTCCGTAGAATTAGGCACATAAGCAACCTGGGAAGGAGGGCTTATTCTATCGTTGGCTCTTTCCTCGCTCTCATAGATGTTTGGAGCACAAGCTTCCTGGGGAGGATTACTTATTCTATTACTTTTTCGAACAGGCTCATATGCTCCCTGAGAAGGAATGTGGACAACCTGTGGAGGTACGTGAGGGAGGCACATTTGCCTTTTGGGGGGGCGGATAAGCTACTTGAGGAGGCACCTGGGCTTCCTGAAGAGGCTGGCTTATTCGTTCTCTTGCCCTTTCCTTTCTTTGAGGGGCAGGTTCCTTTTCTGATTGTGCACTTATCCTCTCTATTCTTTCTAAGGTGGGGAAGTTGTCTGGTTCAGTGGAATTGAGTACATAAGCTTCCGATGGGGGATGGGTCATGTTTTTGCTTGCTTTATCTCTTTCTTGATTTTTTTCTTCCTTGGCAGATCTTGCAATTATGCCCTCTAACTTCTCTAGAAGTCCATCCAGGTGTAGTTGCGTCTTGGCTGAGCCCGAGTAATTGAATAGGCGACTAGCTTCAAACATAGTCTGAGCCAATGCGACCATTTTCGCGCAAAGCTTGGTTCTTTCTATCTCTAGGTCAGCTCTAGGGTAGCACTTGTCATGATCCGTTACATTTGGCCCTTCTTGGATTCTGGCCTGATATGCTTTAAGCATCATGTCTATGTCTTCAGGAGTGGGATCAGCTAATACTGATCCTGCTCGGGGTGGTGGGTGGGTTACGTGGGGTGTGTTAGAGGGTGGAGGGATGGAGGGTGATGGGGATGGTAGCGGTGGAAATGTGTGAGAGTGCGGTTGAGACGTGATCTCTATGATTTTGGCCTTGGTTTCTCGTAGACTTTCCTCTAGTTCACTCATCTTCTTTGCCCATTGCCTTTTCATTCTTTCACGACTATCTCTCCAAGCTCTAGTTCTTTTCTTTGTCATGCTCTCGGTTTCACTAACTTCTGGGCTCTTTTCCTGGCCTACAGTTTGGTTTTGCTGCAAAGCTTGAGCTCTTGTGACCACTTGTACTGGCGCAGTGGAAGTCACACTCCCTGTGGAGTCTACAACCAACCCAATAACATTTATAGGAGTGATTTTTGGCATATTATTAGGATTTTTAGGGCAATCTCGTAAGAGATGCTCTTTCCCACACTCTTGGCAATAACCTTGGATCGTTACTGACTGGGGCTGTGTAGGTGGAGGCAAGGGGCAATCACGAATGAGATGATCACCCTGACATCGGTAGCATGGTCCTCTAGGGAATGGAGGTCTTACCTGCCTAGGTTGAGGCCTAGGGTTGGGGTTTGCGTACATGACATTGGCGTAATCCGATTCCCAACTAGATTCATTTGGCTCTTCACTATAGTAAGACTCACCATGTTCAGGAGACTGCATGTAGTATGCCTGGGGACTATCAACATGTGTAGAATCGAAGCTATGGTCACTGGGGTCACTTTCTGAAAGCAATGGTGTTACAGGGACTATCGCTCTATTCAGGTTTTCTTCTGCAGCTGTATACTTTACTGGGATCACGTTGGATGGAGCTGGAGGTTGTTGGGCTAGCACAGGCTGAGGCCTTTGTTGGTTTTGGTAGGGTTGGTAGGTTTGCTGAGGCCTAGCATACTGCTGAGGTGGATATTGGTTCTGGTATCTGCCTTGTTGAGGGTATGTCTGAGGGTAGGTTTGCCTCACCGCTTGCTTGTTGTATGGGCAGTCTTGTGCTGTGTGATTTGTATATCTTCGTTCGATAGTGCAGTACTGGCTACTAGGGTTTACTTGGGGTTGAGCCATAATGGGACATACATTCGCCATGTGGTCGCCACCACAAGTGTAGCATCTCTTCACAGGAGCAAATCTCGGAGTTTGTTTGCTAGAGACACCTAATTTCTGAGCTACTTTCTCTGCCAGTTCCTCAATTGATGTGGATTGCGTGGAAGAGTGACTAGATGCACTATCTGAATCTTTGTAGATTTTGGAAAGCTCTAGTTCTTCCCCTAGGTTATCTTCAATGTCGATGCACATGCGTACACACTCTTCTATAGTCCTAGGGTCCTTCAGATACACATAGGATCTCAATTTCGTACTCAACAATCCATCCAAGAATAAGGCTACTTGTTTAGCTGGTGTAGGTAGTTCTGAAACAGGACATCTTTCAAGATATTGCCTAAATCTTCTTCCTGCAAGTCTCACAGTTTCTTGAGGGGTTTGCTTGAAGCTGTGAATCAATGAGGAGGTATTGTGTCTTATGCCACTCTTAGAGAACTCTACGATGAAAGCCTCTAGAAGTTGGTCTATGCTCCTGAACTGTCGCTCATCCAATGGTTGAAACCATGTAAGTGCTGTGTTCCTAAGGGTTAGACCGAAGGCATTGTACTGCGTGAATAGATCCTCCACTTGTTCAGCTCTCAAGACTTGCTTGAACTCCGCCACATGATCATAGGGATCTCCTGTGCCATCAAAGTAATTCTTCATGGACTTAACTAGCTGGGTTGGCCTCAGAGTTCTTGTGTGCTCTCTAGGTCTAGGTAGAGGGAATCCATCCACATTTCTCTGATTCCGGTGAGCCCTAGGTATCTCTGGTTCTACTCTATTCGTCTCCGTCCTCGTTCTTTCTCTGCCCACGGGGTTGGCAAAGCTTACTTCTGGCCTATCTCTACTTCTGTCTCTTTGAGTTCCATGAGCTTGGGATGTTCCCGCTCCAGGGTGACCGTAGGACACATGTGATCTTGGTTGGGGGAAAATGATTTCACCTTTCCAAGTGTAAGCATGCCTATCATTTTCTGTCACCACGAAGATCCTTTCTGAGGCGTGGTCTAAGTAGGTTACTCTGCCTGGGCTATCAGGATCCTTAAGCTCATAGATCATGATTGTTCCTACATCTAATGGCCGATCAGATTTATATCTCCAAAAGGCTTCTTCAGTTTCTCGGTTCAGAAGGAGATCTATGCTCTTATTATCTTGGGGAATCCATTCTGGTGTGATTATTCTCGTAAGAACAGATTTGCCTCGGGGTGTTCTAGGTTCTACTCCCATATTTCCTTGTTCCAAGTCACCTAAGTCCGCTTCTGAGATTACATTTCCAAATTCATCTGTCCTATCTGGGTGACTGGTGACTACGTATATGGTTCCTTCTTTGTCTAGGTATGCACCGTTTTCAAACTTGACAGCTGGGTGCTCTAGTCCTATGGATTGGTCAGGGTTTTTAATCTGGATCACGGATCTTCCTAGGCCGTCCTCATAGATGCTAGCACCTAATCGGTTGGTCCTAAGGTACTCTAGCCGCGTTTTGTAAGGGCCTTCTACCCTGTACAGGTAAGGCACACCTGAACTTCCCGTAGGTCTGTCCAGGCCTTGAGACATCCCTGATTCACTGGTATCCGAGCTAGGGTAATGAGAGTGGTGACTCAGCTGCTGGGCCCAAGACCTTGCGGTATGATTGACACTAGCCTCTGAAGACCTAAGGCTTTGCCTCTCTCTTGCTAGGTGTCGTCCTGATCTAAGGTTCATATGCCTAACTGATTAACCCAATTTTTTTTTGCCCAGAGTACAACCTCGTTGCCGATCAATTGGTATCAGTCACTTGATTCGTTTTAGTTATTTCTCGTGTTTAAGGTCTTATCCGATATTTCGTCGTCAGGAATACTTGAATGTTCTGCGCACTTTCAGGTTGATCGTTCTACGTTAGGTTCTTTTCCTTTATGTTACCGACAGTACAGAGATTAGGTTTTTAGCTTGAACTTGATTTTTTAAGTAGTCTTCAACTTGATACCTGCCTATCGTCGCTCTGACTGACTCCTATCACTCGTCGTTCTTAGCCTACGCTAGGAATTGATAGAGGAAGTTGAGAATTTCCAACCTTTTGTTTCCTTTTTGGTTGCCTTGACTGCCCAGGGAGTGTGTTCCCAAGTTTGCACTTACTCTTGCTTAGAACGCCTTTGGATGCTCTCAGAAGATCTGTAAAAGTTCCAAAGTTAACTTAAAGATTTAAATTCCAAAGACAGAACCAATGACTTTCATTCCTGTAGCACAACACAAACTTGTATAGTGTTTTTTCAAGAAAAACAATCCTAAAGACCCTTGACTTTGATCCCCCTGGATATGGTCAACTTCAAAATACTCTATCTGAAAATCAACGTATTATCTTTATAAAAAACAGTTGAGGGCGTGTAGTATATGCCACGAGCTTTCCAACAAGCCCAAGAGCTCAAAAATTGGATTTCGTATGAAAAAGTTATGACTGTTCAGGGTTTAGGGGGTTAAATCAAGATTCAATACAAGCTAACAGTCAAACAGGAATACTCG
>CM035421.1:175711067-175716067 GCA_020310875.1 Ceratopteris richardii | reverse complement strand
AGAGGCAGATACAATGGAGGCTACAACAACAACTACTACAACAACAATTACAACAACAACAACTATCAAAGTGGCCTTAGAGGAAGAAGAGACTACAATAACTATGCAGAGGACCAAAGTCAAGAAGATTCATTATTGATTATGAATCTATCAGTGAAGAAGGGTAAGGATGATGATCACATATTTTACATTGATTTGGGATGCTAAAACCATGTAGCAGGAAATGTGGCTTTACTTTCTGATTTGGAAGATCCTCATAACAAGCATGAAGTGCAGACAGAAGATGACACAAAGCACTCAGTGGAGATGATAGGTAATGTGAAGACATTAGATGGGAATATGAACCTCTTAAGCAAAGTCTTGTATGTCCCTACAATTACCAAAAATTTAATAAGTGTTGGACAGATTGTTGAAAAAGGATTGCAGGTTAAATTCAATCGATTTGGAGCATATGTTGAAGACCCAAGGCAAGGCTTTAGAAGGATTGCCAAAGGGAAAAAGACAGGAAGGCTTTTCACTTTTGAAGTGGAAGATACAAAGAACATAGCTTTGTTTAGCTATGGATCTCAAACTCTAACAGATTTGGAGATATGGCACAAAAGGCTTGCTCACATTGGTGAGAGGACACTCAAACAAATTTGCAGGGACCAAAGTGTACTTGGTTTGCCTAATATCACAAGGCAACACATGATTTATAAGTGTGAAGCTTGTCAACTCGGCAAGGCTCATAGACAACCTTTCAATAAGAAAGGATACATGTATCAAAATCCTTTGGATCTAGTGCACACGGATGTGTGGGGTCCAAGTAAGGAGCCATCATATCAGGCTCAAGATATTATGTGTCTTTCATAGATGATTGTAGCAGGTGGACCATTCTTTTTTCATGAAGCACAAGGATGAAGTGTTTAATTGCTTGAAGAAGTATATTGCTCTTGTTGAAAACCAAACAGGTAGGACTTTGAAACGACTCAGATCAGATGGTGGAGGAGAATACTTCTCTTCTTGATGCCTTCTTGCATGAAAGAGGCATTAAAAGGGAAGTCACTACAAGGTATACACCCGAACTCAATGGTGTGGCAGAGAGGAGAAACAGAGCTATTGTCAAAGCTGCAAGGTCCATGCTCAATGAAAATGGATTGCCAAACTACCTATGGGCAGAGGCTGTGTCTACAGCCACATATCTCATACAAAGACTTCCATCTAAGTCACTAGATGGAACCACTCCCTATGAAGTGTGGAATGGAAGAAGAACTAGTCTAGAGCATTGTAAAATCTTTGGATGCTTAGCCTATGCTCACATTCCTTCTCAAGTAAGAGGGAAATTGGACCCCAAGGCAGAGAAGTGTGTATTTATTGGTTATGACCAAAACCAAAAAGGATATAGATTGTACAATCCAACCAATAAAGGATTTTCTGTGAGTAGAGATGTAATTTTTGATGAAAACAAATCGTGGTTTGATGATGACAAGAAAGTGAAGCTGCCATATGACTTGGATGAAGATTTTCCATCACTTCAACCAATGGAGCCAGAGCAGATTGAAGAAGTGATTCGGAGATTGACCTAGAAGACTTGGAAAGACTAAAGCTATGGAAGAACAAAGGTAAAGCAAAAATGCAGGATGCTACATATGGACCCGAGAGCTCACATCAACCACTTAGAAGGTCTTCAAGGGAGAAGAAGAAACCAGAGAGGTTTGGTTATGATACTTCTTTGGTCACCAAGCACTCAATCTACATTGCAAAGGATTCAACCAATGAAGAATCTACCACATTCGAAGAAGCACAAAGCAAAAAATCTTGGAGAGATGCAATGGATGAAGAAATGGAAGCCTTGAAGGAGAATGACACTTGGGAGCTTGTACCTAACAAGCCATCTATGAAGGTAATTGGATCTCAATGGATATACAAAATCAAGAGGAATCCAGATGGAAGTATAAATAGACACAAAGCAAGGTTAGTTGCTAAAGGGTTTTCTCAAACCCATGGTATTGATTATGAGGAGACTTTCTCTCCTATTGCAAAAATGCCTACAATTAGGGTTCGCATTAGTCTTGCTGCATCTAGAAATTGGAAGCTCTATCAACTTGATGTAAAGAATGCCTTCTTGAATGGATGGATTTATGAGGAAGTGTATATGGCACAACCTCCTGGATATGAGGATGCACATTATCCTAACTATGTATGCAAACTAAGGAAAGCTTTGTATGGATTGAAGCAAGCTCCAAGAGCTTGGAATTTTAGATTGGTGACTTATTTGCAGGACCAAGGATTCAAAGCTAGCAAGGCGGATACCTCTTTGTTCATAAAGAGGAATGGATCTGAAGTGATATATTTATGTGTGTATGTTGATGATATTATTATCACAGGCAATGATCTTGAAGGAATCAAACAGGTAAAGAGTCAAATGAAGGAGGAGTTCAAAATAAGTGACCTCGAACCACTCACTTATTTTTTTGGATTGGAGTTGATCTACACAGATTCAGGTATATACATAACACAAAGGAAGTATGTCCATGACATGCTCGTCAAGTTCAAGATGGAAAATACCAAGTGTGCAGGTACACCTATGGAGCAAAATCATAAGCTTAGTGCTTATGAAGGAGATCCAATTGAAGACATCACAAGCTATCAAAGCTTGGTTGGAAGTTTGAACTATGCAACACTCACAAGGGTGGATATATGCTATAGTGTTAGCATATTGAGTCAGTTTATGCATAAGCCGAGAAGACCATATATGGAATGATGGAGAGTGTTAATCTCCAAAAGAACAAGTTACTCTTGTATTTAGAGCACCTCTATAACAAGAATAACTCAGATCTTCACCAATTTTAGAAGATCAATACTCAATTCTCAAATTTTCTAAACAAACTGTGAAGAAGGAGAATACATAGAAAGTCTGCTACACATAATTCACTCATTGCCTTATCAAATATGTAACGTTTTTGACAAAACATTGTATGAGGTGTTGCCTATAGATTGCGCACCTTCTCCAAGTCGAATCACTTCAAAAGATTCAGTAAAACTTGAGAAATGATCTCAACAACTCACCTATGTCTAAAACTGTTCTTCTGAGAAGTCGATTTAGACACCTATGTCTTTAAACCTTTGGTTCTCTCAATCTAGAACCCGTTTCTACAAATGCTTTTAGCCACAAGTAGCTTACCTTCCAACTTAAAGATTAAGTACTTGCTTGCTCAACACTTTAAACTGTGGAAGGAGAATTGATCAAAACATTCGTATCAAATTTTGCGCCTCCTGTAACTTCACTTCTTCTCATTCACATATGCAAATGTTCCTACACTTAATTCTCTGAGCCTGATCATAATTGGAAGCTAAAAATTTGTACAGAGGTCAATTACCTATAGACTTAGACTTGTATAAAAGCATTTCACAAAAGATCTAACACAGAAGGAGAAAACTTAGAAATATCGGGCGCAACATTTCCTTCATGTCTGAGAAAAATTACAACTGAGTGATGAGAGAGTCTTAACTCACTTCTAAGATGTCTAATGACACATACAACTTCTGATTACTCTATTCTCATGCTCTCTCATACTTGCCCCGACATTTTCATAGTATATATATACAAAAACTTTACAACCTCATGACTTCTTAAAGATATAAGTGAACTATCTGTACATATGTGTACACATCTTCCTCTTCTGAATGTATTCTTCTTCCATGCTTCACAACTTGAATCTTTCCTTCAAACCTTGACTTCAACTCTTCATCAAAACATCAATTGTTGATTGTCCTGCACCAACAGCTCCCCCTCAATCATCAATTGAGGTTTTATCTATCTTCTTTATGCCTGCCATGTCTTTGAATCTCTGTAGCTTTGGTCCATCCAAGCTTTTAGTAAGCATATCAGCTATCTGATCTTTTGTTGAAGTATGTATGACTTCAATCTCTTTATCCATCACCTTCTCTCTCAGAAAGTGATACTGAATCTCAATGTGTTTAGTCCTTGCATGAAACACACGATTAGCAGCTAAATACAATGAACTCATGTTATCTCCATAAATGATAGGTGTACTCTGTATGGTGTCAAAACTCTTCATGAGAGTCTTAAGCCATATCACTTCCTTTCAGCTTCAACCATACCTTTGTACTCAGCTTCTGTAGATTATAAAGCAACTGTGTGTTGCTTCTTTGAACACCAAGAGATTAACTTATCTCCCACATAACACAAGTATCCATTACAAAGCTCTCTTTGAGCTTACATACATGATCTGGATGCCTTCCATCTCTGAATCCTTGAGGTTGCTCCATGAAAACATCATCTGAAATGTAACCATTTAAAAAAGCATTCTTCACATCTAATTGACATAATTTCCAACCTTTACATGCAGCAATGGCTATGAGTGTCCTGATGGTTGTCATCTTTGCCACAGGACTATAGGTCACATCATAATCAATACCATATGTTTGAGCAAACCCTTTCACAACAAGTCTAGCTTTATACCTAGACACACTTCCATCTGCAAACCTCTTAGTCTTGTAGACCCATTTGCATCCAATGATCTTCTGACTATTTGGTTTAGGAACCAAATCCCATGTCTGATTCTCCATTAATGCATCATATTCTTCCTGCATAGCTTTCTCCCAATTTTCCTTACCTTTTGCCTCTTCATATGTGGAAGGGTCTTCATCTGCCTTTATCATGTAAGCATAATCTTTGGTAGCCAAAAAAGAAGTGTCATAGCTATACCTTGTAGGTTGCCACTTGTGTCTTGATGACCTTCTGAGTTCTCCACTCCTTGAGGTTTTTGGTTCTTCACACTCAGGATCAAATCTTGGCATTTCTTCAACTTCAACCTACACTTCATTATTCTCCTCTTCATCAAATATCTGAACCTTTGATTTACCTTTCTTTTGACTCACAACTTCTTCATCACCTGAGTTAATATTGATTGTACCTGCATACCAAGTACCTTGCTCATCAAATGTAACATCTTTTGATACAAGAAATTGTTTTGTGGATGGACTCCACAACCTAT
>CM035421.1:175678567-175681067 GCA_020310875.1 Ceratopteris richardii | reverse complement strand
ATGGACTCCACAATCTGTAACCCATCTGTCGATCATCATACCCAATAAACACATACTTCTCTGCTTTGGCTTCTAGCTAATGTCTTAATTGTGAAGGAACATAAGCATATGCTAAACATCCAAATACCTTACAATGATCAAGAGTAGGTTTCTTACCCCACCATGCTTCATAAGGAGTTCTTCCCTCCAATGCTTTACAAGGTAACCTATTCACAAGGTATGTTGCAGTGTTGATAGCTTCTGCCCATAAGTAATTTGGACGATTCTTTTCTTTCATCATTGCTCTTGCAAACTCTACAAGAGTTCTATTTCTTCTTTCTGCAATTCCATTTTGTTGAGGAGAGTGTTTGCAAGTTACTTCTCTTTTTATACCTTCATTCCACAAATAATCATCAAACTCTTTAGAGAAATACTCTCCCCCTCCATCTGATCTCAATCTCTTGAGTTTTTGTCCTGTAATCCTTTCTGCATAAGCATGATAATGCTTGAATGTCTTAAACACTTCTGATTTGTCCTTTATTACATATAAAGTAATCCATCTGGTTGCATCATCAACAAACAACACATAATATCTGGATCCATTTATGCTATAGTCCCTTGAAGGACCCCACACATCTGTATGAATCAATTCAAGCATATTTGAATACTTATATCCTGATTTATTGTATGAACTTTTGTGTGCTTTACCTAATTGACAAGCTTCACACTTGTACACCATGTGTTGCCCTTCAACATTTGGCAAACCAAGCACCACATCATTCCTTGACATTTCCTTTATGGCTCTCTCATTGAAATGACCTAGCCTTTTATGCCATAGTTCTAACTCAGACATCTTTTGACTTCCATAAGTAAATAAAGCATGTCCCACATTACCTTGGACTTTGAGAGTAAATAGCCTTCCTTTCTTTTTACCTGCAATAATGTTTCTATATCCTTGATTTGGATCTTGCACATAAACACCATCATTTGTGAATCTGACTTCATATCCCTTCTCCACAATTTTCCCTACACTTATCAAGTTTTTAGGAATAGTAGGAACATAAAGTACCTTGCTCAAGAGTGTACTTCCATTCTTTGTCTTCACTGATCCAATGCTCTCCACCTTATGCTTGGTGTTATCTCCTGTTTGAACTGTATGTCCATTCACCTTTGCTTCCATATCAGTCATCAATGATATATTGCCACTCAGATGATTGCTACATCTCGAGTCAATATAAAACACCCTTTGGTCCTCTCCTACTACTTCATGAGTTGCATTCAAGATAAGAGTCATGTCATCCTTTTGATATGATGCATAATTATAATAATTTTTGTTGTAGGACTGAGATTGAAAACTTCTTCCACCTCCTCTAGCAGATGATGTCCTACCACCTCTTCCTCTGAAGTTGCCTCTTTGGTTTCTGCCTCCTCGACCTCTTTGATTGAAGCTCTGGTTATTACTTCCACTATTTTGATTGTTATACCAACAATCATTTGGCAAATGATTGATTTTGCCACAAATCCAACAAGCTTTAGTATTATCTTTGTTCTTACCTCCTCTTCATTCCTTTTGTAATTCATCTTTCCTTTTGTAAAGTTAACTTGACTTGAAGTTCCTTCATCATCAGTTGACTGCTTCCCTTTGCCATTCTTTTTCTTGTCCTTGGAGTACATGGTTTGACTTGCACTTCTCTCATTGTCTCCTTTAATGTCCTGCTCAAAAGTTAGCATGTGTCCTAGCAATTGATTAAGATCGGGAGTAAAGTGATCAAGTGACAATTCTATGGACAATATGAAAGGCTTCCACTTCTCATCTCCTCTCAGACCTGTAAGTATTTGCCTTACCAATTTATCCTCTTCAATGTCTTCATCTACTGCTCCCAAGCTATCTGCAATATCCTTCATCCTTGCCACATAATCAGAAATTGATTGTGAACTCTTCTTCTTGAAAGTTCTGAATTATGCCCATAATGAGGACTTCCTTGACTTGGTTGTTTTTTGGAAATGCTCTTCCAAAGCATTCCACACATCTGTTGCACTTTCTAATCCTCTGATGTGAGGTAGAAGATAATCATTTACAATCTGATGTGAGGTAGAAGATAATCATTTACAACCATGTAAATGATGCTCCTAGCTTGAGCATCCTTTCTCATGCAACTCTTCAAACTTGCAAGTTCCTCCCTAGTTGGAACACTAGGATCTTCAAACTCAGGCTTTTCTTCTTCTCCTGTAATGAATGCCATCAAATCTTTGCTCATGAGGTGTGCCTCCATCCTCATGGGCCAAGCTGGATAGTTCTCCCTATCTAGCTTATCAATCTGCAAGCTTTCTCCCATCTTTGATCTTCTGTGTCTGCAATTACAATGATTTTTATGATAATAGAATGTACCTTGGATATGAAGCTTTAATCCTTCTTGATCCTTTGAACTTGTACTCTGTACTTCTGTAGGTCATGTTCAAGAATTTGGCTTTGTCCACCTTTAATTAGAAGGAACTTCAATATCTGCAGCAGTCGGGACTT
>CM035421.1:175651067-175653567 GCA_020310875.1 Ceratopteris richardii | reverse complement strand
TACATATATATATATATATATATATATATATATATATATATATATATATATATATATATATATATATATATATATATATATATATATATATATATATATATATATGTGTGTGTGTGTGTGTGTGTGTGTGTGTGTGTATGTATCTATCTATCCATTTATCTATCTGTCTATGGATTTGTTTGGTCTAAAAATTGAGATATCTATCTATCTATCTATCTATCTATGTATCTATGTATTGATCTACCTATTGATCTATGAATCAATCAATCTATCTATCTATCTATGTATCTATCTATATATCTCCCTATCTATCTATCTATTTATCTATCTATCTATCTATCTATCTATCTATCTATCTATTACAAGCAAGGTTTTATGCATTCAGAGAAGCTTGAGTTGGTACACATAGATGTGTGGGGACCATCAAAGGATTTCAGTATCAATGGTTCAAGGTATTATGTAATTTATATTGATGATGCTACGAGATAGATCACTATCTATATGATCAAAGATAAGTAAGAGGTATTCAATACATTCAACCATTATCATGTGTATGCAGAGAGAATTACAGGTCATAAGTTGAAGAGACTAAGGTCAGATGGAGGGGGAGAGTATATCTCTAATGAGTTCAGTGATTACTTGTGGAATGCAGGTATAAAAAGGGAAATTACTTGCAGGTACTCTCTCAACAAAATGGTGTAGTAGAAAGGAGGAATAGAACACTTGTTGAGTTTGCAAGGTCCATGATTAAGGAGAAAATTGCCCAAATTACTTGTGGACTGAGGCTGTTAATATAGCTACTTATTTGGTCAATAGATTACCATGTAAAACTTTGTAGGGTACGACACCATATGAGGCATGGTGGGATAAGAGACCTACTCTAGATCATTGCAAAGTATTTGGATGTTTGGCATATGCATATGTGCCATCTCAATTGAGGCATAAATTGGAACCTAAAGCTAAAAAGTATGTGTTTATTGGATATGATGATAAGCAGATGGGACATAGGTTGTGGAGTCCATCCACAAAACAATTCCTTGTATCAAAGGATGCTACATTTGATGAGCAAGGTACTTGGTATGCAGGTACAATCAATATTTATGCAGGTGATAAAGAAGTTTTGAATCAAAAGAAAGGTAAATCAAAGGTTCAAATATTTGATGAAGAGAAGGACAATGAAGTACATGTTGAAGTTGAAGAAGTGCCAAGATTTGATCCAGAATGTGATGAACCAAAAACCTTAAGAAGTGGAGACCTCGGAAGGTCAACAAGACACAAATGGCAACCTACAAGGTATAGCTATGACACTTCTTTTTTGGCTACCAAAGATTATGCTTATATGATAAAGGCAGATGAAGACCCTTCTACATATGAAGAGGCAAAAGGTAAGAAAAATTGGGAGAAAGCTATGCAAAAAGAGTATGATGCATTGATGGAGAATCAGACATGGGATTTGGTTCCTAAACCAAATAGTCAGAAGATCATTGGATGTAAATGGGTTTACAAAACTAAGAGGTATGCAGATGGAAGTGTGTCTAGGTATAAAGCTAGACTTGTTGTGAAAGGGTTTGCTCAGACATATGGTATAGATTATGATGAAACCTATAGTCCTATGGCAAAGATGACAACTATCAGGACACTCATAACCATTGCTACATGTAAAGGTTGGAAATTATGTCAATTAGATGTGAAGAATGCTAAATGGTTATATTTCAGCTGATGTTTTCATGGAGCAACCACAAGGATTCAGAGATGAAAGGTATCCACATCATGTGTACAAGCTCAAGAGAGCTTTGTATGGTTTGAAGTAGGCCCCAAGGGCATGGAATAATAGACTTGTGAAGTTCTTGAAAGAACTTGGATTCCAAGTATCTAAAGCAGATATTAGCTTGCTTGTTAAAGCAAGTGAAGATGGGTTTATTTACATGTGCATATATGTTGATGATATAATTCTTACAGGTACAGATGAGAAAGGAATTCAACGTCTAAAGAAGCAAATGGAGAAAGAGTTCAAAATCAGTGATTTGGGAGACTTGTCATATTTCTTGGGAATGGAGATATCATACACTCAACATGGAGTGTATGTAATTCAAGAAAGGTATTTGAAAAACTTGTTGATGAAGTTGAAAATGGATGATTGCAGGGTAGCACCTACTCCAATGGAGGTGAATCATAAGTTGAGTAGATATGGAGGAGAAGAGTTCAAGGACATGAAGCTATATCAAAGTTTCGTTGGTAGTCTAATCTATGCTACATTAACTAGACCTGAGTTGTCATATGCAATGGGAGTATTGTCTCAATTCATGCATTGTCCTAGGAAAGAACATTGGATTGCAGGACAAAGAGTGTTGAGGTACATAAGGGTACACTCAAAGAAGGTTTGTATTATGGTTTACATCAGATACAAACATCAAGATCTATAGTGATACAAATTGGGTAGGTAATCCTGATGATAGGAGATCAACATATGGATACTTGTGTTATGTGGGATATAAGTTAA
>CM035421.1:175613567-175623567 GCA_020310875.1 Ceratopteris richardii | reverse complement strand
CTGTCTGTGCATATCCCTTTACAACAAGCCTGGCTTTGTACCTAGATACACTTCCATCTGCAAACCTTTTTGTTTTGTAGACCCATTTACATCCAATGATCTTCTGACTATTTGGTTTAGGAACCAAATCCCAACTCTCATTTTCCATCAATGCATCATACTCCTCTTGCATAGCTTTTTCCCAATTCTTCTTTCCTTTGGCTTCATCATATGTGGATGGATCTTCATCTGCTTTTAACATGTAAGCATAATCTTTAGTAGTCAAGAATGAAGTATCATAGCTATACCTTGTAGACTGCCATTTGTGCCTAGATGACCTTTTGACTTCTCGACTTCTTGAAGTTTCTAGTTCATCACATTCTGGATCAAACCTTGGCACTTCTTCAACTTCAATTTGTACTTCATTGTTCTCATCTTCATCAAATATCTGAACCTTTGATTTACCTTTCTTTTGATTCACAACTTCTTCAACATCTGCATGAACATTAGGTGTACCTGCATACCAAGTACCTTGTTCATCAAATGTAACATCCTTAGACACAAGAAATTGCTTTGTGGATGGACTCCACAACCTATAACCCATCTGCTTGTCATCATAACCAATGAATACATACTTCTCTGCTTTAGGTTCCAATTTATGCCTCAATTGTGATGGCACATATGCATATGCCAAGCATCCAAATATTTTACAATGATCCAAGGTAGGTCTCTTACCCCACCAAGCTTCATATGGTGTCATACCCTGCAAGGCTTTACATGGTAACCTATTGACCAAATATGTGGCTGTGTTTACAGCCTCAGCCCACAAATAATTAGGGCAACTTTTCTCCTTCATCATGGATCTTGTAAACTCAACAAGAGTTCTGTTTCTTCTTTCTGCTACCCCATTTTGTTGAGGAGAGTACCTGCAAGTAACCTCTCTCTTTATACCTGCATTCCACAAATAATCACTGAAATCATTAGAGAAATACTCTCCCCCTCCATCTGACCTTAAGCTCTTCAATTTTTGACCTGTAATTCTTTCTGCATATGCATGATAGTGTTTAAATGTATTAAACACTTCTGACTTGTCTTTGATCACATAGATTGTAATCCATCTGGTAGCATCATCAACATATATGATATAATATCTTGAACCATTTATACTAAAGTCCTTTGAAGGACCCCACACATCTGTATGTACCAATTCAAGTCTTTCTGAATACATAAAACCATGCTTATTATATGATTGCTTATGAGCTTTACCTAACTGACATGCTTCACATCTGTATGTCATGTGTTGACTTGCAACATTAGGCAATCCAAGCACTGAACCATTGTTAATCATTTCTTTGATACCTCTTTCATTAAAATGTCCAAGTCTTTTATGCTAGAGATCCAATTCAGACACCTTTTGCTCTCCATATGTAAACATAGCATGTCCAACATTACCTTGTATCTTTAATGTGAAGAGCCTTCCTTCTTTCTTTCCTATAACAGTTTGTTTATACCTTTGACTAGGGTCTTCACCATAAACTCCATCATTAGTGAACCTTACCTCATATCCTTTTCCACAATTTGTCCTATACTAATCAAGTTCTTTGGAATTGTAGGAACATACAGAACCTTACTCAAGAGAGTACTTCCATCTTTGGCTTTAACTGAACCAATTGACTTTACTTTGTGCTTTGTATTATCACCTCTTTGAACTATGTGATTGATTGCCTTATGATCTAAATCAGTCATCAAAACAATATTTCCACTCAAATCATTGCTACATCTTGAGTCAATATAAAATACTCTCATGTCTTCATGTGAGGCTTCACATGTTGCATTCATAATAAGAGTTGAATCTTCTTTCTGATCTGATGCATAATTGTAATAGGTGTTATTATAGGACTGATTTTGGAAGTTTCTTCCTCCACCTCTTCCAAAAGAATTCTACCACCTCTACCTCTGAAGTTTCCTCTCTGATATCTGCCACCTCTTCCTCTTTGATTAAAGTTCTGATTAAAATTACCATTGCTTTGATTATTATGCCAACAATCATGAGATTGATGATTGGTCTTACCACATATCCAACAAGCTCTGACATTATCTTTGTTATTTTTGCCTCTTCCTCTACTTCTGCCACTTCCTCTTTCTCTTAGGAAGTTTGCTTGACTTGGAGTACCTTCATCTTCAACTGATTGTTGCTTTCCTTTTCTAGCTTTCTTCTTGTCTTTAGAATACATTGCATGACCTGCACTCTTATCAACATCTCCTTTGATATCATTCCAAAAGTTAGCATATGTCCTAACAATTGATTCAAATCAGGAGGAAAATGATCTAATGAAAGTTCTGTAGACAAAATAAAAGGCTTCCACTTCTCATCTCCTCTTAGCCCTGTGAGAATTTGTCTTACCAACTTATCTTCTTCAATATCTTCATCAACTACACCTAAAGAATCAGCAATGTCTTTCATCTTTGTCACATAATCAGATATTGATTGTGAATCCCTCTTCTTGAATATAGTAAACTCTGCCCATAATGAAGCTTTCCTTGATTTGGTTGTATTTTGGAAATGCTCTTCCAAAGCATTCCAAATGTCACTTGCACTTTCAAGTCCTCTGATATGAGGAAGCAAATAATCATTCACTGCCATGTAGATTATGCTCCTTGCTTGAGCATCCTTCTTCATCCAAATCTTTATATCTGCAAGCTCCTCCCTAGTTGGAGCACTAGGATCTTTGAACTCCGGCTTTTCTTCCTCTCCTGTGATGTATCCCATCAGATCTTTGCTCATAAGATGAGCTTCCATTCTCATAGACCAAGCTGGATAGATTTCTCCATCCAACTTCTCAATTTGGAGACTATCTCCCATCCTTTCTTCACCTGTACTATCAAATCTTTCATCCTTATAAGGAATGAATGTACCTTAGCTTCGAATGTTACTCCTTCTGACCCTTTTTATAACCTTTATGTGTCTTCCTTCCGTTTTTCTTCCACACTTTATCCTTTTGAACCTTCAAGATGTAAAATTTGTATATCTGCAGCAGTTGGGGTCTTCCTTTCCTCAATTTTGATACTTCCTACTCTGATACCACTGATGGAGAGTGTTAATCTCCAAAAGAACAAGCTATCCTTGATGTTAGACTACCTCTATATCAAGAAAAACTTAAAACTCCAATCAATTTTGGAAGACAATCACCAAACTATCAAGAATTTAGCTAACTGTGGAAAAAGTCATTTCTCAGAAAAAGTCTGCTGCACATTAATCACTCATTGATTAATCATTTGTGTAAAGTTTCTGATGAAACTTTGTAGAATGCGTTGCCTAGAGTTTGCGCACCTCCTCCAATTTAAAACACTTCAAAAGCTTAAGTAGATTATGAGAAATGCTTCATACAATCAACATATGTCTAAAACTCCCTTTCTGTAGAGTCGACTTTGACACCTGCAAATTCTAACACCTAGTTCTCCCAATCTAGAACCCGTTTAAGCAAATGCTTTTAGTCGTAGATGGCTTACCTTCCAACTTAGATTTGACTCCTCATTTGTGTAAAACTTTACACTGTGCACTGAGAACTGATCATTTCTTTGACAATCAAATCTGTGCCTGTTTCAAAAGACACTCAGCACTTTCTCACATATAGATGTTCCTACACAAAATTCTCTCAGCCTGTTTGCAATTGAACATCTCAAACTTTAACCATAAATAGATTAACTATGGACTTAGATGTGTACAAAAGGATTTCTGATAAAATCAAACACAGAAGGAGAACTAGAGAAAAGATCGACGCGCAATTCTTTGAACATTCTTTCTATTCAAGTCTACATACATCTAATGGATGATACATCCAATAGATGGATAGATGGATAGATGGATATATCTATCCATATATATATATATATATATATATATATATATATATATATATATATATATATATATATATGTGTGTGTGTGTGTGTGTGTGTATGTATATGTATGTATGTATATAGAAATGCTTTTAGCTATAGGTAGGTTACTTTCCAACTTAAAGAATGAGTGCTTGCTTGCTCAAAACTTTACGCTATGGAAGGAGAACTGACCAAAACAGTAACATCAAATTTTGTGCCTCCTGTAACTTCTCTTCTTTCCATTTACACATGTAAATGTTCCTACACTCAATTCTCTTAGCTTGATCACAATTAGAAGCTCGAAATTTTTACAGAGGTCAATCAACTATAGACTTAGATGTACAAAAGCATTTCACAAAAGATTCAACACAGAAGGAGAATACTCAGAAAGATCGGGTGCAACATTTCTTCATTTCTTGAAATTTTTTACATCTGAGTGATGAGAGAGATCCTACTCACTTCTAGAGTGTCTAATGACATCTAATTCTCCTCAAATCTTGTTCTCAGATAATCTCTCATATTTGCCCCGACATTTTCTTTGTATATATATAGAGAAATATTTATAATCTCATAACTAATCAAAGGCATAAGTAAACTATCCCTAAATCAATGTACATATGTGTACACATCTTCATCTTCTGGATATGCACTTCCTTCATGCTTCATAACTTGATCTTTTCTTTAACCCTTGACTTCAATTCTTCATCAAAACATCAATTGTTGATTTCCCTGCACCAACAGCTCCCCCTCAATCATCAATTGAGGTTTTCTCTATCTTCTTTATGCCTGCCATGTCTTTGAATCTCTGTAGCTTTGGTCCATCCAAGCTTTTGGTTAGCATATCAGCTATCTAATCTTTTGTTGAAGTATGTATAACTTCAATCTCTTTATCCATCACCTTCCCTCTTAGAAAATGATACTGAATCTCAATGTGTTTGGTCCTGGCATGAAATACAGGATTAGCAGCTAGATACAATGATCTCATGTTATCTCCATAAATAGTGGGTGTACTCTGAATGATGTCAAAACTCTTCATGAGAGTCTTGAGCCATATTACTTCCTTTGCAGCTTCAACCATCCCTTTGTACTCTGCTTCTGTAGATGACAAAGCAACTGTGTGTTGCCTCTTTGAACACCAAGAAATTAACTTATCTCCCACATAACACAAGTATCCATATGTTGATCTCTTATCATCAGGATTACCTGCCCAATCTGTATCACTATAGATCTTGTTGTTTGTATCTGATGTAAAACCATAATACAAACCTTCTTTGAGTGTACCCTTAATGTACCTCAACACTCTTTGTCCTGTAATCCAATGTTCTTTCCTAGGACAATGCATGAATTGAGACAATACTCCCACTGCATATGACAAGTCTGGTCTAGTTAATGTAGCATAGATTAGACTACCAACCAAAACTTTGATATAGTTTCATGTCCTTGAACTCTTCTCCTCCATATTTGCTCAATTTATGATTCACCTCCATTGGAGTAGGTGCTACCCTGCAATCATCCATTTTAAACTTCATCAACAAGTTTTTCAAATACCTTTCTTCTTTCTGCTACCCCATTTTGTTGAGGAGAGTACCTGCAAGTAACCTCTCTCTTTATACTTGCATTCCACAAATAATCACTGAAATCATTAGAGAAATACTCTCCCCCTCCATCTGACCTTAAGCTCTTCAATTTTTGACCTGTAATTCTTTCTGCATATGCATGATAGTGTTTAAATGTATTAAACACTTCTGACTTGTCTTTGATCACATAGATTGTAATCCATCTGGTAGCATCATCCACATATATGATATAATATCTTGAACCATTTATACTAAAGTCCTTTGAAGGACCCCACACATCTGTATGTACCAATTCAAGTCTTTCTGAATACATAAAACCATGCTTATTATATGATTGCTTATGAACTTTACCTAACTCACATGCTTCACATCTGTATGTCATGTGTTGACCTGCAACATTAGGCAATCCAAGCACTGAACCATTGTTAATTATTTCTTTGATACCTCTTTCATTAAAATGTCCAAGTCTTTTATGCTAGAGATCCAATTCAGACACCTTTTGCTCTCCATATGTAAACATAGCATGTCCAACATTACCTTGTATCTTTAATGTGAAGAGCCTTCCTTCTTTCTTTCCTATAACAATTTGTTTATACCTTTGACTAGGGTCTTCAACATAAACTCCATCATTAGTGAACCTTACCTCATATCCTTTTTCCACAATTTGTCCTATACTAATCAAGTTCTTTGGAATTGTAGGAACATACAGAACCTTACTCAAGAGAGTACTTCCATCTTTGGCTTTAACTGAACCAATTGACTTTACTTTGTGCTTTGTATTATCACCTCTTTGAACTATGTGATTGATTGCCTTATGATCTAAATCAGTCATCAAAACAATATTTCCACTCAAATCATTGCTACATCTTGAGTCAATATAAAATACTCTCATGTCTTCATGTGAGGCTTCACATGTTGCATTCATAATAAGAGTTGAATCTTCTTTCTGATCTGATGCATAATTGTAATAGGTGTTATTATAGGACTGATTTTGGAAGTTTCTTCCTCCACCTCTTCCAAAAGAATTCTACCACCTCTACCTCTGAAGTTTCCTCTCTGATATCTGCCACCTCTTCCTCTTTGATTAAAGTTCTGATTAAAATTACCATTGCTTTGATTATTATTCCAACAATCATGAGATTGATGATTGGTCTTACCACATATCCAACAAGCTCTGACATTATCTTTGTTATTTTTGCCTCTTCCTCTACTTCTGCCACTTCCTCTTTCTCTTAGGAAGTTTGCTTGACTTGGAGTACCTTCATCTTCAACTGATTGTTGCTTTCCTTTGCTAGCTTTCTTCTTGTCTTTAGAATACATTGCATGACCTGCACTCTTATCAACATCTCCTTTGATATCATTCCAAAAGTTAGCATATGTCCTAACAATTGATTCAAATCAGGAGGAAAATGATCTAATGAAAGTTCTGTAGACAAAATAAAAGGCTTCCACTTCTCATCTCCTCTTAGCCCTGTGAGAATTTGTCTTACCAACTTATCTTCTTCAATATCTTCATCAACTACACCTAAAGAATCAGCAATGTCTTTCATCTTTGTCACATAATCAGATATTGATTGTGAATCCCTCTTCTTGAATATAGTAAACTCTGCCCATAATGAAGCTTTCCTTGATTTGGTTGTATTTTGGAAATGCTCTTCCAAAGCATTCCAAATGTCACTTGCACTTTCAAGTCCTCTGATATGAGGAAGCAAATAATCATTCACTGCCATGTAGATTATGCTCCTTGCTTGAGCATCCTTCTTCATCCAAATCTTTATATCTGCAAGCTCCTCCCTAGTTGGAGCACTAGGATCTTTGAACTCCGGCTTTTCTTCCTCTCCTGTGATGTATCCCATCAGATCTTTGCTCATAAGATGAGCTTCCATTCTCATAGACCAAGCTGGATAGATTTCTCCATCCAACTTCTCAATTTGGAGACTATCTCCCATCCTTTCTTCACCTGTACTATCAAATCTTTCATCCTTATAAGGAATGAATGTACCTTAGCTTCGAATGTTACTCCTTCTGACCCTTTTTATAACCTTTATGTGTCTTCCTTCCGTCTTTCTTCCACACTTTATCCTTTTGAACCTTCAAGATGTAAAATTTGTATATCTGCAGCAGTTGGGGTCTTCCTTTCCTCAATTGTGATACTTCCTACTCTGATACCACTGATGGAGAGTGTTAAGCTCCAAAAGAACAAGCTATCCTTGATGTTAGACTACCTCTATATCAAGAAAAACTTAAAACTCCAATCAATTTTGGAAGACAATCACCAAACTATCAAGAATTTAGCTAACTGTGGAAAAAGTCATTTCTCAGAAAAAGTCTGCTGCACATTAATCACTCATTGATTAATCATTTGTGTAAAGTTTTTGATGAAACTTTGTAGAATGTGTTGCCTAGAGTTTGCGCACCTCCTCCAATTTAAAACACTTCAAAAGCTTAAGTAGATTATGAGAAATGCTTCAAACAATCAACATATGTCTGAAACTCCCTTTCTGTAGAGTCGACTTTGACACCTGCAAATTCTAACACCTAGTTCTCCCAATCTAGAACCCCTTTAAGCAAATGCTTTTAGCCGTAGATGGCTTACCTTCCAACTTAGATTTGACTCCTCATTTGTGTAAAACTTTACACTGTGCACTGAGAACTGATCATTTCTTTGACAATCAAATCTGTGCCTGTTTCAAAAGACACTCAGCACTTTCTCACATATAGATGTTCCTACACAAAATTCTCTCAGCCTGTTTGCAATTGAACATCTCAAACTTTAACCATAAATAGATTAACTATGGACTTAGATGTGTACAAAAGGATTTCTGATAAAATCAAACACAGAAGGAGAACTAGAGAAAAGATCGACGCGCAATTCTTTGAACATTCTTTCTATTCAAGTCTACATACATCTAATGGATGATACATCCAATAGATGGATAGATGGATAGATGGATATATATATATATATATATATATATATATATATATATATATATATATATATATATATATATATATATATATATATATATATATGTGTGTGTGTGTGTGTGTATGTATATGTATGTATGTATATAGAAATGCTTTTAGCTATAGGTAGGTTACTTTCCAACTTAAAGAATGAGTGCTTGCTTGCTCAAAACTTTACGCTATGGAAGGAGAACTGACCAAAACAGTAACATCAAATTTTGTGCCTCCTGTAACTTCTCTTCTTTCCATTTACACATGTAAATGTTCCTACACTCAATTCTCTTAGCTTGATCACAATTAGAAGCTGGAAATTTTTACAGAGGTCAATCAACTATAGACTTAGATGTACAAAAGCATTTCACAAAAGATTCAACACAGAAGGAGAATACTCAAAAAGATCGGGTGCAACATTTCTTCATTTCTTGAAATTTTTTACATCTGAGTGATGAGAGAGATCCTACTCACTTCTAGAGTGTCTAATGACATCTAATTCTCCTCAAATCTTGTTCTCAGATAATCTCTCATATTTGCCCCGACATTTTCTTTGTATATATATAGAGAAATATTTATAATCTCATAACTAATCAAAGGCATAAGTAAACTATCCCTAAATCAATGTACATATGTGTACACATCTTCATCTTCTGGATATGCACTTCCTTCATGCTTCATAACTTGATCTTTTCTTTAACCCTTGACTTCAATTCTTCATCAAAACATCAATTGTTGATTTCCCTGCACCAACAGCTCCCCCTCAATCATCAATTGAGGTTTTCTCTATCTTCTTTATGCCTGCCATGTCTTTGAATCTCTGTAGCTTTGGTCCATCCAAGCTTTTGGTTAGCATATCAGCTATCTAATCTTTTGTTGAAGTATGTATAACTTCAATCTCTTTATCCATCACCTTCCCTCTTAGAAAATGATACTGAATCTCAATGTGTTTGGTCCTGGCATGAAATACAGGATTAGCAGCTAGATACAATGATCTCATGTTATCTCCATAAATAGTGGGTGTACTCTGAATGATGTCAAAACTCTTCATGAGAGTCTTGAGCCATATTACTTCCTTTGCAGCTTCAACCATCCCTTTGTACTCTGCTTCTGTAGATGACAAAGCAACTGTGTGTTGCCTCTTTGAACACCAAGAAATTAACTTATCTCCCACATAACACAAGTATCCATATGTTGATCTCTTATCATCAGGATTACCTGCCCAATCTGTATCACTATAGATCTTGTTGTTTGTATCTGATGTAAAACCATAATACAAACCTTCTTTGAGTGTACCCTTAATGTACCTCAACACTCTTTGTCCTGTAATCCAATGTTCTTTCCTAGGACAATGCATGAATTGAGACAATACTCCCACTGCATATGACAAGTCAGGTCTAGTTAATGTAGCATAGATTAGACTACCAACCAAACTTTGATATAGCTTCATGTCCTTGAACTCTTCTCCTCCATATCTACTCAATTTATGATTCACCTCCATTGGAGTAGGTGTTACCCTACAATCATCCATTTTCAACTTAATCAACAAGTTTTTCAAATACCTTTCTTGAGTTACATACACTCCATGTTGAGTGTATGAT
>CM035421.1:175603567-175608567 GCA_020310875.1 Ceratopteris richardii | reverse complement strand
TATGGTGTCATACCCTACAAATCTTTACATGGTAATCTATTGACCAAATAAGTAGCTGTATTTACAGCCTTAGTCCACAAGTAATTTGAGCAATTTTTCTCCTTCATCATGGACCTTGCAAACTCAACAAGTGTTCTATTCCTCCTTTCTGCTACACCATTTTGTTGAGGAGAGTACCTGCAAGTAATTTCTTTTTTTATACCTACATTCCACAAGTAATCACTGAACTCATTAGAGAAATACTCTCCCATTGCATCTGACCTTAGTCTCTTCAACTTATGACCTATAATTCTCTCTGCATATACATGATAATGTTTGAATGTATTGAATACCTCTGACTTTTCTTTGATCACATAGATAGTGATATATCTGGTAGCATCATCAACATAAATTACATAATACCTTGAACCATTGATACTGAAATCCTTTGATGGTCCCCACACATCTGTGTGTACCAACTCAAGCTTCTCTGAATGCATAAAACCTTGCTTGTAATAAGATTGCTTATGAGCCTTACCTAATTGACATGCCTCACATCCGTATGTCATACGTTGACCTGCAACATTAGGCAATCCAAGCATTGAACCATTGTTAACCATATCTTTAATACCTCTTTCATTGAAATGTCCAAGCCTTTTGTGCCAAATATCTAACTCAAAGATCTTATGTCCTCCATAAGTGAACAAAGCATGACCAATATTGGGCCTTGGATCTTCAATGTGAACAATCTTTCTTCTTTCTTTCCTGAAACAATTTGTTTATATCCATTGCTAGGGTCTTCCACAAACACTCCTTCATTAGCGAACCTAACTTCATACTCTTTTTCAACAATTTTTCCTACACTTATCAAATTCTTTGGAATTGTAGGAACATACAAAACCTTACTCAAGAGAATACTACCATCCTTGGCCTTCACTGATCCAATTGACTTCACATTATGCTTTGTATTGTCACCTGTTTGAACTACATGATTGGTTACATTATTCTCCAAATCAGTCATCAAAGCTATGTTGCCACTCAGGTGATTGCTACACCCTGAGTCAATGTAGAAGACTCTTTGGTCTTCACTTTCCCTCTCACAAGTTGCATTCATTATCAATGTTGAGTCCTCCTTCTGATCTGAAGCATAATTGTAGTAGGTATTGTTGTATTGTTGACTTTGGAATCCTCTATGTACATTTCTTCCAAAGTAATAACCTCTACTACCTCTACCTCTGAAATTATCTCTTTGATTTCTACCACCTCTTCCTCGAATTAAAGTTCTGATTATATCCACCATTACTCTGAGTATTATGCCAAAAATCATTAGCTAAGTGATTTGTCTTACCACAAATCCAGCAAGCTTTGACTCCATCTTTATTACTCCTACCTCTTCCTCTACCTTTTCCACCTCCTCTTCCCCTTAGGAAGTTCGCTTGGCTAGTTGTACCTTCATCTTCATTTTCTTGTTGCTTCCCTTTGATATTCTTCTTCTTATCCTTTGAATACATTGCATGACCTGTACTTTTATCACTTTCACCTTTGACATCCTGCACAAAGGTTAGCATGTACCCTAGCAACTGATTTAAGTCAGAAGTAAAATGATCAAGTGATAATTCAGTAGACAAAATGAATTGCTTCCATTTATCATCACCTCTTAAACCTATCAGGATTTTCCTTACCAATTTATCCTCCTCAATATCTTCAGGATTTCAGTTGATGAAGATATTGAGGAGGATAAATTGGTAAGGAAAATCCTGATAGGTTTAAGAGGTGATGATAAATGGAAGCAATTCATTTTGTCTATTGAATTATTACTTGATCATTTTACTCCTGACTTAAATCAGTTGCTAGGGTACATGCTAACCTTTGTGCAGGATGTCAAAGGTGAAAGAATGTCCTTCATTCTTGTTACATAATCTGAGATGGATTGAGAAGCCTTCTTCTTGAATGTGGTAAATTCTACCCACAAGGATGCCTTCCTTGACTTTGTGGTGTTTTGGAAATGCTCTTCCAAAGCATTCCATATATCACTTGCACTTTCAAGACCTCTAATGTGAGGTAGCAAGTAGTCATTGACTGCCATATAGATAATGCTCCTAGCTTGAGCATCTTTCTTCATCCAAGTCTTCAAATCTGATAATTCCTCCCTAGTTGGAACACTAGGATCTCTGAACTTAGGCTTTTCTTCTTCAGTTGTGATATAACTTATCAAGTCTTTGCTCATAAGATGAGCTTCCATCCTCATTGACCATGCTGGATAGTTCTCTCTATCCAATTTCTCTATTTGAAGAGAATCTCCCATCCTTTCTTCACCCGTGTATTGAATTCTTCAAACTTTATGAGTAATAGATGAACCTTTACTTCGAATAATACTCCTTTTGTCTTCCTTGATGTCGTATGGCCTCCTTCTCAAGCTTTGCTCTCAAGCTTTCACCTTTTAAATATTCAGATGTTAAATTCTTTATGACTGCAGCAATCGGGATCCTCCTTTCTTCAATTTTGATGTTTCCTGCTCTCATATCACTGATGGAGAAGGTTAATCTCCAAAAGAACAAGCTACTCTTGAAGTTAGAGCACCTCTATATCAAGAGTAACTCAAAACATTCACCAATTTAGAGGATCAATGATTAATTGTCAAAATTTTGATCAAACTGTGAAGGAGATGACTACACAGAAAGTCTGCTGCACATAACTCTCTCATTGAGTTATCAAATATATAAATTTTTTGATAAAACTTTGCATAAGGTGTCATCTATAGTTTTCGCACCTTGTCCAAGTTAAATCATTTCAAAAGATTCAGTGGATCTTGAGAAATGATCTTAACAAGTCACCTATGTCTAAACCTGTTCTTCTGAGAAGTTGATTCAGACACCTGGAACTTCTAACACTTGGTTCTCTCAATCTAGAACCTCTTTATGCAAATGCTTTTAGCCATAGGTAGCTTACCTTCCAACTTAAATAATGAGTGCTTGCTTGCTCAAAACTCTACACTGTGGAAGGAGAACTGACCAAAACATAAGCATCGAATTTTGCACACCCTGTAACTTCTCTTCTTTCCATTTACACATGTAAATGTTCCTACACTCAATTCTCTTAGCCTGATCACAATTAGAAGCTGGAAATTTGTATAGAGGTCAATCAACTATAGACTTAGACTTGTACAAAAGCATTTCACAAAAGATTCAACACAGAAGGAGAATACTCCGAAAGATCGATTGCAACATTTCTTCATTTCTAGAAAATTTTTACATCTGAGTGATGAGAGAGATCCTACTCACTTCTAGAGTGTCTAATGACATCTAATTCTCCTCAAATCTTGTTCTCACATAATCTCTCATATTTGCCCCGACATTTTCTTTGTATAATTATATAGAGAAATATTTACAAGCTCATAACTAATCAAAGGCATAAGTAAACTATCTCTAAATTAATGTACATATGTGTACGCATCTTCATCTTCTGGATATGCACTTCCTTCATGCTTCATAACTTGATCTTTTCTTCAGCCCTTGACTTCAATTCTTCATCAAAACATCAATTGTTGATTGCCTTGCACCAACATATCTATCTATCTATCTATCTATCTATCTATCTTTCCATCTATCTATCTATCTATCTATCTATCAGCCTATCTTTCTCTCTAACTATCTATCTCTATCTATCTATCTCTCTCTTTATCTATCTATCTATTTACGTATCTACCTATCTATCTATCTATCTACCTACCTACCTATCTATCTATCTATCTATCTATCTATCTATCTATTTATCTATCTATCTATCTATCTATCTATCTATCTATCTATCCATCTATCTATCTATCTATCTATCTATCTATCTATCATTCTATCCACCTATCTATCTATCTATCTATCTATCTATATCTATCGATCTATCTATCTATGTAACTAATTGACTATCTATCTATCTATCTATCTATCTATCTATCTATCTATCTATCTATCTATCTATCTATCTATCTTTCTATCTATCTATCTATCTATCTATGTAACTAATTGACTATCTATCTATCTATCTATCTATCCATCTATCTATCTATGTAACTAATTGACTATCTATCTATCTATCTATCTATCTATCTATCTATCCATCTATCTATCTATCTATCTATCTATCTATTTATCTATCTATTTATCTATCTATCTATCTATCGATCTATCTTTCTATCTTTCTATCTATCTATCTATCTATCTATCTATCTATCTATGTATCTATCTATCTATCTATCTATCTATCTATCTATCTATCTATCTATCTATGTATCTATCTATCTATCTATCTATCTATCTATCTATCTATCTATTGATGGAGAGTGTTAATCTCCGAAAGAACAAGCTGTCCTTGATGTTAGACCACCTCTATATCAAGAAAAACTTAAAACTCCAATCAATTTTGGAAAACAATCACCAAACTATCAAGAATTTAGCTAACTATGGAAAAAGTCATTTCTCAGAAAAGATCTGCTGCACATTAATCACTCATTGATTAATCATTTGTGTAAAGTTTCTGATGAAACTTTGTAGAATGTGTTACCAAGAGTTTGCGCACCTCCTCCAATTTAAAACACTTCAAAAGCTTAAGCAGATTATGCGAAATGCTTCAAACAATCAACATATGCCTGAAATTGCATTTCTATAGAGTCGACTTTGACACCTACAACTTCTAACACATAGTTCTCTCAATCTAGACCCGTTTAAGCAAATGCTTTTAGCCGTAGATGGCTTACCTTCCAACTTAGATTTTGACTCCTCATTTGTGTAAAACTTTACACTGTGCACTGAGAACTGATCATTTCTTTGACCATCGAATCTGCGCCTGTTTCAGAAGACATTCAGCACTTTCTCACATATAGATGTTCCTACACAAAATTCTCTCAGCCCGTTTGCAATTGAACTCTCAAACTTTAACCATAGATAGATTAACTATGGACTTAGATGTGTACAAAAGGATTTATGATAGAATCAAACACAAAAGGAGAACTAGAGAAAAGATCGACA
>CM035421.1:175571067-175573567 GCA_020310875.1 Ceratopteris richardii | reverse complement strand
AGTTACATATACTCCATGTTGAGTATATGAAAGCTTCATTCCCAAAAAGAATGACAAATTTCCCAAATCACTGATTTTGAACTCTTTCTCCATCTGCTTCTTAATCATGTGTATACCTTTGTCATCTGTTCCTGTAAGTATTATGTCATCAACATAAATAAATCCATCCTCACTTGCTTTGACTAACAAACTACTATCTGCCTTTGAAGCTTGAAATCCAAGTTCCTTCAAGAACTTTACAAGCCTATAATTCCATGCCCTTGGGGCCTGCTTCAATCCATACAAAGCTCTCTTGAGCTTACACACATAATTTGGATACACTTGATCTTTAAAACCATCTGGTTGCTCCATGTAGACGTCATCTGAAATATAACCATTCAAAAATGCATTCTTCACATCTAATTGAGATAATTTCCAACCTTTGCAAGCAGCAATTGCTATGAGAGTCCTTATAGTTGTCATCTTTGCAACAGGACTATAAGTTTCATCATAGTCCACACCATATGTCTGTGCATATCCCTTTACAACAAGCCTGGCTTTGTACCTAGATACACTTCCATCTGCAAACCTTTTTGTTTTGTAGACCCATTTACATCCAATGATCTTCTGACTATTTGGTTTAGGAACCAAATCCCAACTCTCATTTTCCATCAATGCATCATACTCCTCTTGCATAGCTTTTTCCCAATTCTTCTTTCCTTTGGCTTCATCATATGTGGATGGATCTTCATCTGCTTTTAACATGTAAGCATAATCTTTAGTAGTCAAGAATGAAGTATCATAGCTATACCTTGTAGACTGCCATTTGTGCCTAGATGACCTTCTGACTTCTCCACTTCTTGAAGTTTCTAGTTCATCACATTCTGGATCAAACCTTGGCACTTCTTCAACTTCAATCTGTACTTCATTGTTCTCATCTTCATCAAATATCTGAACCTTTGATTTACCTTTCTTTTGATTCACAACTTCTTCAACATCTGCATGAACATTAGGTGTACCTGCATACCAAGTACCTTGCTCATCAAATGTAACATCCTTAGACACAAGGAATTGCTTTGTGGATGGACTCCACAACCTATAACCCATTTGCTTGTCATCATAACCAATGAATACATACTTCTCTGCTTTAGGTTCCAATTTATGCCTCAATTGTGATGGCACATATGCATATGCCAAGCATCCAAATATTTTACAATGATCCAAGGTAGGTCTCTTACCCCACCAAGCTTCATATGGTGTCATACCCTGCAAGGCTTTACATGGTAACCTATTGACCAAATATGTGGCTGTGTTTACAGCCTCAACCCACAAATAATTAGGGCAATTTTTCTCCTTCATCATGGATCTTGCAAACTCAACAAGAGTTCTGTTTCTTCTTTCTGCTACCCCATTTTGTTGAGGAGAGTACTTGCAAGTAACCTCTCTCTTTATACCTGCATTCCACAAATAATCACTGAAATCATTAGAGAAATACTCTCCCCTTCCATCTGACCTTAAGCTCTTCAATTTTTGACCTGTAATTCTTTCTGCATATGCATGATAGTGTTTAAATGTATTAAACACTTCTGACTTGTCTTTGATCACATAGATTGTAATCCATCTGGTAGCATCATCAACATATATGACATAATATCTTGAACCATTTATACTAAAGTCCTTTGAAGGACCCCACACATCTGTATGTACCAATTCAAGTCTTTCTGAATACATAAAACCATGCTTATTATATGATTGCTTATGAGCTTTACCTAACTGACATGCTTCACATCTGTATGTCATGTGTTGACCTGCAACATTAGGCAATCCAAGCACTGAACCATTGTTAATCATTTCTTTGATACCTCTTTCATTAAAATGTCCAAGTCTTTTATGCTAGAGATCCAATTCAGACACCTTTTGCTCTCCATATGTAAACATAGCATGTCCAACATTACCTTGTATCTTTAATGTGAAGAGCCTTCCTTCTTTCTTTCCTTTAACAATTTGTTTATACCTTTGACTAGGGTCTTCAACATAAACTCCATCATTAGTGAACCTTACCTCATATCCTTTTTCCACAATTTGTCCTATACTGATCAAGTTCTTTGGAATTGTAGGAACATACAGAACCTTACTCAAGAGAGTACTTTCCATCTTTGGCTTTAACTGAACCTATTGACTTTACTTTGTGCTTTGTATTATCACCTCTTTGAACTATGTGATTGATTGCCTTATGATCTAAATCAGTCATCAAAACAATATTTCCACTCAAATGATTACTACATCTTGAGTCAATATAAAATACTCTCATGTCTTCATGTGAGGCTTCACATGTTGCATTCATAATAAGAGTTGAATCTTCTTTCTGATCTGATGCATAATTGTAATAGGTGTTATTATAGGACTGATTTTGGAAGTTTCTTCCTCCACCTCTTCCAAAAGAATTCTACCACCTCTACCTCTGAAGTTTCCTCTCTGATATCTGCCACCTCTTCCTCTTTGATTAAAGTTCTGATTAAAA
>CM035421.1:175558567-175566067 GCA_020310875.1 Ceratopteris richardii | reverse complement strand
GGAGCCAAATCCCATGTCTGATTCTCCATCAATGCATCATACTCTTCCTGCATACCTTTATCCCAATTTTCCTTACCTTTTGCCTCTTCATATGTAGAAGGGTCTTCATGTGCCTTTATCATATAAGCATAATCTTTGGTAGCCAAAAAAGAAGTGTCATAGCTATACCTTGTAGGTTGCCATTTGTGTCTTATTGACCTTCTGAGTTCTCCACTTCTTGAGGTTTCTGGTTCATCACATTCTGGATCAAATCTTGGCACTTCTTCAACTTCAACCTGTACTTCATTGTTCTCCTTTTCATCAAATATCTGAACCTTTGATTTACCTTTCTTTTGATTCACAACTTCTTCATCACCTGCATAAATATTGATTGTACCTGCATACCAAGTACCTTGCTCATCAAATGTAACATCCTTTGATACAAGGAATTGTTTTGTGGATGGACTCCACAAACTATGTCCCATCTGCTTATCATCATAACAAATAAACACATGCTTTTTAGCTTTAGGTTCCAATTTATGCCTCAATTGAGATGGCACATATGCATATGTCAAACATCCAAATACTTTGCAATGATCTAGAGTAGGTCTCTTATTCCACCATGCCTCATATGGTGTCATACCCTACAAATCTTTACATGGTAATCTATCTATCTGTCTATATTTCTATCTATCTATCTATCTAACTATCTATCTATCAATCTACCTATCTATCTACCTATTTATCTACCTATCTATCTATCTATCTATCTATCTATCTATCTATCTATCTATCTATCTATCTATCTATCTATCTATCTATCTATCTATCTATCTATCTACCTATCTATCTACCTATCTATCTACCTATCTATCTATCCATCTATCCATCTATCTATCAATCCATCTATCTATCTATCTATCTATCTATCTATCTATCTATCTATCTATCTATCTATCTATCTATCTATCTATCTATCTACCTACCTATCTACCTATCTATCTATCTATCAATCTATCTATCTATCTATCTATCTATCTATCTATCTATCTATCTATCTATCTATCTATCTATCTATCTATCTATCTATCTATCTATCCATCTATCTATCTATCTATCTATCCATCTATCTGTCTATCTATCTATGTATCTATGTATCTATCTATCTATTTATCTATCTATCTATGTATCTATCTATCTATATATCTATCTACCTATCTATCTACCTATCTATCTATCTATCTATCTATCTATATATCTATCTATCTATCTATCTATCTATGTATCTATCTATATATCTATCTATCTATCTATCTATGTACCTATCTATCTATCTATCTATCTATCTATCTATCTATCAAATTCTCTCTCTCTATCTCTTTATCTATCTATCTATCTATCTATCTATCTATCTGTCTATCTATCTATCTATCTGTCTATCTAAATCTAACTATCGATCTTGATGGAGAAGGTTAATCTCCAAAAGACCAAGCTACTCTTGAAGTTAGAGCACCTCTATATCAAGAGTAACTCAAAACATTCACCAATTTAGAGGATCAATGATCAATTGTCAAAATTTTGATCAAACTGTGAAGAAGATGACTACACAGAAAGTCTGCTGCACATAACTCTCTCATTGACTTATCAAATATGTAAAGTTTTTTATAAAACTTTGCACAAGGTGTCGCCTATTCTTTGCGCATCTTCTCTCAGTTAAAGCATTTCAAATGATTCAGTAGATCTTGAGAAATGATCTTAACAATTCACCTATGTCTAAAACTGTTCTTCTAAGAAGTCGATTCAAACACCTATAACTTCTAACACTTGGTTCTCTCAATCTAGAACCCGTTTATACAAATGCTTTTAGCTATAGGTAGGTTACTTTCCAACTTAAAGAATGAGTCTTGCTTGCTCAAAACTTTACACTATGGAAGGAGAACTCACCAAAACAGTAGCATCAAATTTTGTGCCTCCTGTAACTTCTCTTCTTTCCATTTACACATGTAAATGTTCCTACACTCAATTCTCTTAGCCTGATCACAATTAGAAGCTGGAAAGTTGTACAGAGGTCAATCAACTATAGACTTAGATGTACAAAAGCATTTCACAAAAGATTCAACACAGAAGGAGAATACTCAGAAAGATCGGGCGCAACATTTCTTCATTTCTTGAAATTTTTTACATCTGAGTGATGAGAGAGATCCTAGTCACTTCTAGAGTGTCTAATGACATCTAATTCTCCTCAAATCTTGTTCTCAGATAATCTCTCATATTTGCCCCGACATTTTCTTTGTATATATATAGAGAAATATTTATAATCTCATAACTAATCAAAGGCATAAGTAAACTATCCCTAAATCAATGTACATATGTGTACACATCTTCATCTTCTGGATATGCACTTCCTTCATGCTTCATAACTTGATCTTTTCTTTAGCCCTTGACTTCAATTCTTCATCAAAACATCAATTGTTGATTTCCCTGCACCAACAGCTCCCTCTCAATCATCAATTGAGGTTTTCTCTATCTTCTTTATGCTTGCCATGTCTTTGAATCTCTGTAGCTTTGGTCCATCCAAGCTTTTGGTTAGCATATCAGCTATCTAATCTTTTGTTGAAGTATGTATAACTTCAATCTCTTTATCCATCACCTTCCCTCTTAGAAAATGATACTCAATCTCAATGTGTTTGGTCCTGGCATGAAATACAGGATTAGCAGCTAGATACAATGATCTCATGTTATCTCCATAAATAGTGGGTGTACTCTGAATGATGTCAAAACTCTTCATGAGAGTCTTGAGCCATATTACTTCCTTTGCAGCTTCAACCATCCCTTTGTACTCTGCTTCTGTAGATGACAAAGAAACTGTGTGTTGCCTCTTTGAACACCAAGAAATTAACTTATCTCCCACATAACACAAGTATCCATATGTTGATCTCCTATCATCAGGATTACCTGCCCAATCTGTATCACTATAGATCTTGTTGTTTGTATATGATGTAAAACCATAATACAAACCTTCTTTGAGTGTACCCTTAATGTACCTCAACACTCTTTGTCCTGTAATCCAATGTTCTTTCCTAGGACAATGCATGAATTGAGACAATACTCCCACTGCATATGACAAGTCAGGTCTAGTTAATGTAGCATAGATTAGACTACCAACCAAACTTTGATATAGCTTCATGTCCTTGAACTCTTCTCCTCCATATCTACTCAATTTATGATTCACCTCCATTGGAGTAGGTGCTACCCTACAATCATCCATTTTAAACTTCATCAACAAGTTTTTCAAATACCTTTCTTGAGTTACATACACTCCATGTTGAGTGTATGATATCTCCATTCCCAAGAAATATGACAAGTCTCCCAAATCACTAATTTTGAACTCTTTCTCCATTTGCTTCTTTAGACTTTGAATGCCTTTCTAATCTATACCTATAAGAATTATATCATCAATATATATGCACATGTAAATAAACCCATCTTCACTTGCTTTAACAAGCAAGCTACTATCTGCTTTAGATACTTGGAATCCAAGTTCTTTCAAGAACTTCACAAGTCTATAATTCCATGCCCTTGGGGCCTACTTCAAACCATACAAAGCTCTCTTGAGCTTGCACACATGATCTGGATACCTTTCATCTCTGAATCCTTGTGGTTGCTCCATGAAAACATCATCTGAAATATAACCATTTAGAAAAGCATTCTTCACATCTAATTGACATAATTTCCAACCTTTACATGCAGCAATGGTTATGAGTGTCCTGATAGTTGTCATATTTGCCACATGACTATAGGTTTCATCATAATCTATACCATATGTCTGAGCAAACCCTTTCACAACAAGTCTAGCTTTATACCTAGACACACTTCCATCTGCATACCTCTTAGTTTTGTAAACCCATTTACATCCAATGATCTTCTGACTATTTGGTTTAGGAGCCAAATCCCATGTCTGATTCTCCATCAATGCATCATACTCTTCCTGCATACCTTTATCCCAATTTTCCTTACCTTTTGCCTCTTCATATGTAGAAGGGTCTTCATCTGCCTTTATCATATAAGCATAATCTTTGGTAGCCAAAAAAGAAGTGTCATAGCTATACCTTGTAGGTTGCCATTTGTGTCTTATTGACCTTCTGAGTTCTCCACTTCTTGAGGTTTCTGGTTCATCACATTCTGGATCAAATCTTGGCACTTCTTCAACTTCAACCTGTACTTCATTGTTCTCCTCTTCATCAAATATCTGAACCTTTGATTTACCTTTCTTTTGATTCACATTTTCTTCATCACCTGCATAAATATTGATTGTACCTGCATACCAAGTACCTTGCTCATCAAATGTAACATCCTTTGATACAAGGAATTGTTTTGTGGATGGACTCCACAAACTATGTCCCATCTGCTTATCATCATATCCAATAAACACATACTTTTTAGCTTTAGGTTCCAATTTATGCCTCAATTGAGATGGCACATATGCATATGTCAAACATCCAAATACTTTGCAATGATCTAGAGTAGGTCTCTTATCCCACCATGCCTCATATGGTGTCATACCCTACAAATCTTTACATGGAAATCTATTGACCAAATAAGTAGCTGTATTTACAGCCTCAGTCCACAAGTAATTTGAGCAATTTTTCTCCTTCATCATGGACCTTGCAAACTCAACAAGTGTTCTATTCCTCCTTTTTGCTACACCATTTTGTTGAGGAGAGTACCTGCAAGTAATTTCTTTTTTTATACCTACATTCCACAAGTAATCACTGAACTCATTAGAGAAATACTCTCCCATTGCATCTGACCTTAGTCTCTTCAACTTATGACCTATAATTCTCTCTGCATATACATGATAATGTTTGAATGTATTGAATACCTCTGAATTATCTTTGATCACATAGATAGTGATATATCTGGTAGCATCATCAACATAAATTACATAATACCTTGAACCATTGATACTGAAATCCTTTGATGGTCCCCACACATCTGTGTGTACCAACTCAAGCTTCTCTGAATGCATAAAACCTTGCTTGTAATAAGATTGCTTATGAGCCTTACCTAATTGACATGCCTCACATCTGTATGTCATATGTTGACCTGCAACATTAGGCAATCCAAGCATTGAACCATTGTTAACCATATCTTTAATACCTCTTTCATTGAAATGTCCAAGCCTTTTGTGCCAAATATCTAACTCAAAGATCTTATATCCTCCATAAGTGAACAAAGCATGACCAATATTGGGCCTTGGATCTTCAATGTGAACAATCTTTCTTCTTTCTTTCCTGAAACAATTTGTTTATATCCATTGCTAGGGTCTTCCACAAACACTCCTTCATTAGTGAACCTAACTTCATACTCTTTTTCAACAATTTGTCTTACACTTATCAAATTCTTTGGAATTGTAGGAACATACAAAACCTTACTCAAGAGAATACTACCATCCTTGGCCTTCACTGATCCAATTGACTTCACATTATGCTTTGTATTGTCACCTGTTTGAACTACATGATTAGTTACATTATTCTCCAAATCAGTCATCAAAGCTATGTTGCCACTCAGGTGATTGTTACACCCTGAGTCAATGTAGAAGACTCTTTGGTCTTCACTTTCCCTCTCACAAGTTGCATTCATTATCAATGTTGAGTCCTCCTTCTGATCTGAAGCATAATTGTAGTAGGTATTGTTGTATTGTTGACTTTGGAATCCTCTACGTACATTTCTTCCAAAGTAATAACCTCTACTACCTCTACCTCTGAAATTACCTCTTTGATTTCTACCACCTCTTCCTCTTGAATTAAAGTTCTGATTATATCCACCATTACTCTGAGTATTATGCCAAAAATCATTAGCTAAGTGATTTGTCTTACCACAAATCCAGCGAGCTTTGACTCCATCTTTATTACTCCTACCTCTTCCTCTACCTTTGCCACCTCCTCTTCCCCTTAGGAAGTTTGCTTGGCTAGTTGTACCTTCATCTTCATTTTCTTGTTGCTTCCCTTTGATATTCTTCTTCTTATCCTTTGAATACATTGCATGACCTGTACTTTTATCACTTTCACCTTTGACATCCTGCACAAAGGTTAGCATGTGTCCTAGCAACTGATTTAAGTCAGGAGTAAAATGATCAAGTGATAATTCAGTAGACAAAATGAATTGCTTCCATTTATCATCACCTCTTAAACCTATCAGGATTTTCCTTACCAATTTATCCTCCTCAATATCTTCATCAACTACTCCTAATGCATCTGCAATGTCCTTCATTCTTGTTACATAATCCGAGATGGATTGAGAAGCCTTCTTCTTGAATGTGGTAAATTCTGCCCACAAGGATGCCTTCCTTGACTTTGTGGTGTTTTGGAAATGCTCTTCCAAAGCATTCCATATATCACTTGCACTTTCAAGACCTCTAATGTGAGGTATCAAGTAGTCATTGACTGCCATATAGATAATGCTCCTAGCTTGAGCATCTTTCTTCATCCAAGTCTTCAAATCTGATAATTCCTCCCTAGTTGGAACACTAGGATCTCTGAACTTAGGCTTTTCTTCTTGAGTTGTGATATAACTTATCAAGTCTTTGCTCATAAGATGAGCTTCCATCCTCATTGACCATGCTGGATAGTTCTCTCTATCCAATTTCTCTATTTGAAGAGAATCTCCCATCCTTTCTTCACCCGTGTATTGAATTCTTCAAACTTTATGAGTAATAGATGTACCTTTACTTCGAATAATACTCCTTTTGTCTTCCTTGATGTCGTATGGCCTCCTTCTCAAGCTTTACTCTCAAGCTTTCACCTTTTAAATATTCAGATGTTAAATTCTTTATGACTGCAGCAGTCGGGATCCTCCTTTCTTCAATTTTGATGTTTCCTGCTCTGATATCACTGATGGAGAAGGTTAATCTCCAAAAGAACAAGCTACTCTTGAAGTTAGAGCACCTCTATATGAAGAGTAACTCAAAACATTCACCAATTTAGAGGATCAATGATCAATTGTCAAAATTTTGATCAAACTGTGAAGGAGATGACTACACAGAAAGTCTGCTACACATAACTCTCTCATTGAGTTACCAAATATATAAATTTTTTGATAAAACTTTGCACAAGGTGTCACCTATAGTTTTTGCACCTTGTCCAAGTTAAATCATTTCAAAAGATTCAGTAGATCTTGAGAAATGATCTTAACAAGTCACCTATGTCTAAAACTCTTCTTCTGAGAAGTTGATTCCGACACCTGGAACTTCTAACACTTGGTTCTCTCAATCTAGAACCTCTTTATGCAACTGCTTTTAGCCATATGTAGCTTACCTTCCAACTTAAATAATGAGTGCTTGCTTGCTCAAAACTCTACACTGTGGAAGGAGAACTGACCAAAACATAAGCATCGAATTTTGCACACCCTGTAACTTCTCTTCTTTCCATTTACACATGTAAATGTTCCTACACTTAATTCTCTTAGCCTGATCACAGTTAGAAGCTGGAAATTTGTATAGAGGTCAATCAACTATAGACT
>CM035421.1:175528567-175541067 GCA_020310875.1 Ceratopteris richardii | reverse complement strand
TTGAGTATGGCTTTTTCTCTTCTAGATCTAAAATTTGTTTGGCTCCACTTTCTGTTCTTTGGACTCATCTTGGATCTTCCAATCCTTCCAAGTTAACTCCTCTTGCTTCATAATCTTTTACTTCATTCTTCATGGCTAATTATATACCTGAAAATCAACAATGGGCTGATCATACATGAACTCTTTCATGAGTTCCTCGTCATGTGAAGCATTCATAGCTTCCACATCTTCCAATCTTTCTTCATCACCTACAAAACAACACAAGAAATCCTCAATGTGATCAATGGTGCCTCTTGTACCTAAGAAAGCTTGCCATTCCTCTTGGGATGGTCTTACTTGCCTTTACATAGGCTTGCCACTTCTCTTGGATGGTCTTACTTGCCATAGGCTTGCCACTCTCTTTGGTGGTCTTACTTGCCTTAATCTTTCACTAGACCTTCATAGCTTTGGTGCTTTTTGCACTTAACAAGGCTTGCCATTCCTCTTGGATGGTCTTACTTGCCTTCACGTAGGCTTGCCACTCCTCTTGGGATGGTCTTACTTGCCTTACATAGGCTTATCACTCTTTTTGGTGGTCTTACTAGCCTCAAACTTTCAATAGACCTTCACTTGGTCTTTGGTGCTTCTTGAACCTAACAAGGCTCACCATTCCTCTTGTGGTGGTCCTTTACATAGGCTTGCCACTCGTCTTGGGATTGTCGTACTTGCCTTTACATAGGCTTGCCACTCTCTTTGGTGGTCTTACTAACCTCAACCTTTGACTATACCTTCATATAGAATTTGCTTGGAACTTACCACCACACTCAATATGGATTTTTTCTTACCCTTTACATCAGCCCTTAGCTTTGCAAATGCACTTTTTTATCTTCCTTTGTGTCAGTCAACATGTCACACCTCATGAGTGACTCTTTCTTCTACCTTGCACTTTGCTCATGCTCGTTGAACTTTGGGAAGTGTCTCCAAGTACTTGTTGAATCTTCAACACTTCATGGCAATGCTTCTTTGGAGTCTTCTACTCCTCCTTGCCTTGGCCACATTCAGCTTGGGTTCCAATCTTCAATCCATCAAAACTTCAAGTGTTTGATAAACATGTATTTTGGGTTCCTTCCTTCAATTTGGCTCCAATCTTTGCATCCTTGATTTATCCAAGTTTTGCCCACTTTGCTTTGACTTGCACAAATAGGAGCATTGAGTTGACTTCCTATATCTCAACTCAAGAGTAAAAAACTTTTAGTTATCATAACATGAGAATACATATTTGCTTTTGCAACTTTAAGTCAATGGGTTCTATCCACAACAAGATACATCCACAAATTTCATACATAGTAGCCTTGCATCTTACCAATCTTGATGGCATCTAAAGACATGTACTTTTCAGCTCATCTATGGCCAAACATGACCAACCTTCAAGGCTTCAATCTCATGCTAATAAATCCTCATAAGCATGTATGAAAATCAGGAATCGTTCAAGCATATTTTCACTCCTCTTTATGCCAACTCATATGGCTACATAAACCTTAAATTTTTCAGCTTGTATAGGCTTTATAAAATAGCATATTACTCATCCACAATTCATCATTGACCACATTTTCATACATTCTTGCATGATAGACATCAGTCATCAACTCTAAGTTCAAGTTATATTTAGCTTAAGCATGGCTGTCCAAAATTGTCATTCATAAACTTCATAAGTATGCATACATTAGCATCCTCATTGCATAAATCTCTTGAACCAAGTAACAAGCATATAATGCTATCCTCAAGCTTACATATAAACTTCAACACTCAACCATGTACATAATAACATCTTGCACTTCATTCAATTGAGTGCAATCTCTCAATGATGCATACAATGCTCACATAGAACTATTAGTTGTGCATCCAAGATTCATTGCTTGAATCTTCATCTCCTTCTATAGGCTGTGCATAATGCCTCAATAGTGATAAGTATCACTTATAGCATGACTCATTGATCAACATATGTATAGAGAGTAATACAAGAGAGTGCATGGCTTCAAATAACATAAAGCAACAAAATTGTCTTACATACAAAAACTTCATCTCCATAGCTTTCCAATAGCATATCTTGCAAACTCCATAGGCTCATAGCTCCAAGCTTTCCTTTGCCATCTCTGCATCTTCTTCAAGAGCTTCCTTGTGCAGCCATGGGCTCCAATGCCAATCTTCTGCAACCAAAGCTCTGATACTAAAATGAGGAGAAATTTCACTCCAATATATGCAACGAAAGTTGTAGAACCTCTCCTAGAATATGCCCTGTAAGACACATGATTATCTATCTATCTATCTATCTATCTATCTATCTATCTATCAATCTATATATCTATCTATCTTGTTTCCTTTCTTTATTTTTTTTCTTTTTTTTTTTCTTTCTTTCTTTCTTTCTTTCTTTCTTTCTTTCTATCTATCTATCTATCCATCTATCTATGTCTCTATCTATCTATCTATCTATTTATCTATCTATCCATCCATCTATCTATCTATTGATCTATCTAGCTATCTATCTATCTATCTATCTATCTATCTATCTATCTATCTATCTATCTATCTATCTATCTATCTATTTATTTATCTATCTATTTATCTATCTATCTGTCTATCTATCTATTTATCTATTTATCTATTTATCTATCTATCTATCTATCTATCTATCTATCTATTTATCTATTTATCAACCTATCTATCTGCTTATATATTTGTCTATATATCTTGATATGTATTTTTCTATCTATCTATCTATCTATCTATCTATCTGTCTATCTATCTATTTATTTATCTATCTAAATATCTATCCATCCATCTATCTATCTATCTATCTATCTCTCTCTCTCTCTCTCTATCTATCTATCTATCTATCTATCTATCTATCTATCTATCTATCTATTTGTTTGTCTATCTATCTATCTATCTATTTTTCTATCTATCTATCTTTCTTACCTTATTTATTTCTTTCTTTACATCTATATATTTATCCATCTATCTATCTCTCTCTCTCTATCTATCTATGTATTGATCTATCTATTATCCATCTAACTATCTATCTATCTATCTATCTATCTTTCTTTCTTTCTTTCTTTCTTTCTTTCTATCTATCTATCTATCTATTTAACTATCTATCTATCTATCTTTATGTTGAACTATCTATTTGTATATCTAGGAATGTAAGTGGCATTATGATCATAGGGACTCAGAAAGAGAAAGAGCTAAAGTGGCATAGCTGGAAGACAATTGATGATCGGAAAACTATTAAATAAGATTAGTAAAAAGATCATCCTTTCTTTCAAGAAAGGACTAGTTGAGACAAGGGCTAGTAAAGACAAGGTCTCATGTGTCAAAAACCTAGAGGTGAGAATTCTCTAGGTACCTTGAAACCTTAAAAGAGAAATCTAGAAACACTTATAGGTTCATGAAGCTCATTGATTAAGTATCTAGTTGGTTACTGAAAGTACATAGCTATCATAAGTTTATGTTTACATGAAATTTGTGAGATGAATTTGAGAATCAAATTGATTTCATCTTATCATAGAATTTCGGTATGATAGCTATCATTTCTAGTTGCACACTTTCATGCATCTACAAAAACATATTGTTCTACAAGAACTAGATACTTCCCATTTCAAGATGAAATAGAAAATCAAGTTTGTTTAGAATGCCAATGTCAGAGACTAGTAGTGGGAATTCATGTAAGAACTTCTAAGGTCTAGAATTTGAGACATAGGCTTCAGATTTAGTAGCTTCATAGAGGGAATCATGTTTTGATTCCATACATATCTAAATATGTGCAGATGGGATAGCTCTATCTATCTGTCTAGCTAAGAATGAAGAAGAGAGATCCTAGGTGGACTCATCTTCATTGGGGAAACAAGGAAAATTCATAGGCCAAGTGCTCAAGAGAGGATGGAAAAGATACACAAAAGGCAAGGTTTGCAAAGAGCAAACAAGGCAAGGTTATATTCTAGATCTAGAAAAAGGAGAGAAAAGGTTAAATAGCAACACATGTTTGCATTGAGTGGACAAGGAAAGGTTGTGGTCAAGATCTCCAATAGGTAGTGATTACAAAACAAGGTTTGCAAGGAAATGAAATAGTTTGAAAAGAGGAAAAAGAGTAAGGAAATAAATTTAGGAATCATAGGGCATCTTTAAAAGTGACCAAGTAGGTCAAAATAAAATCAACTAGTTTAATGGATCAAATTTTTATAGAATAGAAAGGATGAAACTAAAAACAATTCTTGAGAGTCCAAACAAATTGGGTACATACACCAAGTTTGTAATTAATTATGGTAGAGCCATGAGTGATGATTCTATTCAAGAAAAGAGAAGAAGTTGATCCCTTAAAGCAAAACAAGTCACATCCATATTACTGGAATAGATAAATGGAAAGGAAAAGTTTGCAAGTAATGTAATGATGATGTTCAATAGAAAACAGTTTATTATTCACAAGATCACAAGTTAGCGAGATTAATTTGTGAATTAATTCGTAAGTAAATTAGTATGGGTCAATGAGTAGGAAGGCATAGGACATGAGGTCTAGTACCTCCTTAGAAGGGACATAGTGTTACACAATGCATGATAGACGAGGAAATAGTAGAAATTCCACCACATATTGAGATGACATATCTTTAGTGTATGGATCAATGACGTCTAATTAGTAAAAGGGATGCCATGATACATAAGAGTTATGTAGAATATAGTGGAAAGCTTACAATAAGGTATGAGGTTCACATACATTATCTTTAGATTACATGAGTTATTTGGATTCAGATCCATATAGAGGATTAGATCCAATTCTTGTATTTAGAAATTTGTTTTCTAGATAGAATGTCAATCCGGGGAGATTAGTTAGACCTTAAAGGATTGTTAAGGGAACATATGTTAAAGGATAAGTTAGAATGCATAGATGTAGTTGTAATGCATGAGGGGATAATTATAACACTTCCTTTTAAGAAGAATTATAGCATACATCCCATAACTCCTAGTTGCATATGCCATAGAATTATCCTAGAATCATAGACATATGTAGAAGTGAAAGGAACTATTGGCATATAGCTAGCAGATTCACATAGAGTGTCTTCAAATTGCATGTTTCTCAAGTGGAAAAGATCTACATAATTTAAAGAGTTTTGAGCAAGGACCAAGAATTAGCAAGATTTTGCCAAAGGCAAAAGCTAGAATTTTTACCATTCCCCATCATCAAAAAGATGAGACACGAGATATTTCTATACAAGATACCAGATAGGAGAATTCCATGAACTACATTTTTCTAGAGTATTTGGTAGCTTGGAAAGGTTTCCACTCCCAATCTTCACTTTGATAACTGAGAACAATGATCTTTAGAAGGGGGAGAGAATATTCGACATAGATGAAAGCTAGATCATTCTTTAGTGTGTGTTGGAGCAAGAGCATAAGTTGCTAATATTCCTACCTTAGGGGTTATCCTAAGGTTCCACCATAAATAGCATAGTGAATTTGTATGATGGCCAATCGTGTATCTAATAGTGGATCAAAAGCTATACTCATGGATAATTTGGCTGAATTGGTTGTTGAAAAGCTAGGAGTATAATAGTCAAAAGGAGGCAGTTCTATCCAAGAAAAAACCCAACATGTGCAACCTTTGAAAAGATGCCTTCAATGTAGATGAAATCATCCCACTCAAACTTGCACTCTTGCAAAATCAATACCACCTCCACCTAAAAGAAAACCAATTTGTGCCATATAGTAGAAGTGGACGAATCATGCAAATGTAGATTTCTACTATAATTAATAGAATGTGAGGCAACATCTTGTCTATTTTTCATGCCTATATCCATATACACCATGAGAAGAAAAAGCAGATTTTGTGAATAATTTTTACTTTCAAGTAAAAAGGCCAAATTTCATCAATAAAGCAAACAAGGACCTCAAAATTTGTTGGGTCAAGAACCTCCACCATGGTTAAAAAAATACACTAGTGAATTATGTCAGTCCTAAAGAGAACAACAAATGGGACATATTCCCAATATAAAATATTCTCTCCCATTGAAAAAATGAGAGTTTCTACAAGACTTCATATAGTGAAGCTTACTCTTGGGAGGAGCCTAGCATTTATCACTATAACTCTTATGAAACTTTGTACTATGACCAAGATCAATGTTGGGATAGAGGCAATAAGATAGAGTACTATAACTTGATGGACACTAATGTCCAACCCTCCCATGGGGCAATCCAAGGCTAAACGAACAAGGGGAACTTCTTATCATTGCATCATTTTGTGAGAGATTATCCTTAGCCTAATCCACTTGCTCCAAATATAGAAGTTGTTTGTTGCTCTAAATATTACAAAGAAAAAATCTTTGAAGATGTTTTAGCATATATGTTAGATTATAGGTATACTACACATATGAACTTAATTTAGATATTAAGGTAATCAAGAACAGATTTGGATTCTTTAGTAATTAGACACCAATACCAACCTAGAGATAGAGAAGTCCAAACTTTTTTCAAGAAAAATATCATTTTTGAAAATGAAAAAGGGTATTCAAAACCTCTAGTCGTTGAAAATAATATAGATATGACGAAATTGTAGAGTTTTAAATCTGAAAGCCTTGAAAAGCACTCATTCGCATCAAGTGTCTGGTTTAAACTCACCAAGTTGTTAACCAAGTAGCCAATCTAGATGTTGGTGTGCAAAACAAAGAAAAGAACCTATGGAGAAGTCTAAAAGAAGAAGAAATGGAGAAATTTTGACTATGAAATGTTGCAAAACTTTATTTCTCAATATCTCTCTAATTTTAGGTGTTGGCTCCCTCCTTATCAGATATCAAAATGTGGGAAACAAGAATGTTCCAAGTGATAGAGTTTCAGAATGATACAAAAAAGAACGTCTTTAAATGTTGGGAACAAGCTTACCTCACTAGAGCTTCCTATGCATGCTATCTATTTATTTATCTATGTATCTATTTATTTATCTATCTATCTACCTATTTATCTATCTATATATCTATGTATATATGTATATATATGTATGTATGTATATATATATATATATATATATATATATATATATATATATATATATATATATATATATATATATATATATATATATATATATATATATATATATATATCTATTTATCTATATATCTATCTATCGATCTATCTTTATATCTATCTATGTATCTATGTATCTATCTATATGTATGTATGTATGTATGTATGTATGTATGTATGTATGTATATATATATATATATATGTGTGTGTGTGTGTGTGTGTATATTGTATGTATGTAAATGTATGTATGTATGTATCTATTTATCTATCGATCTATCTTTATATAAATCTATCTATCTATGTATATATATATATATATATATATATATATCTGCCCATCTATCCTTTTATCTATATGTATATCTATCTATCTACCCATCTATCTATCTATGTATCTTACTATTTATCTATCTATCTAGATATCTACCTATTTATCTATCTTTTTATCCATCTGTCTATCTATCTATCCATCTATATATCTACCTTGCTATCTATCTATCTATCTATCTATCTATCTATCTATCTATCTTTCTATCTATCTATGTATTGCTTTATATATATATATATATATATCCATGAATCTACCTATCTATCTCTCTACCTACCTTTCTATCTATCTATCTATCTGTCTATCTGTTTATCTATCTATACATCTATCTATCTATTTATATATCTATCTATTTTGTTGGAGCAAAGAAATCCCTAATTGGTGATTATGAAGAACTTGAAGCAAATTAGAAAACAAAATGAAGCCAAAGAAGTCATTGAAGGAAGTAAAGAAATCTTTGTTATAAAGCTTGTATACATATGTACATTACAGATGAAAATTCTTGTACAATAGATATAGTTGATCATTAGGATTGTAAGGAGTAATGTAATAGATGTGGGATGAGTCTAGAATCAGTGTTCATATGTATATAAGTCAATAATTTAAGGAAATGAGTAAGAGAGAGTCATTAGAAGAAAAGTGTTCATGTTATAGATGTGTACAGAGTCATCTCCATGAGTTACTGTCGAGTCTTTCTTTGATTCCTCTCAATCTGATCAAGTGGATCAGGCAATCTTTTGTACACATCTAATCTAGAAGCTAATCAATCTATGTTCAAAGTTTGAAGGTCTAATTCCTTTTAGGTTGTGTGTATGATCAATAGAAACATGTGTATGTAAAGTCTGCATATAGAACTCTCAGAGTGACGCATTTTTTTGTGACAATGTTTTGCTTGGATCTCAGTGCACAGTGTAAAGTTTTTTATGACTGAGCATTCAAAATCTAAGTTAGAAGGTAAGGAAGCTTGGCTAAGAGCATTTAGCAAAACAAGACTTGTGTTGTGAGAAATCAACCTTAGAAGTTGACTATGTCAAAGTCGCTTGTTCAAGAGAATAATTTCTAACATACCTTTGATCTTAATGATCAAATCAAAGTTTTAATGATTCTTTTGAAGATCTAATGGATGATATGATTGCACAAAGGTAGCGTGGAGATATGTCTTCATTAGATTGAAGAAAATTGAAGCTATGTGTAGGTAATGAAGTTAAACCCTGAAGTAGATTTCTTGAAGAAGAAGAAACTTCACTTAGAGAAGTAATAGTGAATGATTTTGTAAATCAAGGAAACATTTGTGTAAAGTTTGGGTTATGATTGGTATAGAGGTGTTCTTAAATAAGTATAGACCAAGCCTTTGGAGATTAAGAGGTCTCCAACAGTAGTATCAGAGCTTGAGGTGCAATATAAAGTGAAGGAAAGAGCATTTGAAGTCCTGACTATTGTAGACATTGGAGTCTCTTCAAATTGAAGGTGGACAAGATCAAAGTTTTGAAGACAACCTGAAGAAGTGTGAAGATTGAGCTTGAAAGGATCTGAAAGACTGAAGCTTTACATTGAAGGTACAAAGTCTATTCATTCATCCTAATATTTGCAAAAGACAAAGATCAAAGATGGGAGAAAGCTTGTAGATAGATAAGCTAGATAGGGAGAACTATCCAACTTGGTCCATGAGGATGTAGGCACACCTCATGAGCAAAGACTTGATGGCATTCATCCCAGGAGAAGAAGAAAAGCCTGAGTTTGAAAATCCTAGTGTTCCAACTAGGGAAGAGCTTGCAGATTTGAAGAACTGGATGAAGAAGGATGCTCAAGCTAGGAGCATCATTTACATGGCTATAAATGATTATCTTCTACCTCATATTAGAGGATTAGAAAGTGCAACAGATGTGTGGAATGCTTTGGAAGAGCATTCTCAAAATACAACCAAGTCAAGGAAGTCATCATTATGGGCTGAGTTCACAACCTTCAAGAAGAAGAGTTCATGATTTCTGATTATGTGGCAAGAATGAAGGATATTGCAGATAGCTTGGGAGCAGTAGATGAAGATATTGAAGACGATAAGTTGGTAGGACAAATACTTACAGCTCTGAGAGGAGATGAGAAATGGAAACCTTTTATATTGCCCATAGAATTGTCATTAGATCACTTCACTCCTGATCTTAATCAATTGCTAGGACACATGCTAACTTTTGAGCAGGACATTATGGGAGATAATGATAGGAGTGCAAGTCAAGCTATGTACTCCAAGGATAAGAAAAAGAATGGCAAAGGAAAGCAATCAACTGATGATGAAGGATCTTCAAGCCAAGTTAATTTCACAAGAGGGAAGATGAATTCAAGAGGTAAAGGAAAAGGAGGTAAGAATAAAGATAACATTAAAGCTTGTTGGATTTGTGGCAGAATAAATCATTTGGCAAATGATTGTTGGTATAACAATCAAAATGATGGAAGTCATAATCAGAGTTTCAATCAAAGAGGTAGAGGAGGTAGAAATCAAAGAGGTAACTTCAGAGAAAGAGGTGGTAGGACCTCATATGCTAGAGGAGGTGGAAGAAGCTTTCAACCTCAGTCCTATAGTAACAACTATTATAATTATGCATCAGATCAGAAGGATGATATGACTCTCATCTTGAATGCAACACATGAAGCAATAGGAGAAGTTCAAAGGGTATTTTATATTGACTCAGGATGTAGCAATCATCTCAGTGGCAACATATCATTGATGACTGATATGGAAGCAAAGGTGAGTGGACATACAATTCAAACATGAGATAACACAAAGCATAAAGTGGAAAGCATTGGGTCAGTGAACACAAAGAGTGGAAGCACACTCTTAAGAAAGGTACTTTATGTTCCTACTATTCCTAAAGACTTAAATAAGTGTAGGACAAATTGTGGAGAAAAGATATGAAGTCAGATTCACAAATGATGATGTTTATGTGCAAGATCCAAATGAGGTATATATAAGTATTATAACAGGTCAAAAAGAAGGAGAGGTCCAAGGTAATGTGGGACATGCATTCTTTACTTATGGAATCCAAAAGATGTCTGAGTTAGATCTATGGCATAAAAGGTTAGGTCATTTCAATGAGAGAGCCATAAAAGAAATGTCAAAGAATGATGTAGTGCTTGGATTGCCAAACGTTGAAGGTCAACACATGGTATACAAGTGTGAAGCTTGTCAATTATGTAAATCTCACAGAAGTTCATACAATAAACCAGGATACAAGTATTCAAATATGCTTGAATTGGTTCATACAGATGTGTGGGGTCCTTCAAGGGACTATAGCATAAATGGATCTAGATATTATGTATTGTTTGTTGATGATGCAACAAGATGGATTACACTTTATGTAATCAAGGATAAGTCTGAAGTGTTCAAGACATTCAAACATTATCATGCTTATGCAGAAAGGATTACAGGACAAAAGCTCAAGAGGTTGAGACCAGATGGAGGGGGAGAGTATTTTTCTAAAGAGTTTGATAATTATTTTTGGAATGCAAGTATAAAAAGAGAAGTAACTTGGAGGTACTCCCCTCAACAAAATGGAGTTGTAGAAAGAAGAAATAGAACTCTTGTAGAGTTTGCAAGATCAATGATCAAAGAAAAGAATTGTCCACATACCTTGTGAATAGGTTACCCTGCAAAGCTTTGGATGGTAGAACACCTTATGAAGCATGGTGGGGTAAGAAACCTACTCTTGATCATTTTAAGGTATTTGGATGTTTGGCATATGCTTACGTTCCTTCATAATTAAGGCATAAGCTAGAGCCCAAAGCAGAGAAGTATGTGTTTATTGGGTATGATGATAGACAGATGGGTTACACATTGTGGAGTCCATCTACAAAGCAATTTCTTTTTACAAAAGATGTTACATTTGATGAGCAAAGCACATGGTATACAGGGTCAACAAATGCTTATGCAGATGTTGAAGAAATACAAAGGAAAGGGAAGACAAATGTAAAGGTGTATGAAGAAGATATTGATGATGATGATTGTAAAAGTAAATTGCATGGCAATGATGAAGATAGGCCAAGATTTGATCCAGAATCAAATGTGGCTGAGACTTCAAGAAATGTAGAGGTCAGAAGATCTTTGAGAGAAAGAAAGGAACCTATCAGGTATAGCTATGATACATCTTTTTTAACAACAAAGGATTATGCTTATATTGTGAAGACAAAAGAAGATCCAACCACATATGAAGAAGCTAAAGGAAAGAAGAATTGGGAGAAGGCAATGCAAGAAGAGTATGATGTTCTACTTGAGAATGAGACATGGGAATTGGTGCCAAGACCAAAGAATCAGAAGGTAATTGGATGTAAGTGGGTGTATAAGACAAAGAGGTTTGCAAATGGTGAAGTGTCTAGATATAAAGGTAGACTAATGGTTAAAGGTTATGCCCAAACTTATGGGGTAGATTATGATAAAACCTTTAGTCCAGTTGCTAAGATGTCTACAATTAGAACCTTAATTGCTATTGCTACTTGTAAAGGATGGAAGTTCTCACAATTAGATGTCAAGAATGCATTTATGAATGGATATATTGCAGATGAGGTGTACATGTGGCAATCAGAGGGTTTCATGGATTCAATTCGATTAGATTATGTATGTAAGCTCAAGAGAGCTTTGTATGGTTTGAAGCACACCCCAAGAGCATGGAATTATAGGCTTGTTAAGTTCTTGAATGAATGTGGATATAAAGCTTCAAAAGCAGATAGTAGCTTGCTAGTGAAGGCAAGTGAAGATGGGTTCATATATACGTGTATTTATGTTGATGATATTATTGTCATAGGTACAAATGCTCAAGGAATCAAGGAGCTTAAGAAACAAATAGAGAAGGAATTTAAGATAAGTGATTTGGGAAACTTGTCTTATTTCTTAGGAATGCAGATTGTGTATACTCAACATGGAGTATATGTTACACAAGAGAGATACTTGAAGAATCTTTTGGTCAAGTTTAACATGGAAGATTGCAAGCCTTCAACCACACCATTGGAGGTAAATCATAAATTGAGCAGATATGGAGGAGAAGAATTAAATGACATGAAGAAATATTAGAGTTTGGTAGGTAATTTGATTTATGCTACTTTGACAAAACCAAACCTATCATATGGAGTTGGTGTCTT
>CM035421.1:175506067-175508567 GCA_020310875.1 Ceratopteris richardii | reverse complement strand
AATACCTTTCTTGAGTTACATATACTCCATGTGTATATGGAGTCTCCATTCCCAAGAAATATGACAAATTTCCCAAGTCACTAATATTGAATTCTTTCTCCATCTGCTTCTTAAGCATTTGTATGCCTTTGTCATCTGTTTCTATAAGTATTATTTCATCAACATAAATACAAACATAGATAAACCCATCTTCACTTGCTTTGATTAGCAAGCTACTATCTTCCTTTGATGCTTGAAAACCAAGTTCCTTCAAGAACTTTACAAGCCTGTAATTCCATGCCCTTGGGGCCTGCTTCAAACCATACAAAGCTCTCTTGAGCTTACACCCATGATCTGAATAAAATTGATCTTTAAAACCATCTGGTTGTTCCATGTAAACTTCATCTGAAATGTACCTTCACATCTAATTGAGATAACTTCCAATCTTTGCAAGCAGCCATAGCTATGAGAGTCCATATGGTGGTGTCATCTTGCAACAGGTGCAACAGGACTATAAGTTTCATCATAGTCCACACCATATGTCCATATCCTTTTACAACAAGCCTAGCTTTGTACCTAGACACACTTCGATCTGCAAATCTTTTTGTTTTGTAAACCCACTTACATCCAATTACCTTCTGATTAATTGTTTTATGTACCAATTCCCAAGTCTCATTCTCAATGAGTGCATCATACTCTTCCTTCACACTTTTTTCCCAATTCTCCTTTCCTTTGGCTTCATCATATGTGGATGGGTCTTCATCTACTTTTATCATGTAAGCATAATCTTTAGTAGTCAAGAATGAAGTATCATAACTATACCTTGTGGGTTGCCATTTGTGCCTTAATGATCTTCTGAGTTCTCCACTTCTTGAAGTTTTTGGTTCATCACATTCTGGATCAAACCTTGGCATTTGTTCAACTTCAACTAGTGCTTCATTATTCTCTCCTTCTTCAAATATTTGAACCTTTGATTTACCTTTCTTCTAATTCAATGTTTCTTCAGGACTTGCATAAGTATTATTTTTACCTGAATACCAAGTATTTTGCTCATCAAATGTGACATCCTTTGAAATAAGAAATTGCTTTGTAGATGGACTCCACAACCTGTATCCCATTTGCTTATTATCATAACCAATGAACACATATTTTTCAGCCTTTGGTTCCAATTTATGCCTTAATTGAGAAGGAACATAAGCATAGGCTAAGCAACCAAATACTTTGCAATGATCTAATGTAGGTCTCTTACCCCACCAAACTTCATATGGTGTCATACCCTGTAAAGGTTTAAATGGTAGCTTATTAACCAAGTATGTGGTTGTATTATTTACAGCCTCAGCCCACAAATAATTGGGGCAATTCTTTTCTTTCATAATTGATCTTACAAACTCAACAAGATTTCTATTTCTCCTTTCTGCTACACTATTTGGTTGAGGAGAGTACCTACAACTAACTTCTCTCTTTATACTTACATTCCACAAATAATCACTGAATTCATTTGAGAAATACTCTCCCCCTCCATCTGATCTTAACCTCTTCAAATTTTATCTTGTAATGCTTTCTGCATATGCATGATAGTGTTTAAATGTCTTACTTGTCTTTGATCACATTAATAGTGATCCACTGCATATGCATAATATCTTGAACCATTTATGCGAAAGTCCTTTGAAGGACCCCACACATCTGTATGTACCAATTCAAGTCTTTCTGAATACATGAAACCATGCTTATTATATGATTGCTTATGAGCCTTACCTAATTGATATGCTTCACATCTATATGTCATGTGTTGACATGCAACATTATGTATTCCAAGTACTGAACCATTATTAATTATCTCTTTGATACCTCTTTCATTGAAATGTCCAAGCCTCTGATGCAAAGATCCAACTCAGACACCTTTTGCTCTCCATATGTAAACATGGCATGTCCAACATTACCTTGTAAAGATGGTCCAAAGACAAAGGAGGATCAAAGAAAAGCATGCAAGTCTAGACAACATGAAGCCATGAGGGCATGAAGATAAAAGAGAGGACAACAAAGAGGAAGAGAGTGAAGCAACAAGGATATATACAACCAAGGTGATCTTGTTCATTAATCTTATATGAAGCATGTTTCTTGATAGGTATTGAAGAAGAGCTCTTGCTAAGAGCCAAAGAAGCAAGCATGAAGCTGAAGAGAAAGAAGCTTGGAAGCAAAAAAGAGGGAGATCACCAACCTATCAAAGAGACAAGTACGAGGGCAAAAGAAGAGAAAGGCAAAGAGTAGGAGAATTGGAAAGTGGCATGGACTCCCAATCATAGCTTGAGGGGGAGTGTCGAAAATTATTGAACATGTGCAAACTCCAATCGTCAGGTTTGACACATACTCACCTCTCATTTATTATCTCTTCATCATTTATGTATTTGTTGTAAGCTCAAAATGAAGCTAGCCCTTGAAAATGTAAAGAGCACACTCATAACCTTAAAGTAGAGTGTTGAATTAAAAAGGGATAAGTTCTTTATGGCTTGGATTTTGTGGA
>CM035421.1:175358567-175501067 GCA_020310875.1 Ceratopteris richardii | reverse complement strand
GTGAAGATTATATCATTGAAATCTCCAAGTATATGTTGCATGAATGTTCATTTGTTCTTCATAAATTTTGAGAACTCCAATGTGCATTAAGCTAAGAACTTAGGCTTCCTCCATGTAACAACATAAAAAACTTTGAAAAATAGAAAGTTGAGGATAAGAGAATTGCAATAATAATGCCCAAACAAGTTGTTATAGGAGAAGCCTATGATAACAAAGAACAAAAAAAGAGGGTAATTGTAACAATTGAGGAAAGAGAAGAACTAAATACCTTAATTGGCAATGATGTGATGATTGGATAAAAAGAGGAACTCACAACAATATTGAGAGAATAATAAGATTTTTTCACATGGATATAGAGAGACCTTAAGGGATTGGAGCCTAAGATTTGTACTCATAGAGTCCCTATGGTTAGAGATTCAAAGCCATGTAAACAAACACTATACACCTATAATGATAATAAACTCTACAAAATCAAAGAAGAGTTGATAAGTTGCTAGCTGTAGGATTCATCTACAAGATATAGCACATATAATGGGTGTCGCCCATCATGGTGGTACCTAAGAAGAATGGAAAATTGAGTGTGCATTAATAGCATGAAGGTAAACACTACCATGTCTAGAGATAATACCCACTTCCAATTAGGGACCATCTTTTAGACTTTGTTGCTGGAAGGGAAGTCTATAGCCTCATTGATGGTTGCTCATGTTATAAGCAAGTTGCCATTGCACTAAAAAACCATCATTATATGACTTTTTCCATACGATGGGGGATATACACATTTCATGTCACGCCTTTTGGATTTAGTAATGCTCCCCCCATATTTCAAAGATTTATCTTTCATGTGTTTAAAGGATTTCTTATGCAATCTCAAAAGATGAAGATAAAATAAAAGTGATTTTGGAATGCTTCATCCCACAACTTTCAAAGAGGTTCAATCCTTCATGGACCACTATAGGTACTACTGACATCTATGGATACTATTGACATCTTATCCACATGTTTGCAATCATTTAAAATGCACTTTATGGATTGCAAACACACTTAGTGTGGAATAAAGAATGTGAGAATCATTCCTAGAGCTTAAGAAATGGTTGAGCATAAGTGCATATGTCATATACACATGTGACATATCACACTTATAGATACATATTACATAGTGCACAATGCATGCATACATATTACATACATAAATGATAAATGCATACATGCATGCATGGCACATGAATGCTACTTAGTACATACCACATACATATATATGCAATGTGCATACACTGCATAGTACATACATATATATGCAAATGCATATCTTATAATTCAAACTTGACAGTTCAGCTATACATACTTGTCACTACAACTCCAACTTGTGATGCATCAATGCGCCTTTGCAATAATGCACAAGTATCTTATATACATTCCTTTTTCTTATGTGTGTCCATCCACTACACATAATAGTGCATTTATACTTCTCCCATGTGCTGTTCATGGACTCTAACTTCTTCTCCACTATATTCTTTGTTTTGCATAGCTCACTAGTGCTCAACTCTTCATATGGAGAATGGATCCATTAGTATCCCAATTTTCTCACTAAATCCATGGCTTCCTTCCACGTGGGTGTGTGTGCTTGAAAGATTAAAAGAAGGGCCACACTATATGAAAAGCTTCATTATATCTTGTTTGACATCAAGCTCTCGCTACCTCTGGAAACCCACATGTGGCAATGCGAAAGTAAGTGATCCTCAAGCTACCTTCGTTGGTGGCTGAGTCTCACCCTCAAGATGGATGGTAAGATCATGATGCTCATTATTTCCTCCACGAGAGGATCCCCTATGACTCTGATGTGTTGGAGCATCATGTGGATGATGATCACGTGAGCTGATAGAGGTGGAGGTGGGCCAAGAGCTTTGTGGATACTTTCTTGCCTCCCTTTGAGCTACAAACTTAAGGAGCTCATCCTTGATGTCAGCTATCATAGGTTGCTTGCATGCTACAATGCCCAATCCACTATATTTGGAAAGGTAGGCTTTGATATGATCTTCGCCACCATGTCCTTTGTAACCACATAGGTTACATGTCTATCTTCACTCCCACTTGATCCAAATTTTCCATGGCTAGACACATACTTCCAACAATTCTGTAGTAACATGTTCAAATCTCTCTCTCTCTCTCTCTCTCTCTCTCTCTCTCTCTCTCTCTCTCTCTCTCTCTCTCTCTCTCTCTCTCTCTCTCTCTCTCTCTCTCTCTCTCTCTCTCTCTCTCTCTCTCTATTTTGACTCTTTATAGGCAGCTTATGGAAGCTTCAAGACCTTGCAACTCTCTATGAACCTAGGAAGGAAAATACTTTGAAATGCCCTCCTCTAAGAGCCGGATTCTGACTTGTGGGAGAGGGCAAATTTTGTTTGCTCATCATGCAATGCATTGCACATGTCACAATGCAATGCATTGTGCATGTTGCATTGCAACACTATTGTGTTGCATACATTGTAGACATTATGTAATGCATTGCATTGCAACTATGGTACATACCACAAAGATGCATCACCAACACACTCTTTGCGACAAAGGGAGATGGAACAAATGTGTTAACAAGACAACCAATAGTGGGTGGAACAAAATCCCCTACTCTTCGAGGGTCTCCTCAACATGGGGACCAAGGAAGTATCCTAATTGCACCATAAGTAATCATGCACCTAAAGTAAGAATGCGTAAGGCCACATAACATGACCATGCACAAGGCACCCATTTTTTTTACCCATGAATGCTTACATAGACCTCCCAAACAATCTTTAAGAACACCAAAACTAAAAAAATCCTTATGCAAGCAATGTGCATATGTAAACTATGTATTTTACATAATACAACTTTGTAATATGTATTTTACATAATACAACTTTGTTTGAGTTTGGGTGACTCTATTTTTTCAGTACTTTTTCGTTTGTATGTGGGTTTTAAAACACATCACTAATATGTCAAGTCTTGAACTTACACATGGATAACACAAATCACTTCACACCCCAATTAGGTATGATGCTTTGAAATTTTCTTGAATGAATTGATATAACTCACATCACATTGGAGTTTATACATAGTTATCACAAACACACAGTTTTTTTCTTCATTCCAAAAAAGACTTCAACAAAATGGCTTCAAGTAGTGGTATGAGAGGAGGGATAAAAACTACTCAATCAAAAAAGTCAATGGAACAAGAAGAAACATCTCAAGGAGAGGAATTAGTTAGGGAAATTTACTATTGAAAAATCTCACCCAAGTTTCTAGATACTCCACCTCCAATTGCCTTATCAGAACTACCTTTGGGACTCGGTGCATATCCAATGGGCCATTGGTTAAAGGAGAGTGATCACCCCATGAGGGACGGCAAACACTCCTTTGTGTGTCAAAAAGTATTATATGGACATGTATACAAGCTTATGTGGCCATGCATATATGCTATAATGCATGTCAATTGAGTTTAGATAGAAGCAAAGAATGCTTGATTTAATAGATACTTGGAATTCTCTTAGGTCATGGTAATTACTTGAGCTGGCCTATAGTTCACCCATACTTCAATCATGTGGTAGAAATGATTACATCATACAAAACATAGGAAGGGCATCAGAGGCATCTAGGTTTCTTTGTTACCAATTTCCAAGGAGAACAAATTAATGTCTACCTTACCATGGAGCTGATCCTAAATGCATTACATCGTGAAGGAGGATTGAAGAATATCATAGACATCAATGTACCATTTGAAGATAAATCTAAGAAAAATAAGACATTCATTGACCTAAACAACAACGATTTGGGTGTGGAACTCAAATTAATGCATCAAAACGTGTTTTTTCCTAGTCAAGGTAGATACACACTACCACACAAGCACTTATGGCATGGACTCATGTATGCCATATGTTTAGCATGGCTGTACAATTTGGATGTTGGAACACATAGAATCAACAAATTTGAGATGGACTAAGAAGAATGTTAAGGTTTTTTGTGCCCAATTTTGTTTTAAATATCCAAATTAAGTGCCATTTGTTCTATTAGTTGCAAAGCTGACCAAAATGAATAGTTGGATAATTTGTTTGCAATTTCAAGTCCTTGGGAGGTGGTTGTGGCATAATCCGTCCTCTCAAAACCCCAATTTGTGAGTTGCTCTAATTTCAAGTGTTTCCATACTCAATTTGAATTCACAACCCTAAAAAGTAGAGGATAAGGATTAGGAATATGGAAAAGTTCCAAAAAAAATTTTGTGAAAAACACAATTTCCCAACATCCACTATTTCCATGGGAAATCAGTCTCAAAGAAATCTTGATGGCCTTGGGCAATCATGAGGCCCTGGTGGAGAAGAGTAATCATGATGGTTGCTAGCAATTGCCAGGTCCCATGTAAAATGATAGCGATTTCCTAAAACATGATTTCTTGGATGTGAAAATTGTGGGAAATTGCAATGTCCTTGACCATAATTTTTGATGTCCCTTGGTGCAATAGCCTTGAGTAATCCTGATGTTTTATCGTAATGGCAATATCTCAAATCCAATTTCTTAGGGCAATCATGATATCATGATGGGGATGCGTTGATGGCTTAGGGCACTCATGATGCCTCTTGGGAATTAAATGCCTCATACAATTATGATGTCCTAGGAAAATCATGATGGCTCTTGCTCAATGCAATTCGACATGGAGAAGGATGATGATGGCCCCTATTTATGCTGATTTTTTTCCATTTTCTAAGTTCCTTAAGTGCTTTGCAATGTTTTCAATGATAAAATAATATGGAAAAACTTTACAAAAAAACCACTTCTTGCTTAAAAACGACCTATTTCAAACTTTCAATGCTCACTAATACTTACAAAAAAATTATTTATCTATGGAACTTAAACAAAACTTAGGTCTTATCAAGTTTCAAGTGGTTTAGAGAATGATACGAAGAGAAATAAGTGTTTGAAGTTGTGGTCTCTCTCCTCTCACTACTGTAGCTCTCTCTCACACATTCTCTTGCAAACGAGAGCTAATTCCAACCAAATGAGCATAAAAGAACTTAGTTTACCTTAGTTTTGAAGTCATAAGCACATTATGACCACGTTTTGCTTCCAAAAGCACTCTAATTTACTCCAAAGCTTCCCTTATCCACGTATCAAACTCTAAAGAGCTAAAAGAACACTAGAAATGATGGATTTAATGAGGGAAATGACAAATTACCTTAAAAAGTTGTGATTTCTTGAGCAATGATTGATCTCAAAGCACTCACAAGCATGAATACTTCTTCCTTTGAACTCCCAAAGCTTTCCAAAACTGACTTAGGTAGAAATTCCATAGAAAATGGTGCCAAAAGGAGTTTCATTGTAGACCAAGTGGCTTATTGAAGCACCTAAATTATCAATACAAGTATCTTACTTGGTTGAGGGCATGGAAACCAAGATGAAAAGTGATGGAAAGAAGAAAAACCAAATTGTAGTAAGTAGCACCTATTTAGGGATTTCCCAAAGAATCCAAACCTACAATGGAAGCCATGAATGTAGTGGAGATAGTTCCCTTAGGCATCAATGACAGTGAACGTCATCTTGGTTCAAGCAATCACTAGGGAACAAGAAAAAAAGTTAGCCCAAGAAAAGATTCGATTCTAGAAAGATAGTTCATCTAGCTCCATAGAAACTCAAAGATAAGAACAAATAATGATAATGGAATGTTAAGGAGCACAAGAGCTCTTATATCCTACACACAAAAAGAATCTCTAAATTAGATTACTACTTTCCATAAGTGCATAACCGAAGATGTGTATGATTTAGACTTATTCATGGTCATGATCTTGGAAGAGATTCCAAAGAAGGAATGGCTAGAGATGGACATAGGGAAAGATTCAATACATGAGTCACTCATCTTGGAATACATATTCAACTTTGAAGATACATTTTTATAGGAAATTGGAGCCTTATGCCCCCCAAAAAAAATTAAACACTCAATAAATCTATCAAGTAGAAGAAACAAAAGATAGAAATCAAGATGAGGAGAAACAAGAAAAAAGAGTGTTTTTTACCAATTTGAGAAATTTGAAATCCATAAGAACTTCAAGAATTATGAGGTAGAAGAGAGAATGATATCCATCCAAATGCATAAATGAGGACTAATTGCAAGTATCGCTTATGATAACAAGGAATGGACTAAGAAAGTGATAGTTTTCATAGAAGTAAATAATGAGATATGCACCTATACAGGGAGAGACATGTCAAAAGAAGAGAAACAACTATGATTTCTCTCTTGAAAAAAATATAGAGATATTTTTGCATGGACATACAAAAGACTTGAATGGGGGTGATCTAGAGATATGCTCACATAGAATCCATAGGGCCCCTAATGCAAAGCCAAATAAGCAACAACCAAACATGTATAATGAAAAATACACAATGGAGATTAAGGAAGAGATAGACAAACTTCTAGTAGTAGGATTTATTTATGAGATAGGCCATACAAAATGGGTATCTCCCATAGTGGTAGCACCCAAGATGAATGGGATATTGTAAGTCTATATCAATATCAAACAACTAATCTTGACAACTATTCAAGATAGATACTAATAATTATTGACCATCTATTGGAAAAAGTTGCTAATAGGGAAGCGTATAGATTCCTTGATGGATTTTTATGTTGTTATCAAATAGTAATAACACCTAATGACCAACATAAAATGCCCTTTGCCATTGAATGGGGCATCTATGCATTCAAGGTTATGCCATTTTTCCTAATGAATCTATCAACCACTCTCCAAAGATTGACATGTCATGTATTCAAAGGGTTTTTAAGGAAAATTCTCAAAGTATACATCGATTATATATGTGCCCACATGGCAAAAACAAACCTACACATACCATCATTGCAAAAAATCTTTATAAGAGTAGAAAATCTGGATTGTGCTTAAATTTTAAGAACTACATTTTCATGATGAGTAGGGTAAAATCCTATATCCTATAGCATCTAAGAATGGGATCTCAATGGATGAAGATAAGATTAAAATTATTTGGATTAAAAGAAACCTTTGCACATACAATATTGATGCTTCTACATGTAGGGATGTATTCTTACACAATGAACAATGAAGGAAAGTTTGCTTTTCCCATCATTTATGCCAATTGTCAATTGAACCAAGCTAAGAGAAACTACAACATGATAGAATGAGAAGGATTAGGTATGGTGTATGGGGTCAATAAATTCAGACATTACCTATTGGAAAATAGGTTTAAGCTCTTTCTTGATCGCAACAACTATTGTACCTAGTAAATAGGCCTTGCATCATTCGTGGTTCTTATTAATGATAGAGTCTGATTTTGAGGTTATAATTAGGAAGGGTAGTGCTCATGGGAAATTCGACCACCTTTCAAAACTTACACACAAAGAACCACTAGATGGATTTTTAGAAGATCTCTAGATAGGTCTCTTCAACCTAGATTTCATACCCCTTGGGGCTTATGCAGACATATGGTCCCATGCATAGAGTCAATGAGAGAGATCCAAATTTACTCATAGATATCTAGAAGTATAGTTGTAGGAAGTCTCTACTGCAAAGCCTTGGGTTGCTATGCATATTGACCAACCATGGAAAAACAAGTGCATCAATACATCAAAACTTATTCTCACTAATAAGAGAGAAAAACCAAAGAGCACATAACTTTACATTAAGTGACCATAGCACCAAAATGGATTAAAAAAAAATGAAAAACGTGCTCAAAGTATCATCATAGAAAGCAAGAAGCCTTGGAAGAAGAAAGTCATGATTTTACGATCAAAGGAAACCAACTCTACAAGAGAGGACAAGATAGCTTATGTTGGGATTGTGTGAAGTCCATGTGACCCTCCCCTTATACACATAAATATTATATATATTTGATATATATGAGTTCCTCTATCATTGGATTATAGAGTGAGCTCTCTGTCATATCTGTGTATCTAATCTTCTCTGTACTTGCATGTGTATGTATCTCTGTACCTATGCACAAAAGATTTCTCTCTCTCACCATGTCTTGGTAGCAATGCCATCATCATGGAACCATAACAACTATGCCAACCCTTACAATATTGGTATCAGAGTCTAGAAAATGTGACATATCTCTCCTCACTCTCTTTTAAATTATCCTCAGTCCATGTCATTGAAAAAGAGTACAATGGTAGTGCAATTGTGATTTTATATCCCTATTGTTGCACCACATTTTACCATGAGTTGTGACAATGCACCAACACTATTTTTCACTAAATTCTAATTGATCATTGCCAACGATCTCCATTCTGCTATGCTACTAGAAAATGATGCCTATGTCCAATCACACATGATTTTAAATTCAAAATAATGAATTTATAGGAGACTTTGTCACACTTCTATTCTAAGTGATATAGCTTTGCCCTTTTAACATCATGGTTGGTGCTAGAGACAATTCCATGGTTGTCTTTAGTGAACATCAAGAGAGATAAACAAAGAAAAATGGTAATATTCCAATTGTTTTGAGAGTGAGTCTCTTGATTTAGAGAGCTCTTGGCATGTGAATGCTCTTGAAATAGAGATTCTTGATAAGAACCAAGATTTCTTCTAGAAGAAACCATGATTTTTGGCTTGAAGGAGTTATTGAAGCTCTTAGTTGAGTGAGCTACTTATGCTCTTGGATTAGAGCGTGTTTGACACAAGCTCTAGAAAAGAGAAGCTATTGGTGTATATGCTTGGGATTAGAGCTCATTTAACAATTTTCTTTGTGAGATATTTCATGAACTCTTGAGTTAGAGCTTCTTGAGAGGTTCTTTGGAGAGAGACTTTGTATGCGTGAGCTCTTGTTTTTTACCTTGTCCTTGTGAGACATTCCTTTAGAGATAGATGTGTATGAGCTCTCAATTAGAGCTTGGAGCACTCTCTATGTATGATTCATGTAGATGATCCTCCATATGAGATTAGAGATAGTCATTTTCTAAATGGCTAGACTTGAGCCCTGGCCATGTGCCTAGGAGTACAAGGCACATCCGCTAAACCACGCCCGCTGGATAGTTTTATCTCCATATTGCTTGGACTTGGTGATAACAAATTTGTGATAGTTTGGATGGAATTTAAGAGATTTATTCTTGAGTTGGGATGTGTTGCCATTGCATTGGCATGTATTCTCCATAAGTTTCTTGTCATGTGTATTTGTCATTGTATATGTATGGATTAATGATAGGTGGTGGTTGGTTCTTCCTTCTTCTTTTTCTATTGAGTATTTTTTCTTGATTGCTCAATACACAAGGGGTATTTTACCATATTTTTTTCTAGGATTATTCATATCTTTTTATGGTCATTTTAGAGCTTTGGTGAGCAGGTTTATGCTCATGGTTTCATGCATATGCTAGATGCATGGTTTTCTATGAGGAATTGAACTGACAACCTCCTATCTAGGAGTATGATGGGCGAACCACTAGCCCCAAAAGCCATGGATGAGAATTACTTCCTATCCTCTCTCTTAAGGTATGATTCAACCAACCCCTACTAGGATTATGTGACATTCCTTTCCCCTTAGACTCAGCATTGCCCTCAATGCTCACTTGTGGACCCTTCTAACTCTTTTGCATCCACTTTCCATGCATGAGCACTTCTACCAACCTCAAACTCTAGTGCTTGGACTGAATTTGGACCTATCCCACCCTCTATGGGTGCCCAAATGCCCATGCGCCTTCATCTAAGACTAGTTTCACATTCATTAAGGACAAGTGCTTTTTCCAAGTGTCCACCAAATGAGGCGCCTTACCTCCATCTAGCTCAAGTTCTTCAAATAGGCTCTAATACTAATGTGAGGAATTGAACTCACAACCTCCTAGCTAGGAGTATGATGGGCTAACCACTAGCTCCAAAAGCCATGGATGAGGATTACTTCCTAATCCTCCCTCTTAAGGTATGATTCAACCATCCCCTGCTAGGATTATGTGAAATTTTCCATTGGATTGTTCACATGGTTGCTTCTCCAACTAGACATTTGTGATATGATTCACGCATATGGATATGAATTTCTTATGCTATTGATGATAGACTATTGATTTATGGTCGACTTCTAGGGTCTTGTTACATTATTGGTCTCTTGGATTTCCAACATGGCATACTTTTATGGCATGGACTTTTTGGGATGTAATGCTCAGATATGAGATACATTCATTCGTGTAGGGGCACACATGTATGTTCATAGAGATGCATAGAGGTCTTCTAACATGCCCGACCATGTATTCATGGATATGGATGCATTGGCTAGATTCACTATCATGTTGTAGCGTTTGGATTTTATGTACAATTGTGTGGTGTATGAGTAGATGAGTAGTACATTATGAGAGAGACTACATGATATGTTTAGGATTCAACGACTCATGTGAGACATAGATCACATCAATGAATTTGATGTTGGCATTTTGTCCATGAGAGCAATACATGGCAATATTGTTCAAGAGGGTGTAAGAGTTGGATGCAACAATGACATTAGAGACATGCACATGATGCATGTCAAGTAGTAGTTTCAAGAGAGCCTATGGTAGCCAATTATGCTGGTGACAATAATGACACTTTCTTCTATGGTTCATGTTGGTGCATGACAATCATCAATTGAAGGATTATGAAGAAATGAAGTCAAGGAGTCAAGAGAAGAATAAATTCAGAAGGTTGAAGTAAGGACATATTCAGAAATCCAAAGATGTGTACACATATGTACATTAGCTGACTTATACTTTTGTTTAGTCATACACTTGTATATATTCATCTATAAATATGTTGGAAAATGGCGGGGCAAATAGAGCAGAAGAAGAATAGAGAATAGGTAGAGAGAAATCAGTTGTAAGAAGTGTCATTAGACACATGAAGAGTGAGTGATTTGTTCATCCTCACTTAGATGTAATTTTTCTGAGAAATCGAAAAATCTTGCACCCGATATTTTGCTGTCTGCTCCTTCTGTGTTTAATCTTTGATGAAATCCGTTTGCACATATCTAAGTTCATAGCTAATCTATCTATGGCTAGAGTTTGAGAGGTTAATTGCAATCAGGCTGAGAGAATTTTGTTTAGGAACATTCATATGTGAGAATGTTGTAAGAGTCGTGAAAACTGGCGCAGATTTCATCTTCAGAGAAATGGTCATTGCTCAGTCCACAGTGTAAAGTTTTACACAAGTGAGGGCTCAAAATCTAAGTTGGAAGGTAAGCCATCTATGGCTAAAAGATCTTGATCAAACGGGATTTACTTTGGGAGAACCAGAGTTAAGAAGTTGCAAGTGTCAAAGTCGCCATTGCAGAGAAGCTGTTTCAGACATAGGTAAAGTGTTTCACACATTTCTCAGTGTGTACTCAATCATTTTGAGAAATTTAACTTGGTAAAGTTGCGCAATCTCAAGGCGAAGTGTTGTACAAAGTTTTATAAAAAACTTTACAGAATTGATTAGTCAATGAGTGATTAATCTGCAGCAGACTTTTTCAGAAAAGTGATTTCTTCACAGTTAGTCAAATCTTGGTAATGTGTGAGCATGTTTCCAAAGTTTTGTGGAGTCTAAAGTTATTCTTGGTCTAGAGGTGGTCTAATACCAAGGATAGCTTGTTCTTTTGGAGATTAACACTCTCCATCAGTTCATCTCAAGATCCTCTTTTTCATTGGATAGCACACATATGGCTTGGTTGCTTGATGTAGTAGCCACTTTTCATGTTGCTCCAATTTGTGAGTGATTTTTGTTGATTCTCATGTGAGGATCATGAAAATGTGCATATGCGTGATGGTTCATCATATGACATTGAGGGTATAGGAGATGTATGCTTTATGTTTCCTAGTGGAGCATCATTTACACTTGAACACATACATTATGTGCCTTCATTTCTTATGAGCTTGATTTTAGTTAACCAATCATAGGAAAGCTGATGTTATGCATTGCTTGGTAACCATCATTTTCAATTGTAGTCAGCACAATGTATCCTCTTCATAGGTGCCATGATTGGGCACATATATCCACTGACAATACTCCATGCGAGAGACAATCTCATCTTAGTGGTAGTTAAGCCTTATGTGTTGCGTGGGACTTTTATGTCTCTCTTTGTCTATTGATAGATAGGTCATTTGACATTCATTTATACATGTCTTCTATCAGCACTTGATTTGCTTCCCGAGATCTCAATGTTTCAGTCATAGCTGATTCTAATTCATTCTCATTCTATGTCATAAATAGAGTATCCATGGCACCTTGCATCGTTATTCAAACTAAGGATTTGAGCTGGTTTACATCCAATTTTTCCATTGTGAAATTGGAATAGATGTTTCCATTAACATTCCTACTTTCCTTCCTTCCTCTAAATGGAGCATCTCCTCAAGATGAAGATTCTTCTTGATCACCCTCTACTTATAAGAAGCCAGCCACGTCTCTTAATCTTTCTCCCTTCACTTCTTCTCCATGAGGCTAAACTCTATTGTAGACAATGATGTCCTTGTAAATTTAGATTGAACTACGCTTCCTTATATTGATGTGTAGATCTCAATGATGCTTCTAAACTCTTTAGTGAAATGGTTGGAGGTTAAGCCAATACAAATCTTGTCAATGTGTGCATTCGTTTGGGAGGCACATGTCTTAGTTTTGATTTTGTTTCATGCACTCTCTTTGCCCCCCTCATGCGTAGTAGCACTACACTAGATTTAGGTGTGGGATCACTTACTTGTTCCTTCAATTTTGGGATTGTGACTACTTTCATATACTTGGTTGTTTTGCTAATTTGTGGATCCCTTCACAATCTATTGCATGATATATTTTAAGGTTGATCCTCCATTTAGGTCACGCTTGTATTTTCACTATTTCTATGCTTCCATTATTCTCTCTTGGATGTATGGAGCCAAATTGATTTTATTCCCTAGACCCTTCATAACATGTGATAGCAATTGGACAACTATCTTTTGGGGTTTTGTAAACCTACCTATTCATTAGTGGGAAATAGAAACATTGGTGCACTATATGAACAACATTCTCAATATGTGCTCGATAGATGTCCATAGAAGTCTTGTGTGTAGCAATGTGCTCTTCATCTTTCAAGCATATCATCTCATCCTTTATCCATGCAAAATCATCTTTGATTAATTCATTAGAGAACTTGATCACTTGATGTTGGAGTTAAACATCTACAGAAGCACACGAATAGCACAAGGAAGAAGAAGAAGCTTGGAGCTCAACACACAATACTGAATGTATTACCACTAGAATGTACAAAGATAAGTAGCCCGTTAGGGCAATGGGATCATATACAAGCCGGGGGGGGGGGGGGGGGGAAACCCTCCTAAAGAGGGAAAAAGTGTCCCAACGGTCCTAGTGTGTTCACACACATCACTACCTAAATATATCAACAGATCCCCCGTGGGAGTGATGCGGTGAACAAGGAGCTGGCACTCATGTATAAGGAAAGTGCCAAGCTATATGGAAATCACTCCACAAAAGGAAGTAAGCCCAAAGCTTTGCGGAAAGCTTCAAACTTCTCCCTAGGCAGAGCCTTCGTGAAAAGGTCTGCAATGTTCTCCTGTGTGGGCACATATGCCAAGCTAATCTCCCCAGCAGAGAACCTCTCCCTAACATAATGATAATGCATCTCAATGTGCTTAGTGCGAGCATGGAACACAGGGTTCCTCACAACTGCTAATGCACTCTGACTATCAGTGAAGATAGTGGTGGCAGAAGACTGACCAACACCCAAATCAGCCATAAGGCATCTGAGCCACACACACTCAACAGTCGTTGTGAAAGCTGCCCTATACTTAGCCTCACAACTGGAAGTGGCCATGGTAGGCTTCTTCTTGCTCAACCAAGATATACATGAGCTACCAAGCATGAAGCAAAAGCCACTAGTGGACACACGAGCGTCATAACAACCAGCCCAATCAGAGTCAGATTAAGCATGCAAATCTGGCGGTAGTGATCCCCCCTTGGGATAAAACAACCCAAGTAGTTGAGTACCACTCAAGTAGCAAAAGATGCGCTTAACCACCTGCCAATGCTTGACTCCTAGGCAATGCATAAACCTGCTCATCTGTGAGACAGCAAACTGAATATCTGGCCGAGTAATGCATAAGTAAATCAGGCATCCAACAACCTGCTAATACAGAACAATATCAAATGCATCTCCAGCATCATGAAGACTCAATCGTAAAACTGTCTCCATAGGAGTGGCAATAGGCTTACAGTCTTCAAGGCCAAAACACTACAACAATGTTTCAATATATTTCGTTTGACACAAAGCCATTCCACCATCAACTTGCATAAACTGAATCCCCAAATAGTGATGTAGATACCCCAAATCAGACATCTGAAATGAGGCATGCAAATCAGCCTTAAAATCAGCAATATGCTTCTCAATAGGACCAATGAGCAACATGTCATCAACATAGACAACAATGATCAGAAGCACATCATTAGCACGCTTAACATATAAGGTACTCTTAGTTGGATTGTTCTCAAAACCATGTGCAATTAGATAGGCATGTATCTTCTCATACCATGCACGTGGTGCTTGCTTTAAACCATATAATGCCTTCTTTAACCTGCACACCTGGTTTTCATGCCCTTTCTGCACAAAGCCATAGGGCTGAAAAACATACACTTCTTCATGCAAGTCACCATTCAAAAATGCAGTTTTAATGTCCAACTGATGTACATTCCAACCATGATGGGCTGCAAGTGCACAGATGCTCCAAACAGTAGTCATACGGCATGTAGGTGTAAAGGTCTCATCAAAATCAATGCCTCTTTCCTGTGCATAATCCTTTGCAACAAGCCTAGCCTTATACCTGTCAAATGTACCATCAGGTTTATGCTTCAGCTTGTATACCCACTTAATGCCAATGGCTTTCTTGCTAGGAGGCAAGTCACATAAAGACCAAGTACCATTCTTCATTATGGCATCATATTCAGGTTGCATAGCAGCCATCCAATTTTTTGAATTTTGTGCTTCATCAAATGAACACGCTCAATCTCATCATAGAGACTAGATGCAACCATAACATAGCAATCTGATGCAAAAGAGGAACTATGAGAGCCTGATCGAGTACGATATGATAGAGGTGCATCTAATTTGTTGTCACGCAAGGTCTGCACTAGCCATTTTGGCATAGATCTCGCATGCTCAATATCAGCTCTCTTATCAATAAGTGCATCATGTAAATCTGCATCAGAAACGGAATGATCTGCATCATCACATGAAACTTGCAAAGATTGAGAACTTGCCTCATTAGGACCAGCACTAGATTGTCCACCTGTAAAAAGAGGCAGCAAAGCATCATACATGTCTTTGGAGCTAACAGATGTCTCCTTAGTACATGAAAGCAATGGCTGAATAGCATCTTCCACAAAAACAACATCACGGCTAACCAGAATGCGTTTAGTCTATGGATGATATAGACGATAGCCTTTACTTTTAGAACTGTACCCAACAAAAATACATTTTACTCCTTTATCATCCAATTTTCTGCGATGTTGTTCGGGCACTAATGCATATGCCAGCCAACCAAAAACATGCAGATGAGCAACATCTAGCTTGTAGTCATGCCAAGCCTCGTATGGAGTGATAGACTACAGCGCTTTAGTGGGATACCTGTTAAGTACATATACTGCACACATGACAGCCTCAAGCCAGAAACTATGTGGTAGAGCCTGACTCTTGACCATACACCTCGCCATTTCCATGAGTGACCTGTTCTTTTGTTCAGCAACTCCATTCTATTAAGGAGAATATGACATTGTACATTGGTGTTTAATCCCACGTTCAACCAGAAATGCATTAAAATTAGAAGACATATATTCCCCCCCTCGATCAGAACGGAGGGTGCCCATTTTACATGTTGATAGATTTTCAGCCAAAACGAAAAACTTTTTGAAGCACATGAACACTTCGGAATTTGCCTTATACCCATGCATGCTTGGAAAAACCATCGATGAAAGTCACAAAGTAAAGATAATTTCCAAAAGAAGGTGTCTGCATAGGACCACAGACATCACTATGTACAAGCTGCAATTTCTAAGTAGCCCAAACTAAACCATCTTTTGGAAAGGACAAATGCTACATTTTGCCCAAAATACAGCCTTCACAAACATGTTTTCCAGGTGCCTCAAGTTTGGGCAAAGAGGACACCATTTCAGATTTCTACAAGTGTAGTAAACTAGCAAAATTTAGATGATCAAAGTGTGAATGCCAAAGCTTTGCATCTGACATAGCCTGAGAATCATGTACTGCACATGCCGAATCATTTACAGATATTTCATAGTCTATGAGCTTATACAGCCCATGACATAAAATGCCAGAAGCAATAATCACATCGCCATTTGATAGATCATGAACTGTACATCTATCATCAACAAATTTCACAACCAAGCCAATCTTGGATAATGCAAAAACTGATAACAAATTCTTCTTGATCCGTGGCACAAACAAAGCATCTGATAAAGTGAAAGAACTACCATCAGTAGTAGTCAAAATGATCTTACCAACTCCCATAATAGGATAAGAGGAGTTGTTGGTGCATGTAATAGTATTCCCTGTAGGGGCAGGCTCGAGTGAAGAGAAGAAACTGTGCTGCGAGGTAATATGTTTGGTCGCCCCAGTGTCAAAGTACCAAACATCTGATTCTATTGCAGACATGCACTGCTCATGAGAAGATGGGTCAAAACTACAAACAGTAGTAAATACCCATTCTTCTTCCTACACAAGTTTAGCAGACTCTATTTTTGGTGTAGAGGCCTCTGCAACAACCATTCCAGCCTCTTTCTTCTTTGCCTCTTTAGCAGCCAAATTTTTGACAGTTCTTTATGATATCATCATTTCCTTTACAATACTTGCAAAACAATTTCTGCTTTTCTGATTTCTTTTCATCTTTGTCTTCCCTCTTGGATTGTGCAGAATTAGCAGATTCGCTTACTAATTGAAGAGCTCCATTTTCCTTTGCCCTTTTGACTAGCCAGGAAAGCTTTATCTGCAACATGCATAATGGACCTGTTCTGCCTGGACTGATCCTCCTGCAACAAAATAGAGACTAACTCCTCAAAAGACAAGGCATTTGGATTGTCTTTCATCATCAACTAAAGAGTAGAAGAAAACTCTGATATGAATCAGGAAGGCCATTCAGAATGGTCTGCACAAGTGAGCTATCTGGTATAATCTCATCAGTAGAAATCAACTGTTCCTTCAAGTCTTTGATCTTTGTTAGAAAACTATCCATAGAATCACCTTCGTTCATGTGCTCACTCTCCAACTATTTTTGGAGGTAAGCAACATGAGCCTCATTCCTAGCTTGGTACAATGTGGTAAGTGTATTCCAAGCATCATTAGCTATTCTGTAAGAGCGAATGTGAGGAATAATGTCATGTTTGAAAGACAAAGCTATTAATGCATGTGCCTGGGCATCTCTACCATCGCAACGAATTTGCTCTGTAGTAGGTGTAGCAGAAACCGAAACACAAACAAGAATATGTAGAATATCATCTTCGACACCTTTTGCATCAGCTTCAATACCTGCAATTGTAACAGTTGCAGGTGTGATAGGACATTTTTCAACACCCTGCACAATGTTCCACAGTCCTTTTGCAAGCAATACATGTTGCATCATATAAGCCCACAACGAGTAGTTGGTACCATCCAACTTATCCTCAATAGCCAACATATGAAATACATCACTGCTTTCAGCCATGGCCGGTGAGTAAAATACCTTGATGCAGAAAATTGATTGTATCTCAAAAAGTTGAACGGAACTGCCCAAATAAGTTCTACTAAACCTCTAGCAGATTTTGAGACGCTTATACTGGTGAACCGAAACAAGTATATACCTTTGGCATAAAAAGACAAAATAGCCTACACAAGCATAACTATAGTGCGTTCGGAGGCCAAAACAAGATGAAATCGCGATTTCAGCACCACAAACTGAAGCCCTTTTGATCTCGGAAACACACCGAGTATGCTCACCAAAATTTGTGCGATTCTGAGACTGCAACTGGAGAGGTTTCGAGATGAAGCGGCGACCTCCTCTGATACCAATTGTTGGAGTTAGACATCCGCGGAAGCACACAAACAGCACAAGGAAGAAGTAGAAGCTTGGATCTCAACACACAATAATGAATGTATTACCACTAGAATGTACAAAGATAAGTAGCCAGTTAGAGCAATAGGCGTATATACAAACCGGGGGAAAAAAACCTCCTAAAGAGGGAAAAAAGTGCCCCGATGGTCCTAGTGTGTTCACACACATCACTACCTAAATATATCAACACACCATGTATATCAAAAGAGCAAAATAGGCATGTATTCTTGTTGCCACCCAAACATCATATACACTTGGAAGAGTATGTATCACAACAAAGCTTTGGGCTAATGTAATAAATTTATGACGTGTCCACTAGTTGGATGGTCACCTTGAAGATATGCTCATTGATAGGGTCTGCTGCCATCCAATGTACTCTTGCTTTTATGATGCTACTTGGAGGAAATGATGGTGCAACCAAATGATTTTTTGATGCCATCTTTTGCAAAATAATCACTTGATTTTTGTTAGTATGCAAGCATTTATTCAATGGTAAACTTTCACCTTTATACCTATAGTAGAAAGTGTTATTGAGACATATATCACTAAGATTTTTATTTTTATATCTCAAAATTATTTAAACATATTTTTTTCATATTTTATACTTATTTTGCATTTTGGATTTTTCTAGTTAGTAAAGTGAAGCTCCATTTATTCGATATTTCTCTTGTGGAAAAACTGTGTGAATTAATGAGTTACAAGAATGAAATTTCCAGATAATCATTAAGATGATAAGGAGTAATGTAATAGACATGAGCTGAGTCTAGAATCATCTGTATATAAGTCAATAATGTAAAAACATAAAAGAGAGAGTCATTAGAAGTCAAGAGTTCATGTGATAGATGTGTAGAGAGTCATCTTTCTGAGTTAGTATTGAGTCTCTCTCTGATTTCTCTCAGCGTGATCAAGTGGATCAGGAAATCTTTTGTACACATCTAATTTAGAATCTAATCAAGCTATGTTCAAAATTACAAGGTCTAATTCCTTTCAGGCTATGTGTATGATCAATAGGAACATGTATATGTAAAGTCTACAGATAGAGCTCTTAGAGTCACACACTTTTTCGTGTCAGAGTTTTGCTTAGATCTTAGTGCACAGTGTAAAGTGTTTCATAAATGAGCATTCAAAATCTAAGTTAAGAGGTCAGGAAGCTATGGCTAAAATCCTTTAGCCAAATGGGACTTGTGCTATGAGAAATCAACTTGAGAAGTTGACTATGTGAAAGTCGCTTGTTCAGAAAGACAATTTCTGACATATATTTGATCTTAATGATCAAATCAGAGTTCTAATGATTCTTTTGAAGATATAATGGATGTTATGATTGTGCAAAGGTAGCATTGAGGTATGTGCATCATAAAATTGAAGGAATTTGAAGATATGTGCAGGTAATGAAGTTAATCTCTGAAGCAGACTCTTTGAAGAAGAAGAAACTTCATACAAAGAAATGTTTGTGAATGATTTTGTAAATCATGGTAACATTTGTGTAAAGTTTGATCTATGATTGATATAGAAGTGTTCTCATAGATCAAGCATTTGGAGATTAAGAGGTCTCCATCAGTGGTATTAGAGCAAAAGGTGCAATATAAAGTGAAGTAAAGAGCATTTGAAGTCCCGACTATTGTAGAAATTGAAGTTTTTTCAAATTGAAGGTGGACAAGACTAAAGTCTTGAAGAAAACCTGAAGAAGTGTGAAGAATAAGCTCAAAAGGATCTGAAAGATTGAAGTTTTGCATTAAAGGTACAAAGCATATTCATTCATCCTAACATTTGCAGAAACAAAGATCAAAGGATGGGAGAAAGCTTGCAGATTGATAAGCTAGATAGGGAAAACTATCCAGCTTGGTCCATGAGGATGGAGGCACACCTCATGAGCAAAGATTTGATGGCATTCATTACAGGAGAAGAAGAAAAGTCTGAGTTGCTCAAGCTAGGAGTATTATTTACATGGCTATAAATGATTATCTTCTACCTCATATTAGAGGATTAGAGAATGCAGCAGATGTGTGGAATGCTTTGGAAGAGCATTTTCAAAATACAACCAAGTCAAGGAAGTCCTAATTATGGGCTGAGTTCACAACAAGAGCTCACAATCAATTTCTGATTATGTGGCAAGAATGAAGGATATTGCAGATAGCTTGGGAGTAGTAGATGAAGATATTGAAGAGGACAAGTTGGTAAGACAAATACTTACAGGTCTGAGAGGAGATGAGAAATGGAAGCCTTTCATATTGTCCATAGAATTGTTACTAGACATTTTACTCCTGATCTTAATCAACTGCTAGGACACATGCTAACTTTTGAGCAAGACATTAAGGGAGATAATGATAGGAGTGCAAGTCAAGCTATGTACTCCAAGGATAAGAGAAAGAATGTCAAAGGGAAGCAGTCAACTCATGATGAAGGATCTTCAAGCCAAGTTTATTTCACAAGAGGAAAGATGAATTCAAGAGGCAAAGGAAGAGGAGGTAAGAATAAAGATAATGTTAAAACTTGTTGGATTTGTGGCAGAACAAATCATTTGGCAAATGATTGTTGGTATAACAATCAAAATGGTGGAAGTCATAATCAAAGTTTCAATCGAAGCAATAGAGGAGGTAGAAATCAAAGAGGTAACTTCACAGGAAGAGGTGGTAGGACTTCATATGCTAGAGGAGGTGGAAGAAGCTTTCAACCTCAGTCCTATAATAACAATTATTATGATTATGCATCAGATCAGAAGGATGACTTGACTCTTATCTTGAATGCAACACATGAAGCAATAGGAGAAGATCAAAGGGTATTCTATATTGACTCAGGATGTAGTAATCATCTGAGTGGTAACATATCATTGATGACTGATATGGAAGCAAAGGTGAGTGGACATACAGTTCAAACAGGAGACAACATTAAGCATAAGGTGGAAAGTATTAGATTAGTGAAGACAAAGAGCGGAATCACACTCTTAAGTAAGGTACTTTATGTTCCTACTATTCCTAAAAGCTTGATAAGTGTAGGACAAATTGTGGAGAAGGGATATGAAATCAGATTCACAAACGATGGTGTTTATGTGCAAGATCCAAATCAGGGATATAGAAGCATCATTACAGGTCAAAAAGAAGGAAGGCTTTTTACTCTCAAGGTCCAAGGTAATGTGGGACATGCATTGTTTAGTTATGGAAGTTAAAAGATGTCTGAGTTAGACCTATGGCATAAAAGGCTAGGTCATTTTAATGAGAGAGCCATAAAAGAAATGTTGAAGAATAATGTAGTGCTTGGATTGCCAAATGTTGAAGGTCAACACATGGTATACGAGTGTGACGCTTGTCAATTAGGTAAAGCTCACAGAAGTTCATACAATAAATCAGGATACAAGTATTCAAATACGCTTGAGCTTGTTCATACAGATGTGTGGGGTCCTTCAAGGGACTATATCATAAATGGATCCAGATATTATGTGTTGTTTGTTGATGATGCAACAAGATGGATTACACTTTATGTAATCAAGGACAAATCTGAAGTGTTCAAGAAATTCAAGCATTATCATGCTTATGTAGAAAGGATTACAGGACAAAAGTTCAAGGGGTTGAGATCAGATGGAGGGGGAGAATATTTTTCTAAGGAACTTGATAATTATTTGTGGAATGCAGGTACAAAAAGAGAAGTAACTTGTAGGCACTCCCCTCAACAAAATGGAGTTGCAGAAAGAAGAAATAGAACTCTTGTAGAGTTTGCAAGATCAATGATGAAGGAGAAGAATTGTCCTAATTACTTGTGGGCAGAAGCTATCAACACTGCAGGCCTATTTGCAAGGTAGAAATCTTTATGGAATTGTAGCAGGTGATGAAGCTATGCCCATTCCAAGATCCAAAGGAGGACCTACACAAGAGGAGATAAATAAGCTCACACTTTGGCACGCAAGGGATGCTCAAGCAAGGCCATACATACTAAACTCTATCTCTGACTTTCTATTATCACATATTAGAGGATGCAAGACATCTCAAGAGACTTGGGATGCCCTCGAGACTTTCTTTTCTACTAGTACCAAAGCAAGAAAGAATCTTCTTTGGAACGAGTTTAACCAAATGAAGAAGACACCTAAACAAACCATCACAGAGTTTGTTACCAAGGTCAACGAGGTTGCGGATCGGTTAGCATCCATTGGAGAGTTGATTGAAGAAGAGGCTATCATGAGGCAAATTCTCAATCGCATTCGAAGTGATAAGCAATGGTAATCCTTCACGATGGCTTATGATCTCATCGTGGATGTGCAGGCTCCACACTTCAACATCTTTCTTGGACAACTCTTCAATCAAGAAGCCAACAATAGCATAAAGGAAGGTAACTCCTATCATGGTAATTCAACTAGTGCTCTATATGCAGATAAGAAGGATAAGAAGCAGAAAGGCAAGAAGAAGAAAGAAGATGAAGAGGAGACTTCCCAAGCCAACTTCGCAAGCAAGAGCAAGTGGAAACGGAAGAAGAAAGGAGTAAAGCATGACAAAGCCAAAGGTCAGAATGTTCAACCTTGTGCCATTTGCAATAAGACCAACCACACCACTCAGAATGGTTGGTTCAATGGAAAGACCCAAAAAGGAAGTGGAAGAGGTGGATATGGCAGCAATAGTGGCAGAGGTGGACACAACTTCAACAATAACAATAGAAGCTATAATAGAAGGGACTACAACAATTATTCAAAAGATCAACCACATGAAGACTCATTGCTTCTCATGAATCTAAGCCACAAAGAAGGTAAAGAAGATGATCATTTGTTCTACATAGATTCAGGATGTTCGAATCATGTTGCAGGCAACATTGCTCTTCTATCTGATTTGGAAAGTCCAAAGCATAGACATGAAGTGCAAACAGGGGATGATACAAAGCACAATGTGGAGAAGATTGGTAATGTCAAAGCTTCCAATGGTAGGACAAACATTTTGAGTAAGGTTCTCTATGTACCCACTATCACTAAAAACCTAATGTGTAGGCCAAATAGTTGAAAAAGGCTTGCAATTTAGGTTCACCCAACATGGAGCTTTTGTGGAAGATCCATGTCAAGGCTTCAAGAGGATAGCCAGAGGTGACAAGCATGGTAGGATCTTTACTTTTGAAGTAGGAGAAACCAGGAACATAGCTCTATTCACTTTTGGGTCTCAAACCCTAAGTGAGCTTGAAGTGTGGCATAAGAGACTTGCTCATGTGAATGAAAGAACCTTGAAGGATATATGCAAGGATCAAAGTGTTCTAGAACTGTCGAACATATCAAAGCAACACATGATCAATAAGTGTGATGCATGTTAGATTGGGAAGGCACAAAGACAACCATGTTAACCACAAAGGCTACATCCACAACAACTTATTAGACTTAGTACATACAGATGTATGGGGACCAAGTCAAGAACCTTCGTTGGCAGGATCAAGGTATTATGTCTCATTTATTGATGATCATAGTAGATGGACTGTTCTATACTTTATCAAGAGTAAGAATGAAGTGTTTGATTGCTTCAAAAAGTATCTCGCACATGTGGAGAATCATACAGGTAGATCACTAAAGAAGCTCAGATCTGATGGAGGGGGAGAATACTTCTCCAAAGAGTTTGATGAGTTCTTGTAGGACAAAAAAGGGAAGTGACTACCAGGTACTCTCCTCAACTAAATGGAATTGCATAGAGGAGAAACAAGACATTGGTTGGATCAGCCAGAACAATGCTTGAAGAGAAGAAGTTGCCACATTATCTATGGGGAGAAGCTATATCAACTGTTGTGTATCTTGTCAATAGACTACCATCCAAATCACTTCAAGGTATGACTCCTTATGAAGCATGGCATGGAAGAAAACCTAGTCTTGGACATTGCAAGGTTTTTGGTTGTTTAGCTTATGTTCATGTACCATCACAAATAAGAGGTAAGCTAGATGAAAGAGCAACAAAGGCAGTGTTTATTGGATACGATTCAACTCAGATGGGTTACAGGTTTTATAATCCTTCAACCAAGCAATTCACTACAAATAGAGATGTTGTGTTTGAAGAACATAGGTCTTGGTATGATAAAGACAAACAAAAGGTAACTCTACCATATGATCTTGATTCTGATTCTCATCAATTAGGAAGCAAGCATGATACACAAGTCCAGGATCCAAGAAGTGATACAGACAATGAGCATGATGAAAGGGAAAAAGGATTACAATCTATCGAAGTCAAGAGGAAAAGTAAAGATGCAAGAGGTTGGAGAATGCTCCAAACAAGCACCTAGAAGATCAGTAAGAGAGAAGAAACAACCAGAAAGGTATGGATATGATTCCACATTTATTATGAAGCATTCAATCTACTTGGCAAAAGACTCTATTTTAGAGGAACCCTCAACCTATGAAGAGACAAAGGGAAACCCTAATTGGGAAAAGGACATGAAAGAAGAAATAGATGCATTGAAGGAGATGGACACTTGGGATTTGGTTCCAATGTTGCCAAATCAAAAGGTAATTGGTTGCAGATGGGTATATAAAGTTAAAAGAAATTCAGATGGATCAATTTGTAGGTACAAGGCAAGATTAGTTGCCAAAGTATTCTCACAAACTCATGGTATAGACTATGAGGAAACATTCTCGCCAGTTGCAAAGATGACTACAATCAGGACATTGATAAGTGTAGTTGCTGCAAGGAATTGGAGACTCCTCCAACTTGATGTAAAAAATGCATTCTTAAATGGTTGGATAAGTGAAGAGGCATACATGTCACAACCACCAGGTTTCGAAGATCTTAATCATGCATATTATGTTTGCTGACTTAAGAAAGCATTGTATGGATTGAAACAAGCTCATAGAGCTTGGAATTACAGGTTGGTTATATATCTTCAAGATCAAGGGTTCAAACCTAGCAGCTCAGATCCTTCTCTATTCATCAAAAATCTTCAATGACTTCTCCAATGCTTCCAAGTTGATATGCTAAGTCCTTCATTTTTGCGAAAAAATCAATCACAATTTGATTGAGTTAAGAATGTAAGACCTAGCTAGAGCATCCTTTGAACACCATGTAGTTAACCTCTCTTGTTCTTCTTGAGTTGGTTGTCCTTTGCTTTCGAGGATTGACATCATCTCATCTCCAGAGATGTAACCATAGAGATTTCTCCCTTCAAGATATGCTTCCATTCTAAGTGACCATCCCAAGTAATTACCTCGATCCAATTTGTCAATGGATGAAGAGATCCATCTCCCATGTTGAGTTGATGTAACTCTACCACTGTGAGGAGATGGTTGGATAAACTCCAAAGATGAGGTGGTATTGCAATAATATTGCTCTACACTTGCCAACCTGACTTCAAGGTACCTTAGTAGACACCTTTATCTTCCCATATATGCATTTAGACCCATGATGTACCTTGGAGAATCATTGCCAAATAGTTGTGCCAAAACAGATAACTCGCACATAAAAGAACTCTGAAAAACTTGTTATTTTTGGACTTGAACCTCTTAGAAAAATGTTTACTTCTCACTCTTGGATAAAAATTGACCCAAGAGCTTTTAGAAACATCTAGTTGAAGAGTGTAGATAACTATTCCAAGTTATTTCACTAATTTAGATTGAGTATACACTAAGGAATGAGTTTAAGAACTTAGGGGTGTAATCCCGACTTTCCAGGAGGATGAGAATATGCAGACCTAGGTAGCTTGTATGAATCATAACTCAAGATATAGTGATCCAAAAGTAATGAAAAATGATATGTAGCAAATAGCTAGATCACTCTACTTATCCTAAGTTAAATCAGATCAAATGATTAAGTGTACATAGAGAATGTGATTAATCAAAAGCACTAAAATTGGTGAAATAGCAGCAGAGAACAGTAGATAGAGATTATCATGAGCAAATGACTCAAATTGTATATGCTAATGAATGTATGATACAACGGAGATGTAGTGGACTTACTCATACATATGTGAGCTCAGTGTATGCTCAACCATGAGGCTCAATGGCTCTCTCTTCTCTATCATATCCCATGACTAAAAATTACTCCTATTTATACTCATGAAGTGAATTTGAATTTTGAACTTCTTCTACATAAAAGTGTTCCTACACTTTAGGTATTGATTGATTTGATTCACCCACCAATTAGTCGTGGTTCTTGCTCCTAACATCATGAGATTCCTTCAACTCATTTCCATTTACTTTTATCCAATGAGGTAAAACTCATGACTCTTACAAGAGATGTTCATATGCTAGTCTTTAGTGAGTCCAATGTAGATGTGAGTAATCCTATCCATTTGATCAAGCATTTAGGCTTGCCAAATGTACCAACAATTTTGTCTATTTCCCATGTTTATAGGTTCTTGGTGTTGGTTCTTGGTGTTGGTTCTTGTTGACTCTGATTGGAGGTACCTATAAGTTTGCAAAAGTTTTTTCTCTATTTTCTACTTTGAGCTCCTCTCTATTTTGGTATCATTACATTTGAAGTGCTCTTCATCCACTTCTTGTGGTTGTGGGCTTCTCCTATGAAATATTATCTTATCTTGGTATTGATAGAGACTTCTTAATCTCCAAATGCTTGATCTATACTGATTTAAGAACGCTTCTATATGAATCATAGATCAAACTTTACACAAATGTTACCATGATTTACAAAATCATTCACAAACACTTCTCTGTATGAAGTTTCTTCTTCTTCAAAGAGTCTGCTTCAGAGATTAACTTCATTACCTGCACATATCTTCAAATTCCTTCAATTTAATGATGCACATACCTCCATGCTACCTTGTGCAATTATGGTTGAACCTTCCACTAATACATCACAAAAAATCCCTCGTGACTCATCCATTCAAATCACCATGTTCTAGATATCACATGGTACTCTAGCAATCCTTTATCATTTATTTGGACCTTGTTGAATTATTTGAAGATCTACCAAAGGTATTTGCATCTTCTAAAACTTGTACCTTAACCTATACATAAAAAAATGTTCTAAACAAAGAAGTTCTTAGATTATCTAGGTAAGAGAATTAGAAATCACAAGAATAACTCTCTATTTATACATAAGAAGATCTTGATTATCCAATGCAACAAGCTTTAAAGCAAATGGATCCCTCATGAATGGAACAATAGACTCTTTTTCGTCCTTTGTATCTCTCCCTCTTATAACTCTTTTGGTTTTTATAATTAAAGATTTTTTGTTAAAAATAGATAAATTTAGCATACACAATCTAGTGAAGGTGTTCATAGCCTTTGTTGTCTTTCTCTCCTTCTTTTTCTTCTTTCTTTCACTGTGCGACGTTGATATTTTTTGTGTACTAGATAAAGAGCCAATTTTACCCTTACAAAATCTTGATCTAGAACATGAATAATAGACTTATTCTATCTAAAATTGATCCTCTTGCATCAAGAAAAGAAAAGCTCTTAAAATGAGAAGAAATTTGGATTCTCCTCCACCATGAATCAAAGAGTAGATACAAAACTATGGTAAGAATTAGATAAATCTTTAAGCATAGTCTACACAAGTAACCTTTTGCAAACAATTTTAACATCAATAACATCATGCTTCAAATCTCTTATTACACTAAGAAATTTTCCTTATTATCAACTTCATTTATATGTTTAGTTTGAAAGTCTTTTTGAATGTCAGCAACACAAAGTCTCATTTCTTGCAAGATATTATGTGGAATGAGTATTGCAAACATCCTTAGATATTTCATATGAATTAATATGAGGAATAAGTACATGCTTATTAGAAAAAAAAATCAATCAATGTTCGTAGCCATCTTTCTCATCCCATAAAAAATACTCTATAGATGTTGGGGTAGCTAGTGGAGCATTGAAGTAGTAAAAATAAGAGCTACAAGAGGATTGAAAATTGTAACTACCCAAGAGCTAAAACTTTAAACACCCTCAATACCACTTGCATCAACTACACAAAATGATGTAGAAAAATATGTGGAACATCATGTATGCCCATAATGGGTAGTTGTAACCATTAAACTTATCCTTAGTAGCCAATATATAGAATATATCATTGTCTCTACCCATGCTAGTAATTATATCCTAATGCAAGACATTTGCCTATTTTTCTTGAAATCTCGAGATACATGCGGGCATTTCATATCCACTTTTATAGTTCTTGTTAGAGCCAATGATTTGAATTTGAATTGAAATCTCCACCAATAAAGTGTATCCTAAAATATAGGATTGATTCTCTCTTGACTCAACTACCAAAAGATACAGGATTATATGCTTCCTAACTCCTCATGGGTTTATTGAGTTCTTACAATGAGTAATTGTAACTCAAAGTTACAAGAGGTTGTATATATGAATCCTTCCAAATGATATGCTAATACATCAAGGTTATGTGAAGTGATCATGTGTAGGCTTGGGCATAATTGCACCAACATCTCCCCCTCAAGCCTAACATGCTTGATCTTCATTGCTCCTTGATCTCTTGCAGCCCAATCAGCAATTTGAACATGTTCATCTTTGTTCCATCCAATGCTTTGGTGAGTAAATCTTTACATTGCAAATGAGTTGATACATATGCTAATTGGATATCCTTGCTTAGCAATTTCTCTCTAACATAATGATAGTGCACGTAAATGTGCTTAGTCCTGGCATGGTACACAGGATTAGCAACCAAATGAAGTGAGTTAGTGTTATCTCCAAAGATAATTGGAGTGTAGGAATGTATCTCCAAATCTGCATACAATTGCTTAAGCCACATAGCTTCCTGAGTTCCATTTGCCAAACCTCTATATTCTACTTCTCTGGAAGATAAGGCCACAGTTGATTGTTTCTTGGATGACCAAGGTATGATTTTTGAGCCTACAAAAGATAGGTACCTTGAAGTGCTCCTCCTATCATCCTTGGAGCCAGCCCGATCTTCATCAAAATATAAATTTATATCTATGTCAGAAGTGAAGGGATAGAACAATCCCTCATTCATTATTCCCTTAAGATACTTAAGCACCTCTTTGCAACTTCCATGTGTAGCTTCCTTGGTACATGCATGAATTGACTTAATGTACTCACTGCATATGCAATATCTACTCTTGTCAAAGTAGCATAATTAAGAATACACACAAGTTGTTGATAGCTTGTAACATCTTCAAGTAGTTGATCTCCATTGGAGTACCTGCAACCTTAGTATTCTCCATCTTAAACTTTACCAACATATCATGTATGTACTTCCTTTGTGTGATGAATATACCTGAATCTATATATACAAGCTCTAAACCAAGGAAATAGGTTAATAGCCCTAGATCACTGATTTTTAATTCCTTCATTAACTAAGCCTTGACCTACTTAATACCATCAAAATCATTACCTGTAATAGTGATATAATCTACATAAACACATAAGTAAATGATCTCTGATTTATTCTTCTTAACAAATAAAGAAGAGTATGCCTTGCTTGCCACAAAGCCTTGATCCTGTAAATAGGTAACAAGTCTATGGTTCCAAGCTCTAGGAGCTTGTTTGAGACCATAGAGTGCTTTTCTAAGATTGCATACATACCCTGCTTTTTCTTCAACCTCAAAACCTGGTGGTTGTGCCGTATACACTTCTTCTAATATCCAACCATTTAAAAATGCATTATTGATATCTAACTAATTTAAATTCCAATTTTTGGATGCAGCAAGACTTACCAATACCCTCATTGTTGGCATCTTTGCCACAGGTGAAAATGTTTCTTCATAGTCTACTCCATGTGTTTGGGCAAATCCCTTTGCCACTAATCTTGCCTTGTACCTATTTATGGAACCATCAGAGTTCTTTTTAACTTTGTATATCTACCTTGAACCAATTACCTTCATATCTAGCTTCTTAGGAACTAGATCCCAAGTGTGGTTTTCCTGCAATGCTTCCACTTCTTCCTGCATGGATTCTCTCCACTCTTTCTTCTTCTTAGCCTCTTCAAATTAAGAAGGCTCCTCTGCATGCTTCCCCTTGGGTTCTTCAAGATCAAATAATAGTGCTACATTTCTTGTCACATGATTGGAACAACCTGAGTCAATGTAGAAAAGTTGATCATCATCTTTACCTTGCTTGGATGTCATGTTCATGATGAGCAGAGAGTCTTCTTGATCTTCTGTATAGTTGTTGAAGTCCCTTCTTCCTCTAAAGCTTCCTTGATAGTTGTTGTTATTGTAGCCTTGATTGTAATTATTATTGTAGTTGCCTCCACCATTGTTGTATCTGCCTCTAGTTGTCCATAGCTTCCTCTATGGAAACCTCTTCCCCTTTGGTTCCTTGTATTTTTGTAGCATTCTTCTATAGTGTCGTTGTTGAGACCACATATGTTGCATGGTGAATTGTTGTAGGGTCTCCCCCTACCTTGCTTACCTCCTCTGCCCCTACCTCTAGCTCCTCTTCCTCTTCCTGCATAATTAGCTTGAGAGGTACTAGCCTCTTCATCCTGTTTCTTACTTTTACCTTTATCCTTAGCTTTATTCTTATCTATATAAAGGGCAGAAGATTATTACCTCTTAGCTTATCACCATTTCTGTTGGGTTTTGCCTCATGGGTGAAGAGTTGTCCCATCAAGGTGTTGAGATAAGGTACTTGCACATCCATGTAGAGATCCATTGCTATGGTGAAGGACTCCCACTTGTCATCAGCCTTAATTCCATTGATGATCTGCCTCACTATGTGCTCTTCCTCTATCTCTTCTCCAATGCTTGCAAGTTGATCTGCAACATCTTTCATTTTGGTTACATAATCAACAACTCCTTGCTTTGGTTGTTTCTTGAGGGTTGTGAATTCCACCCACAACTGATTCTTCTTAGCTCTTGTGTTGGAGGAGAAGTATGATGAAAGCACTTCCCAAGTGTCTTGGGAGGTTTTACAATTTCTGACATGTGGTAACAAGAAATCAGAGATTGAATTTAGTAGATATGACCTTGCAAGAGCATCCTTTGCACACTAAAGATTGGCATGTCTTCATCTCTTGATATGTATCCATATAAGCTTCTCCCTTGAAGGTATTCTTGCATCCTTAGGGACCATGCTGAGTAGTTGTTCCTGTCCAAATTTGCCATTGAAGGATGGAAATCCATCTTCCATCTTGATTGAACTTGCTCTCATACCACTCTTGGAGGAGATGGTGGATAATCACAAGAGACGAGTTGGTGTAGCCAAAACCTGCTTCACACCTGCTATAAGTGATGGCTGGAGAGTGTTGTGGGCCTCTTTAGCTATCTAATAAGCATAAATGATCACATATGTTGCTTAGAAGATGATGGAAAAATGATAGGATCAAAACAGATAGGTAGGCATATGATCCAATGTACAAAACTTACTATTTTTGTTGAGACACCTACTCATAGTTTTGCACAATTCTCTGAGTACAGCAACAATTAATAAAAATCCTTTTTGGGAACTTCAGCTAGCTTAACAAGCTACCAAACATGAGTTAAATCATCTAAAATGATAAACTATATGCAAAGAAATATGTCTAGCAAATCAAGCTTGCATCCTGACTTTTACGAGCCTTGACAGTCACAGATCAGTGAGCAAAGTTTTTGCTTTAGACATGCAAAATGATGCACTATACAGTGAGAACAAGCTCAGGCAAGTAGATTGTTCTGATGAAGTATGACAGAGATATAAGAGTAGGAAGTAATGATCATGTATGAATTAAAACATGTAAAAGTACAATGTCATTGGCAATAACACATTGCTCAATGAGTGAGGAAAAAGTGAGCTATGAGGTGAGCTCCTCTTCTCAGTGATAGTACATGAATATGATCTCTGAACCTCGAGATACACGCGGGCATTTCATATCCACTTTTATAGTTCTTGTTGGAGCCAAGGATTTGAATTTGAATTCAAATCTCTACCAATAAAGTGTATCCTAAAGTATAGGATTGATTCTCTCTTGACTCAACTACCAAAAGATACGAGATTATATGCTTCCTAACTCCTCGTGGGTTTATTGACTTTTACAATGAGTAATTATAACTCAAAGTTACAAGAGGTTGTACATATGAATCCTTCCAAATGATATGCTAATACATCAAGCTTATGTGAAGTGATCAAGTGGCTTGTGCTTCATTGCACCAATATTTTTAATGTCCAACTAATGTACATTCCAACCACGTTGAGATTCAAGTTCAGGGATGCTATGAACAGTAGTCATTCAGCATACGAGAACAAAGGTCTCATCAAAATCAATGCCTCTTCCTTGAGCATAACCTTTTGCAACAAGCCTAGCCTGTACTGTCAATTGTTCCATCATGCTTACACTTCAGCTTATATACCCACTTAGTGCCAAGGGCCTTCTTGTCAGGAGGCAAATCACATAAAGACCAGGTACCATTGTTCATAATAGCATCATATTCTGATTGCATAGCAGCCATCCAATTTTTTGAATTTTGTGCTTCATCAAACAAAGCAGGCTCATTCTCATCACAAAGACTTGAGGAAGCCATAGCATAGCAATCTGATGCAAAAGAAGCACTATGAGAGCTTGAACGAGTATGATATGACAGAGGTGCATCTAATTTGCTATCTAGTTTCCATTTAGGCATAGTCTTTGCCTCCTCTATAACACTTCTCTCATCAGCAAGTGCATAGTGTAAATCTACATTGGAAATGGAATGATCTGCATCATCGTGTGAAACCTATAAAGGGTGAGAAATTGCCACATTTGGACTAGCACTAGACTATCCACCTATAGAAAAAGGCAACAAAGTTTTATACAGATCTTTGGAGCTAATTGATGTCTCCTTAGTAAATGAAAGTAATGGTTGAATTACATCTTCCACAAAAACAACATCACGGCTAACCAAAATGTGTTTAATTTGTGGATGATACAGATGATGGCCTTTGCTTTCATAATTGTACCCAACAAAAATACATTTCACTGCTTTATCATCCAATTTCTTGCATTGTTGTTTAAGCACTAAAGCACATGTAAGACAACCAAAGACACATAGATGAGAAATAGATGGCTTGCAACCATGCCAAGCCTCATATGGAGTGATAGATTGCAATGCTTTAGTGGGATACCTCTTAAGTACATATGATGCACACATAATAGCCTCAAAACCACAAACTATGTGGCAAACCTAACTCTTGACCATACACCTCGCCATCACCCTGAGTGACTTGTTCTTCCTTAAACTACATTATGTTGAGGTGTATACAACACTATACACTAATGTTTTATCCCATGTTCATCCATAAATGCATCAAAATCAGAAGACATCTCAAGTGAATGCTTCTAGAAGGTTCTAGAGCTCTTTGGGCAAAATACGCTTCCCATGTATCCCATGGGGGTTGAATCCAAGACCTCCTCCTTCACATCCTTGATTCTTAACCACTAGACTAAGTAGATCACTTGGTTACAAGAGTAAATGATCTTCTAGTAAGTCTAGTCTTGAGATCTTTGGTCATACATACAGGAGACCAAATGGTGTCCAATTTCATATCCGTCTAAATTGGTCGGACCCTGAGATCATAGAATTAATTTATTACATTCTTCTCCCCTTAGACAATATTTTCATCCTCAAATATTATAGCTATACATACTATAGGAAACCCCTGCACCTTCATGTTCTAAGACTTGAAGAACACACATTCATTCAATCAGTTTATCCACTTAGAACTTGAAAGTAGAAAATCTTATCATGTTCTAAAACTTGAAGAACATGCTTTTGTTTGATTGGTTTATCCACTTAAAGCTTGAAAGTAGAAAACCTTCTTTATTGGGGACAAACTTAAAACTGAAAAGTTGGAAAATTTCATTGGATTGTGGAAACGTTTTCCCATGTTGAGTTCTTTTCAGTGCCATCCTTCCATTTTACTAAGCACTTTTCGTACAAGTGACATCTTGTATGTTTATGTCGAGTGCAAAGTATCCTTTCAGGTTCATGAGGAATTGTTTCACTTACTGGAAGTGGAAGTATAACCTGATGTCCAACCAAATTATTTGAATGTGTCAGACTCTTCCTAAATAAACTAACATGGAATACTGGATGAATCCAACTATCATCTAGAAGTTGCAATTCATAACCCTATAAGCCAACTTTCTTGGTAATTGGAAAAGGACCACAATATCTAGGTGACAAGTTGGTGCATTGACCAGCCTTGAACTTTTCCCACTTTTCAGGAACATGAAGATAAACTTGATCACCAACCTGAAAAATGACATCTCTTTGCTTTGGATTGGCATAAGCCTTTGCATGATCTTGAGCTTTCTTTAAGTTTTCTTTAGCTATCTTAAGTTTAAAGTTCATGTCTTGAAGGAATTCTTGAGCTTCTTGAACTCGTTCATATTGAAATCCTAGCGCATACGGAGACCTAGGCTGGAACCCATACATCAACATGAACGGACTAAATTCAGTTGATGAATTCTTAGCACTATTATAGGCAAAATCAGCTAAAGAAAGATAGTCTTCCCAATCAGTCTGTTTGGAAGTGACATAAGCTCTGAGTATACCTTCCAAGATCTGGTTGACTTTCTCTATCAATCCATCCGTCTGGGGATGTTCCGTTGTACTTAAACTTAGTTTAGTTTCAAGTCTAGTAAAGACTGCTCACCAAACATAACTTGTAAATTGGGCATCTCTATCAGAAACTATGTCTACCGGAAGACCATAGATTCTATAAAGTTGATTTACAAATATTTTTGTGAGTTTTGGAGTCTTATAAGTAGTCTTGAGTAGAATAAATTGAGCAAGTTTAGTCAATCAATCAACTACAACCCAGACTAAATCAAAGCCTTTCTGAGTGTGAGGTAATCCAGATTTGAAATCCATGGAAATACTTTCCCATTTTCCTTCGGGAATCTCCAAAGGATGCAACAATCCTCCAAACTCCCAACCATATGCCTCTATATATAGCTCTCTCCAAAGGATTGCCTTCTTGGCTAGGTGGATTATAACCATCCATGTGTCAGCCATGTAACTACATGTGTGCCAAGTGTCCCAGTTAACTGGAGTTAACTCAAGTGGATGCTTCTAGAAGGTTCTAGAGCTCTTTGGGCAAAATACTCCTCCTTCACATCCTTGAGTCTTAACCACTAGGCTAAGTAGATCACTTGGTTACAAGAGTAAATGAACCTCTAGTAAGTCTAGTCTCGAGATCTATGGTCATACATATAGGAGACCAAATGGTGTCTGATTTCATATCCATCTGAACTATCTAAGCCCTTAGATCATAGACTTACTCTATTACATATCCATCCCTCTATCAGAATGGAGGGCGCCCATTTTACATGCTGATAGATTTTTAGCCAAAACTAGACACTATTTGAAGCACATAAACACTTTGGAGTTTGCTTTTGTATGGTTATTATGTGCATCCTCTACAAGAGGGAGACAGAGAGACATACATGCTACATCACCATGCTCAATTGCAGGTACTCGTGAAGGTGGTTGCATGCATTCTGAGGACCAAGACAGTTAGACATTCAAATGGATGTGTATTATTCTCATTAATCAAAAGAATTACACATAATTTCTTAGGGAGATGTTCACATCCTTTGAGATCTCTCCTTTCGCCCTTCAATTTCACCCTTAGAATAGGGATTTTATTCATTAATCAATCCATACCATTCATAAGTGCAATGCACACATGCCTCCTAACACTGGCACACACGGTGGATCCAAACCCACACATGACATACCAATCCTAGGCTTTCTAAATGCTTCTACCCTATGGAACATCATCCACCAACAAATCCATGGTATGGAAGGTAAAATAACATCATTTGTGAATACATTTTGAGATACAACAAGATCCATCTCATAGTATACAAAATATGAATTTGATTCCATAAGAGTGAGTCATACAATGTAATAAAGATCCATAAGCTTTGTTGAGAGCCTTTAATCTTCACTTTAACATGCTCAATATGCTCCATATCAACATGCTTCATATCATCATGCTCCATGATTTGCTTGAAATTTTGAAATTGCACATGAAATTGCTCAACATCATCAATCAAAATGCTCCATATAAATGTATCTTTTTGGCAACTAAGAATATGCATAAACAAGAAAATACTTCCACCAAACATGAATATCATTAGTACATGATGAAATGAACCAATTACAAATCTCCATATCATAACAATGAGATAATACTCACATAGAGAATGAGAACATAGATTATTATTCATCATATCCATCCCATATGCATCTACCCAATCAATAATCAAATAGAGAGTGGCACACTTCAAAGCTACCTTTTGTGTGATATGCTTTGTAAACCTACTTATACTTTCCTTATGAGGTAATTTTCCTTCATAAGTGAAATAGAACTGAAACATAAAGTGAATTGGGTGGATAGGATGATCCATGAATGAAAAATAATTTTCCCACAATTCTCAATCAACTTTGCAACATGGGTGCTAACATAAATAATGATTTTCTCATCATTCCCTCCATTACTATGCATCACAGAAGTGGATAGAAATATTGTTATCTTTGTTCCCTTCATCAACACACCCCTTGTATGCATCAAACATGGGTGTAATAGTACCTTATATATGGCTGCCATGAGATTATGTAAATGTGCATCATCAATGCATTCCAAATTGTCATCATAATAAGCATCAAATATAGGAAATGAATCATACTTTACATCATGCAATATGACCATATCATCATCATAAATATCAAATATTGCTGGAGCATCAAGATCACATAATGTAACATCATATGTGCTTTCATTTTCACTAAAAATGTGAGCAAATGTGGTTTCGTTCCCATCATCATGTAATGAATCAATGGATTAATGTAACTCTTCTTTTTCTTCACAAGGAGCATCAAAATGTGGAGCAAAATTATTATGTATCTCATCATCATGCCTCATACTGGTTGTTGTAGAGAATTTATTTATTTGCATACCATATGGACATTCTTCATTATGTGAAATACCACGCTCATCCAAATACAAAATAGTTTCATGCATATCATCACCAATCAATACCATAATATGAGTATGCTCATCAATAAAATTGTTTTCAGGGTCAAATTTCTCATGCAATGAATCAACATTAGAGCAAGATGTGGGATTCGCACATAATCTATCATCATTCTTTTCTTCCTTCAATGCATGTGCATGTACCAATGTATCCTTATGTGCATATTTTCCATTCTTTTGGGATTTGTTGAGCTTATGCTTACATGAAGCATTTTTGCCATTATTTTTAAAACACACTCTAAATTCAAATGGTAACTCATCATCTATAATGTATGTAGTGTGTTTAATTCTTTCTTGCAATTCCCCATAACTTTCAATAAATCTATCCAAAAATCTTGGTATCATGCATGTATAATCCCATAATGATGGATTAGAATCATATTCTCCCCTTTTCCTTTCCAAAGCCCTTTTATATAGGCAAATCCCATACCAAAGTTTTGTTCCATTTTTACAACCAATAATAACTTTTTCCCAAAGTGTGGCCCATGTAACAAATGATTCAAACTCATCTTTAGCACACAATAAACTACATCCTCCCAAACAAGAATTATTTGGACCCCAAAAGCATGCATCAAGGAAATGATCTTCACTATGGCATAAAAGGCAATCGTGCACCAAGATAAGGTCATGCATCATTGATTTATGTGTAGTCTCCAAGTATCAACTTCATTCATGTATTTATGGCACACTTGGAGGACTAGAATTCCACAACCCCTTGATTAAAGGCAATTTCCTTATTCGACCTATAATCCCATGATAACATTTAGTGTTTCAAATAAGCATCAGGTAGATATGCCAGTTACACAAATATGCATTTGAATAATCAGTTTGTGTATGCAATGCTAAGCCACACATGAGATTTGGACGTCGTGAAAATTGAGGACCCTTATAAAATGGACATAGAAAGAGCCCAAAAAATCACTCTTCATCCTATTGGATATGTGGAACCAGGAGAGATGAAAGAAAGGAAAACACAAGGACAAGATACTTACCATGCATTGATTTGCTCTGAAGTCCGTGAGTCGCATGTGCAAATGCCATGCTACTATCCAGACAGCTATGTCATCCCACGAATGGCATGGAGTTTTGGCTATCAGACTAGGGGGATGAAATTCGCACGAGAAAGGTTGCTTGCCATGCATCACCCATGTGCTATCATATTGGGACCCTATTTAGAGTTGTTCTTTAGGCAGTGATGCTAGAATGCCAGGTGGCTGCAATTAGTGTTGTCCATGGCTTTGCATCCCTCATCAGATCCCTACACCTCTTTATATAGGCATGGAAGCACATATGCAAGAGGCTTCCAGGAATGACGCTTGGCATGCTAGTGCAATCATGATCGTGTGAGTCATTGGCACTCGAGTGCTTCATGAGGTAGTTAGTGGAGCCATCGATTGGGGATAGCCAAAACATGTGCAAGCATAAATCGTGGGGTTGACTTTCTGGCCAGGCACATTCTTAGCATCTCAAGTCCCAAATGATGAGCTAAGCAGCCTAATGATTGGTTCCTCAAAAAGTGGGGACCTCCCAATCACGATGAACTGGTCACGCATGGCGGGCACAACAGTCACCTCAAAATAGGCATACTGAACTCCAAACGTGTGCAACATGTTGACCCAGGCTCTTTAGAGGTTGACATCACACAGGTATGGGAACTTAGTTGGTCATGCCAGAGAAAGAGGCTAGAGCCCAATCAGGTGCCATCTCCCAGTCACAACTAGCATTGCGTATGGCGGATGCAGGATGCCATCATCACCAAAGGGGCATGAGAACAAACACTAGTGGTCGCCAAAAGTGTATGGTTATTCTGTGCATCATTTGCAAGAGAGAGAGACAGAGAGACATACACGCTACATTGCCATGCTGTCGGGTCGTGAGGGATGCTCGGATGGTGGATCAAGTCATCCGCCTAAATCGTTCGGCACACGCAGGGTGTCTGTAGCGGACTCAGACTACGGACCATAGGAACAAGCTGCTTTATATCTGGCAATAGCTATCTGTTTGGGTGTTAATAATGACTCTTCGGTTAACTGATCTTTAACTACCTCTTCTATTGTAGCTTCTAATGGGTTTGGTTGAGTTTGTCTAACTAAAGTTGGTGGAAATAAATCTTCACTACTTTGTGATTCAGGAGATGCAATGGAAGAAAATGCTAGGAATGTAATTAAACAGTGGTCATAAGATAAAGACACTAATGATTTCGAAGTAATATTGTTCTTCTAACACTAATTCGACGGATTCGGTTGTAGGCTCAATGATGTTATTACTACTATGTTCAGATACATGATATAAATCGGAAGACATGAAAGAACTAACAGAAACAATATGATGCTAAACTGATTTAAATAAATGAATTAATAAGCTAATACAAATGTAAAGTCTAGATAATCGGATAAATGTCTAAACAATCGGGTAAATGATTAAATGAAGATATAAGGTTTAAATGGGTCTTCAATCTGCCGGTTCACTTCAACTGCTTGTACTTCACTTTAACTGATTGTAATCTGCAATGTTTCTGAAAAAAAAAATCATTAGGCATTAGTAATATTACCAAATCATTAAGAACATAAAAATGATACTTTATCATGCACATGCATATGTTCATGCATACATTAAGACCTTCACATACTCATCATAATCACATACTTATTCTTATCACATATTTAGATATATACCTACTAATAAGTTATCATGCATAATAATGCATCCATTCTCACATTTCCTAATGCATTTATTATTAACATGCCTTCACATTCTTAACTATGCTAATATATATAAACTCTTTTAAGCATATTAGCATTCATGTTCGTGCATACTAATGCATTTACATATTCTCACGTATTTATACATATGCTTTTTCATTTATATGAACACATACCCTACTCATGCTTTTCATTATGTGCACATACATATGTATACTTATACACATATATCTATGTACATATAAAATAAATTATCAATAAATAAAATAACTTAAAAAAAATCAAACATATCATTATGTCTCTCTTTTCTCTCTATCGTTGTTTCTTTCTCTCTGTCTCTCTTTCTATGGACAGAATACCTCGATATCTCACAAAAGTGCGGGGTCGAATGACGGTGTTATCACTTATTAGTAACAATAACTTATTGAGAGTCCTGTTCACAATAAATAACATGATCTCAAATTAACGTGATCTTGTGCATTCCAAAAGTACAACGGGATTGGCCTTTTCCTCCGAACGTTGTACCATTGTGTGCTATGGACCTGCACGAGGGCGCTCTCCGAAGTATTTCTCTATGCCAACATAACAGGAGAAACTCCCAGGCACTTACGAAAAAGCTCAAAGAAGATACAGGCCATCCAAACATGATGCGCATACCCCGATACGTGCTGATGTTATCTGTGGCAAGAGAACCATGTATAGATTGTTTTACAGATTGTACATAACGCCTCGGTCCTGTCCAGATTAGATGGAACATGGATCCTTCTGCGTCTCTGGTGTTGAAGATATAGGAATATCATTACGCTCATGCTTATTTCAAGAAGCTTTGGCAGGTACATTACAGTTTCAACTTTGTTGAAGATCCTCTCATATATTTAAGAGTTGGTAAACAACCTTAAACAATAACTGCGCAGATTCGAAATTAGTCATTGTATATAGAGAAACATTTCTACGATTGTGAATACATAGTAGAGTAATTGTCGTCTTCGCAGGGAAATATGTATAGATAACGGTGCGGCCAGCGTAGGTGCACATAGTGTGTATATAAAACAGTATGCCTTTTCTCTCCCTCTCTTTCTCTCTCACGCGCGTACAGACCATCTCTCTCTGCGCTCTGCGCATGCTTTGAGCCCTATGCCAGGACAGAATCGTTCTCTCTCTAGCTTCTCTCTGTCGTGACTTGCATGCACACTACAGCGTCGCCACTCTCTCTCTCTCTCTTTCTCTCTCGGAGCAGATGCACGTATAAAGGAGGTGAAGGAAAACGAAGCAACAGAGGAAGATAAAATCTACCTGAAAAAAAAAATCATTAGGAAACTTGTAATAAACATAGACATATATATACACACAAAAATCTGTGCCTATCACTCTTTTAAATTTTACTTTATCCTATATCCACACTTTTGCCCACATTTATTCACCACACTTTAAATTAACTTTTCTCACATAACTCACTTGCTCCATTCTTTTACCCACTTTCATCTTTACCATTCATTTAAAGTTTCACTTTAACCTCCTTTAATTGCATCTTTTATTCAAACCACTCCTTAAATCCCTTTAGTTACACATCTTCTATAAACCATTCTTTTTCCTAGTACTCATACACACCACTAGATATTTATCCATTTCATTTATCATTTATAATTTAATTAGCTTCTTTCTTATTTTAAATAAATCATTTAATTTAAGTTTAGTGTAAGGGTTTAATTAATTAGAACCTTAATATTAAAATATAAACACACTATTAAGGTAACCAAGTAAATCATAATTTAGTTTTATAAGTTAACCAATGCTTAATTATAGATTAATTTCATTAAATAGTAGTTATTTTACCCCTTGAAACATACAAAAAATCCTAGAAAACCTACTAAAACCCTTCTGAAATCCATTGAAACCCTTTAAAATCTTTTCTGAACCCTATCATTAGCCATTAATATTTAAGTACACCCTAGCATTAACCCATTAGAATCATTTAAGATCCTTTGGATGAACCCTACTGACTTAAACTTATATAAACTTATGAAATCCTAGGGTTATATACCCATGTTTCCTGCATGTATAAATAGAACAACTCATTAAATATGAAATTAGAGTAAACCCGAATATGAACTTGTATTCTTTATCATTTCCTGTTCCTGCAAACACTTTCAAAGTAGTGAATTCCAATCAACACAATTGTTTAACAGTGATATAAAAGGTTTGAGATCACCAATAAAGTTGTTTTCATTTTCTCTGTCATTAACTGGAAAGTTGAAAACTTTCCGACATTCGCCCCGGCCAAACCTGCACATCGTCCTCGATGGGCCAACCTGCAGATCATAGAAAGCAATATCAAATTCTTTTGAAACTTATTCATGATTCAAATTCAAATTGTCTATATATAAAAATGCTTCTATCATTAGTACATCTTCAAATAGCAAAGAAAACTTATAAAATTATGTAAACTTGAATTTAAACCTTTTCGTTCAATGCATGAATTGGAAACAGGTTTTAGAAAGAAACTATAGAAGTCATTCAAATAGTGTTCGTACTAACTCTCCTATTAACTCTGTTCATAAGTAAAGCATATGTTATATAGGCCTTCTATCCTCATTTCCTAACCATTTGCCATTAAGATACAAAAAACTAACTCCCCTCTAGCATACATCCGCCTTATATAGCCCGCTTTTTAAATCAGAAGTGATTTCGAGACCACAACTGATTTATTTGATTTTTCTTTTATCTCTTTTTTTTTTTTTTTTTTAATCATAATTTTTCCTTTTTGTCATTTTTCGTCTTTTCATATGCAGCAACCATTAATGTACTGCTTTCAATTTTTCTTCGCAACTTTTTTGATGAAGGGGAAAGGCTTAACCCCTAATCAGAGCAAAGGATCTAGAGGTAAGCTAAAGCAGGAACTAGGATCTCTTTAGCTAAATGGGTCAGATTTAAGGAAGCTTACCTATATAAAACAAGTCTACTTCTACTAGGAGTTGCAAGTTAAGGGTTCCTTCAACTATCCATATGACAGTCATAGGTCTTCTAATCCCTATCTTCTTTTCAAGCACATCCCTACTTAAGTATAAATTCTACTTTTCATAATTTTAAGAGGTTTCTTAACCTATCTGAAGAATGTACATTTCTAATTATGATAATGCAGGGAAAAACAAAATTTAAAACATTAATCAGGGTTAGAACTGTTTCACCTGATCTATATTGATTCCATCTTTAGCATCGCCTTTCATCCAAAAATCGCTTTGATTGCTTAAATTTTAAACTGCATGTACTATCTTCAATCTCCTGCTATCAAGAAACAACATATAACTTCACAAGAAAATTAGTTAAAATAAAATTTCTATTTTCATACATAGAAAAGAAAAATTATATTTAACTAAAAATTTAAACATTATTTTTATTAAAACATTCATTCATCATTTTCTTCATCAAATAATAAATCATAATATTCTTCATTTCTTTGTTTAAATATTTTAACTCTTTTACCTGCAATTAAATTTTTAAGTGGAGTTCCATCTAACTCTCTTAAAGCATACGTTCCATTATCATAGGTTTTGACTACCACATAAGGTCCAAACCATCGTCTTTTAAGTTTCCTACGGGCATCATATTGAGAATCAAATGTACTATCATACAGTAAAACCCAATCATTAACATAAATCGGCTTTGGCCTTAACCTATGTTATTTATCAAAATACTTCTTATTTTTTAGTCGAGAATCTTTTAGTTTAACTATAGCCTCTTCTAAACGTTCATTCCCTTGCTCTAACTGCTGGATTCGCAGAGCTAATAAATCTTCTATCGATAAATTATCTTCCCATGGCAATGTAGTCCATGTAAGAATTTGCGTATGCACAGGGAATATCGGTTTCTGGCAATACATCAACTCTGCCGGCATATACCCCGTCGTTCTAGTGCAGGTCATTCTATCGGCCCACAACGCAAATGGCAGATAAGTTGGCCAATTCTTAATTTCTCCATTACAAGCTTTGGAAATTGCTTTAATAATAGGAGAATGTCCTCGCTCAATCTTCCCATTAGCTTCAGGGTTGTAAGCAGTAGTAAGGGCTAAGCGAATTCCATGCCTAGCAAAGAATTCTCTAGCCTCCTGTGCATCTAACTCTCCCCTATCAGCCACTACCTTTTCTACATAACCAAATCGTGAAATAACATCCTCAAGAAGAAAATTGCATACATTCAAGGTTGTCTTAGATCTTAAAGCTCGGCCTTCTACATGATTCGTAAGATCTTCACGTGCTAAGACTATATATCTCATCTTATTGATACCTTTGGGCATGGTAACTAAGTCTACAACCCATTTATAATGGATGCATGGTGGATAGGTAGGATGCAACGGATCCCTATGTTTGACTGAGGAATGAATCTGACATACGTCACATGAAGTAACATAATTTTTAACAGTAACATAAATTCCTGGCCACGAGTATCCTTCTCTAATTTTTTCATACGTAGCTACAAAACCTTTATGTCCTGCCCATAAAGTATCATGCATACTCTTCATGACTTGTAACTGAAGATCCTTAGTACCTAGTACTCGTTGAGGCAATCTAATTTTTCCCCTCGCATGTCTCCAAATGAAACCATCTTTCAGAAAAAAGTTGTAAGCTCTTTTCCTAATATTCCGAAATCTATTTGAAGACCATGAAGGTGCCCTAACCAAAGTACTTAAATACTTTCCAATATCCTGCCACTCTCCTTCGTATTCTTCAATATTAAACTGTTCATATGCGTATGCTTTAGAATCATAATTAATTGCATTTATTTCTAATTCTGTTTCTTCCTCGTTATCAAATCTAGCTCGAGAAAGCATATCAGCCACAGGATTAGATTTACCTACAATATGTATCAAAACAGGATTTATAAACTTGATGTATGAAATCCATCTAAGCATGGCAATGTCAGGTGATGAACAGTTGGTAATCATTCCAATTAGAGGTAGTCAATCTGTCTCAACTATTACATTTGCACCTATAAAATATTCTTTATCGGATTTTAATGCCGTTACTAAACCCCATAGTTCTCGTTTAATTTGCGGATAATTTCTTTGCGTATCGTGTAAAATCTTTGCTCCAAATCTCACAGCATACCTATTGCCCTCTTCATCGTCCTGACCAATAACCCATCCTATTCCTATAGGGCTCGTATCAACAGTTAAAATGATAGGCTTTTGATCAGTATAATCTACTCGCTTTAAAATAGGAGCTTCAAGAAGTAATTTCTTTAACTTTTTCATAGCTTTTGAGTGTTCTTCAGTCCAAAGAAACTTTCGATTCTTCCTTAGCAAAGCATAAAGACAGTTTGCAACATGTGCATAGTGTGGGATCCAGATGGCATAAAACACACAAGCACCAAGGAATCGTCTTACCTCACTAATATTACTACAGGTTTCAGAAATCTTATTTATAGCGTCGACTTTAGGTGGATATGGCCTCCGACCGTAATGTCCACATAAATGCCCAACTATAAGTACCTCATTGACACCAAAAACAGATTTCTCAATGGAGAATGTGAGACCAACCTCTTCAAATCTCTGGAAAATCCTTTCACAGTCAGAGATATGATCTACTACAAACTTCCTGCAGCCAGAGGAATCTAAAGTTTCATCTTTCGCATTCTCAATACATCCTTTAATAGGAATGTCATCAATAAATGGCATGGCTATATTAGGAATGAAGTCATGTAATACTGAATTCATGGCGTTCATCATATGCGCTACTGAATTAGTAGCTCCTTGCGGCAAAGTGCACATGCGAACTAAGCCTAAAGGAGTTTTCATGGTCGTAATGTCTCTACTTTCAATAGCAAGCTGAAATTGATCGTAGCCAGAATACAAGTCTCCCATTGAGTAAATGGCATGACCAGCGAAGGCTTCAGCGAATTCTCCTACAATGGGCCCAGTACCTACATTCCTAATAGTAACCTTGTTAACAGGTTGTAAATCTTGAATGAACCGTAACTTGCCATTTTTCTTGGGAACAGTAAACCACCTATTTGAGTAGGGTGCAGACGATGGCTCTAAAATTCGCATGTGAATCTTTTCCTTAAGAAGCCGCATTAACTCTGGTAAATGGGCTTTCGGAACAGGTATGGGTCGAAGATTCCATGGAATGTGAGGCACTGTAAAGATGATCATTGGTGGTACAATTTTTGGGTCTACACAACCTATCTCATGGGAATATAAAGAAAATGCCTTTCCATGCTTTCTAATCACTCTTTGAAATAGTTCACGTTCCTCGGGTAACAAAAAATTTTCATCATTTCCTATTTTGATTAGCTTTAAAGTTTCTTCTGTGAAGGTATGACCTATATTTGTGCGCTCTCTTAAATAAGGATCATTGGTAACTTTCCTAAACTTCTCTTCACTCTCTCGTGGTAATGATTGGGCAATCGGTTTAATTTTTTTATCAACGGTTTTGTATTTTGTATTTACTTTTGCTTCCTTTTCATTACTCATGACAAATTTAATAATCAAATCATATTCCTCAATAGAATTTAAAAGTACAAATCTAAAATTTTCTTTTTCATGCAAAATATTTTGAAGTTCTTCAATCAATGAGTTTGAAGATAAAGTTTCAATTACGGTTTCAATGTGTTCATCAGATGAAATGAATCCTTTCTCTTTATAAAATTTTTCATAATGTTTTATAATTTTTTTTTAGGAATTTGTTTATAATGACTGAATTGCAAATATGATGAAGGGAAATACAAAGAAAAACTATCTAAAGTATCTACAGATGGGTGCGAGACATCAAACCAAGAACCACCGTTGTCTCGCTCAACAATGGCATCTAGGCAAAATTTTGATCATAATAAGTTCCAAACTCACGAAGAGGCATATGATCTTCACGTATCTTTTCATGAGAACAGATGGGCGTCTTCCTAATTTGCTCCCTATTTCGTACATGGTTTGGGCTGACTATCATAACTTGGAGCGATTGTAGATCATCTTTAGATCTAATTCTTGCGTATGCTGAGCCGTCATCTATTACTTTAGTCTCCATTCTGGCTTCACATATAAATGGTTGACCTAAGATAATTTCATAAGAGCAGTTGTCCTGAATGAAAAAGTGGAATGTCTCAGAGATTCCACCTATCATTAGAGGTATGTTGGCACATGCTCCTAGGAGTGATCCACAACCATTGTCCGCGGTTCGCATTATCCAGCCGTGATTTTTATCAATAGGCCATTTAAACTTATCATATAATCCTTTCGAAATCACATTGATTTCAGACCCAGAGTCAATTAGGGCTAAAGCAGAATATGATCTCTTCTGATTTCCTAAGTTAACTTTGATCTCCGGTGTGCCTCTCGCCCAAAAACTTTTTCTAAAATCACTCTCTGAGTTTTTTGTTTCGTCATCTGGTACAATCGGCCCTAAGAAATTTTTGTTCATATTACAGGTATTATCTTCTTCATCCTCTGAGTCTAAAGAAAGAGATTCATGAATCAAGTGAGTTACATCGGCAACATCTTGCATCTCTACCTCTTGTGACAGAGGGAATCTCTTCCTTTTAATTAGTTTAATAAAATTTTCCTTAAATTCAATTTTTGCTATTGAGAAGATTTGTTCTAAAGTCATTGTTACTGCACTTTTTAATAAGATGTCATACAATATTTCTTTCGAATCAACTTTTTGTTCAAGTTCAGAAATAAGAATAGCTTTCGGTACTCGTTTTGGTTTCTTTTCTGGTTTCTCTTCAGGTTTTATTTCAGTTCTAGGAATTTGCTCTACTTTGTCTGATGTTTGAATTGGCTCACTAAACACAAGTTGTTTACCCTCCCTAATTTCTTTTCTTCGCTCCTCATTTGTTTTAGAACTTTCGCCTTGTTCAAACTGAACTTTCTTAGGCTTTGGCTCATCTCTCATCTTACTTCTAGTCATTCGTCTACCTGAATCATTTGTATCTTGCTCATCATCCCTCTTTCTTTTCTCTTCAACATTCGCAATATGCGAATATATCGAGAATTGATCGACTGGAGAGTTCCACGCAGTTTTCTGCATAATATCATCTCTCGCCTTTATCAAAGCTTCAATTGAGTAGTTCCTCGTTTCCCTTGTTTGTTCAGAATCAGAGTCACTATCAACATATTCTAGTTTAACAGCAGAAGCAAATTTCGAAGACTCAGAAAGGTTTTCATACAGCTTCTGCATCCCTCCCTTTCCCCAATTGGCAGCTAAGGGTAAATGTGTTCTATAGTCGCACAATCGCTTGTCAATATCAATTACAAGTCTTTTCTCTTTCGCATCTTTCAATGCTTCACATGTATAAGTCAAATGATATGTGGCATCGCACCAGATACATCTCCTCACATTGGCATTTCTCCTTTCATTGAAATTTCTTTGGTTAAATGCTTGAGGAATCGGTTGAGGAATTGGTTGGGGTACAACTGGAGGATTAGGAGGTATAAAAGGTGGATTAGGAGGTACAAATGGATGATTGAGAGCTACTAATGGTGGATTTGGAACATTTACTGGTTGAGGATAAATAGTCGGATGAGCTTGTATTGCAGGTTTATCTTGAAGGTTTAAAGCATACACCACATTCTGCAAAGCCGCTACCTCTTTAGACATATTCTCGTGCATATGCATCATATTGTCCAACTTGTTAAACAAAATCTCAAATTGTAACTCGGTTGGTACTCTAGATGTAGATGTTGTAGGCTCAGCTTTTGAATCTATATGTGTATCCCTAGTTGCCTGAATCGGAGGAAAACTGGAAGATGGTTGAGACATCGATTCATAAAGGAGTGTTTTACGTTGGATCATGTGAGCAACCGCCTCAACTACAGTTTTCACTACACCCCAGTCATCTGTAAGCCCATATTTCTTTCCCGGTTCTTCAACCCTACGCTAAACCTCTACCCTTATATCTGGAGTCAAGATTTTAAGGAAATATAAAATGATATCTGGGGTAAGGGCAACCCTATCCTGTTCAGGTAATTGAGAGAATCTTTTCATAAATTCGCCATGGAGTTGAGTTAAAGAAATGTGAGGCTTAGGTGAACTAATCCATTTCATAAATCCTTCTCTACTATGTTGACTGTAGTCTTCTAAGTAGAATTCCTTATGCAGCTCTTTTCTAAACTCATCCCATTCCTTATTGTCATGTATATCTATAATAGCTTTTACAGTACCTATGGCCAGACATCCAAGATAGGATTTCCACTTTGTTTCAGGTAAACCGTGTAACTTAGCTAATTCCTCAAACGTGTCTAAATAATTTGTAACATTCATACCAGTAAATTTCCCTTTATCTTTTAATAACGTTTCAACTACTTTTTGTCCTTGCGTCTCGTGCATCATAGTTTTAAATAGCTCGTCCATTTTTGAAGTTTGTTTTGACCTAGCTTGAACAATTCTAACTATATCTTGAACTTCTTTTGTTACTCTTTCCTTATGTTCAAATACTAATTCTGAAATTCCGTTAGAGTCCAGTTTGTTAAGTTTATACTATGCCAATATGCTTCAAGTAAAGCTATGATTAACGCACAGTTGCCTTCAACCTAGACCAATAATTTAACCTTAAATACAATTATGTATGCAAGAATGTAAGAGTAAAGAAATTATACCAACTGCTTGAAGATGAGGCTCAAAAAGTGCTTTTTGTGAAATTCAATACATTTATTGATTTGAATCAAAACCTAAATACATAGTTTGCTAAAAATGGGTGCAAACGTTTTGTGCGTCAATTGTTGATGAAAGGGGTGGCGCGACGAGGTTCTCCTATTTGCCAATCTTCGTGGAGGCACTCAGGTCACCAGACCAGCCCTCAACACCAAGAAGATTGCAAGCGCACGTAAATGCCACAGCTTCCAGGGATGAAGACGCAGCTGCACTGATGTAAAATCGTATGAATGTATATGCAATGCAAACTGATAATATCCGTCTGAGTCGCAAGCCGATCTTCACATCGGGTTCACCAATGTCGGGTCGTGAGGGATGCTCGGATGGTGGATCAAGTCATCCGCCTAAATCGTTCGGCACACGCAGGGTGTCTGTAGCGGACTCAGACTACGGACCATAGGAACAAGCTGCTTTATATCTGGCAATAGCTATCTGTTTGGGTGTTAATAATGACTCTTCGGTTAACTGATCTTTAACTACCTCTTCTATTGTAGCTTCTAATGGGTTTGGTTGAGTTTGTCTAACTAAAGTTGGTGGAAATAAATCTTCACTACTTTGTGATTCAGGAGATGCAATGGAAGAAAATGCTAGGAATGTAATTAAACAGTGGTCATAAGATAAAGACACTAATGATTTCGAAGTAATATTGTTCTTCTAACACTAATTCGACGGATTCGGTTGTAGGCTCAATGATGTTATTACTACTGTGTTCAGATACATGATATAAATCGGAAGACATGAAAGAACTAACAGAAACAATATGATGCTAAACTGATTTAAATAAATGAATTAATAAGCTAATACAAATGTAAAGTCTAGATAATCGGATAAATGTCTAAACAATCGGGTATATGATTAAATGAAGATATAAGGTTTAAATGGGTCTTCAATCTGCCGGTTCACTTCAACTGCTTGTACTTCACTTTAACTGATTGTAATCTGCAATGTTTCTGAAAAAAAAAAATCATTAGGCATTAGTTATATTACCAAATCATTAAGAACATAAAAATGATACTTTATCATGCACATGCATATGTTCATGCATACATTAAGACCTTCACATACTCATCATAATCACATACTTATTCTTATCACATATTTAGATATATACCTACTAATAAGTTATCATGCATAATAATGCATCCATTCTCACATTTCCTAATGCATTTATTATTAACATGCCTTCACACTCTTAACTATGCTAATATATATAAACTCTTTTAAGCATATTAGCATTCATGTTCGTGCATACTAATGCATTTACATATTCTCACGTATTTATACATATGCTTTTTCATTTATATGAACACATACCCTACTCATGCTTTTCATTATGTGCACATACATATGTATACTTATGCACATATATCTATGTACATATAAAATAAATTATCAATAAATAAAAAAACTTAAAAAAAATCAAACATATCATTATGTCTCTCTTTTCTCTCTATCGTTGTTTCTTTCTCTCTGTCTCTCTTTCTATGGACAGAATACCTCGATATCTCACAAAAGTGCGGGGTCGAATGACGGTGTTATCACTTATTAGTAACAATAACTTATTGAGAGTCCTGTTCACAATAAATAACATGATCTCAAATTAACGTGATCTTGTGCATTCCAAAAGTACAACGGGATTGGCCTTTTCCTCCGAACGTTGTACCATTGTGTGCTATGGACCTGCACAACGAGGGCGCTCTCCGAAGTATTTCTCTATGCCAACATAACAGGAGAAACTCCCAGGCACTTACGAAAAAGCTCAAAGAAGATACAGGCCATCCAAACATGATGCGCATACCCCGATACGTGCTGATGTTATCTGTGGCAAGAGAACCATGTATAGATTGTTTTACAGATTGTACATAACGCCTCGGTCCTGTCCAGATTAGATGGAACATGGATCCTTCTGCGTCTCTGGTGTTGAAGATATAGGAATATCATTACGCTCATGCTTATTTCAAGAAGCTTTGGCAGGTACATTACAGTTTCAACTTTGTTGAAGATCCTCTCATATATTTAAGAGTTGGTAAACAACCTTAAACAATAACTGCGCAGATTCGAAATTAGTCATTGTATATAGAGAAACATTTCTACGATTGTGAATACATAGTAGAGTAATTGTCGTCTTCGCAGGGAAATATGTATAGATAACGGTGCGGCCAGCGTAGGTGCACATAGTGTGTATATAAAACAGTATGCCTTTTCTCTCCCTCTCTTTCTCTCTCACGCGCGTACAGACCATCTCTCTCTGCGCTCTGCGCATGCTTTGAGCCCTATGCCAGGACAGAATCGTTCTCTCTCTAGCTTCTCTCTGTCGTGACTTGCATGCACACTACAGCGTCGCCACTCTCTCTCTCTCTCTTTCTCTCTCGGAGCAGATGCACGTATAAAGGAGGTGAAGGAAAACGAAGCAACAGAGGAAGATAAAATCTACCTGAAAAAAAAAATCATTAGGAAACTTGTAATAAACATAGACATATATATACACACAAAAATCTGTGCCTATCACTCTTTTAAATTTTACTTTATCCTATATCCACACTTTTGCCCACATTTATTCACCACACTTTAAATTAACTTTTCTCACATAACTCACTTGCTCCATTCTTTTACCCACTTTCATCTTTACCATTCATTTAAAGTTTCACTTTAACCTCCTTTAATTGCATCTTTTATTCAAACCACTCCTTAAATCCCTTTAGTTACACATCTTCTATAAACCATTCTTTTTCCTAGTACTCATACACACCACTAGATATTTATCCATTTCATTTATCATTTATAATTTAATTAGCTTCTTTCTTATTTTAAATAAATCATTTAATTTAAGTTTAGCGTAAGGGTTTAGTTAATTAGAACCTTAATATTAAAATGTAAACACACTATTAAGGTAACCAAGTAAATCATAATTTAGTTTTATAAGTTAACTAATGCTTAATTATAGATTAATTTCATTAAATAGTAGTTATTTTACCCCTTGAAACATACAAAAAACCCTAGAAAACCTACTAAAACCCTTCTGAAATCCATTGAAACCCTTTAAAATCTTTTCTGAACCCTATCATTAGCCATTAATATTTAAGTACACCCTAGCATTAACCCATTAGAATCATTTAAGATCCTTTGGATGAACCCTACTGACTTAAACTTATATAAACTTATGAAATCCTAGGGTTATATACCCATGTTTCCTGCATGTATAAATAGAACAACTCATTAAATATGAAATTAGAGTAAACCCGAATATGAACTTGTATTCTTTATCATTTCCTGTTCCTGCAAACACTTTCAAAGTAGTGAATTCCAATCAACACAATTGTTTAACAGTGATATAAAAGGTTTGAGATCACCAATAAAGTTGTTTTCATTTTCTCTGTCATTAACTGGAAAGTTGAAAACTTTCCGACATTCACCCCGGCCAAACCTGCACATCGTCCTCGATGGGCCAACCTGCAGATCATAGAAAGCAATATCAAATTCTTTTGAAACTTATTCATGATTCAAATTCAAATTGTCTATATATAAAAATGCTTCTATCATTAGTACATCTTCAAATAGCAAAGAAAACTTATAAAATTATGTAAACTTGAATTTAAACCTTTTCGTTCAATGCATGAATTGGAAACAGGTTTTAGAAAGAAACTATAGAAGTCATTCAAATAGTGTTCGTACTAACTCTCCTATTAACTCTGTTCATAAGTAAAGCATATGTTATATAGGCCTTCTATCCTCATTTCCTAACCATTTGCCATTAAGATACAAAAAACTAACTCCCCTCTAGCATACATCCGCCTTATATAGCCCGCTTTTTAAATCAGAAGTGATTTCGAGACCACAACTGATTTATTTGATTTTTCTTTTATCTCTTTTTTTTTTTTTTTTTTAAATCATAATTTTTCCTTTTTGTCATTTTTCGTCTTTTCATATGCAGCAACTATTAATGTACTGCTTTCAATTTTTCTTCGCAACTTTTTTGATGAAGGGGAAAGGCTTAACCCCTAATCAGAGCAAAGGATCTAGAGGTAAGCTAAAGCAGGAACTAGGATCTCTTTAGCTAAATGGGTCAGATTTAAGGAAGCTTACCTATATAAAACAAGTCTACTTCTACTAGGAGTTGCAAGTTAAGGGTTCCTTCAACTATCCATATGACAGCCATAGGTCTTCTAATCCCTATCTTCTTTTCAAGCACATCCCTACTTAAGTATAAATTCTACTTTTCATAATTTTAAGAGGTTTCTTAACCTATCTGAAGAATGTACATTTCTAATTATGATAATGCAGGGAAAAACAAAATTTAAAACATTAATCAGGGTTAGAACTGTTTCACCTTATCTATATTGATTCCATCTTTAGCATCGCCTTTCATCCAAAAATCGCTTTGATTGCTTAAATTTTAAACTGCATGTACTATCTTCAATCTCCTGCTATCAAGAAACAACATATAACTTCACAAGAAAATTAGTTAAAATAAAATTTCTATTTTCATACATAGAAAAGAAAAATTATATTTAACTAAAAATTTAAACATTATTTTTATTAAAACATTCATTCATCATTTTCTTCATCAAATAATAAATCATAATATTCTTCATTTCTTTGTTTAAATATTTTAACTCTTTTACCTGCAATTAAATTTTTAAGTGGAGTTCCATCTAACTCTCTTAAAGCATACGTTCCATTATCATAGGTTTTGACTACCACATAAGGTCCAAACCATCGTCTTTTAAGTTTCCTACGGGCATCATATTGAGAATCAAACGTACTATCATACAGTAAAACCCAATCATTAACATAAATCGGCTTTGGCCTTAACCTATGTTATTTATCAAAATACTTCTTATTTTTTAGTCGAGAATCTTTTAGTTTAACTATAGCCTCTTCTAAACGTTCATTCCCTTGCTCTAACTGCTGGATTCGCAGAGCTAATAAATCTTCTATCGATAAATTATCTTCCCATGGCAATGTAGTCCATGTAAGAATTTGCGTATGCACAGGGAATATCGGTTTCTGGCAATACATCAACTCTGCCGGCATATACCCCGTCGTTCTAGTGCAGGTCATTCTATCGGCCCACAACGCAAATGGCAGATAAGTTGGCCAATTCTTAATTTCTCCATTACAAGCTTTGGAAATTGCTTTAATAATAGGAGAATGTCCTCGCTCAATCTTCCCATTAGCTTCAGGGTTGTAAGCAGTAGTAAGGGCTAAGCGAATTCCATGCCTAGCAAAGAATTCTCTAGCCTCCTGTGCATCTAACTCTCCCCTATCAGCCACTACCTTTTCTACATAACCAAATCGTGAAATAACATCCTCAAGAAGAAAATTGCATACATTCAAGGTTGTCTTAGATCTTAAAGCTCGGCCTTCTACATGATTCGTAAGATCTTCACGTGCTAAGACTATATATCTCATCTTATTGATACCTTTGGGCATGGTAACTAAGTCTACAACCCATTTATAATGGATGCATGGTGGATAGGTAGGATGCAACGGATCCCTATGTTTGACTGAGGAATGAATCTGACATACGTCACATGAAGTAACATAATTTTTAACAGTAACATAAATTCCCGGCCACCAGTATCCTTCTCTAATTTTTTCATACGTAGCTACAAAACCTTTATGTCCTTCCCATAAAGTATCATGCATACTCTTCATGACTTGTAACTGAAGATCCTTAGTACCTAGTACTCGTTGAGGCAATCTAATTTTTCCCCTCGCATGTCTCCAAATGAAACCATCTTTCAGAAAAAAGTTGTAAGCTCTTTTCCTAATATTCCGAAATCTATTTGAAGACCATGAAGGTGCCCTAACCAAAGTACTTAAATACTTTCCAATATCCTGCCACTCTCCTTCGTATTCTTCAATATTAAATTGTTCATATGCGTATGCTTTAGAATCATAATTAATTGCATTTATTTCTAATTCTGTTTCTTCCTCATTATCAAATCTAGCTCGAGAAAGCATATCAGCCACAGGATTAGATTTACCTACAATATGTATCAAAACAGGATTTATAAACTTGATGTATGAAATCCATCTAAGCATGGCAATGTCAGGTGATGAACAGTTGGTAATCATTCCAATTAGAGGTAGACAATCTGTCTCAACTATTACATTTGCACCTATAAAATATTCTTTATCGGATTTTAATGCCGTCACTAAACCCCATAGTTCTCGTTTAATTTGCGGATAATTTCTTTGCGTATCGTGTAAAATCTTTGCTCCAAATCTCACAGCATACCTATTGCCCTCTTCATCGTCCTGACCAATAACCCATCCTATTCCTATAGGGCTCGCATCAACAGTTAAAATGATAGGCTTTTGATCAGTATAATCTACTCGCTTTAAAATAGGAGCTTCAAGAAGTAATTTCTTTAACTTTTTCATAGCTTTTGAGTGTTCTTCAGTCCAAAGAAACTTTCGATTCTTCCTTAGCAAAGCATAAAGACAGTTTGCAACATGTGCATAGTGTGGGATCCAGATGGCATAAAACACACAAGCACCAAGGAATCGTCTTACCTCACTAATATTACTACAGGTTTCAGAAATCTTGTTTATAGCGTCGACTTTAGGTGGATATGGCCTCCGACCGTAATGTCCACATAAATGCCCAACTATAAGTACCTCATTGACACCAAAAACAGATTTCTCAATGGAGAATGTGAGACCAACCTCTTCAAATCTCTGGAAAATCCTTTCACAGTCAGAGATATGATCTACTACAAACTTCCTGCAGCCAGAGGAATCTAAAGTTTCATCTTTCGCATTCTCAATACATCCTTTAATAGGAATGTCATCAATAAATGGCATGGCTATATTAGGAATGAAGTCATGTAATACTGAATTCATGGCGTTCATCATATGCGCTACTGAATTAGTAGCTCCTTGCGGCAAAGTGCACATGCGAACTAAGCCTAAAGGAGTTTTCATGGTCGTAATGTCTCTACTTTCAATAGCAAGCTGAAATTGATCGTAGCCAGAATACAAGTCTCCCATTGAGTAAATGGCATGACCAGCGAAGGCTTCAGCGAATTCTCCTACAATGGGCCCAGTACCTACATTCCTAATAGTAACCTTGTTAACAGGTTGTAAATCTTGAATGAACCGTAACTTGCCATTTTTCTTGGGAACAGTAAACCACCTATTTGAGTAGGGTGCAGACGATGGCTCTAAAATTCGCATGTGAATCTTTTCCTTAAGAAGCCGCATTAACTCTGGTAAATGGGCTTTCGGAACAGGTATGGGTCGAAGATTCCATGGAATGTGAGGCACTGTAAAGATGATCATTGGTGGTACAATTTTTGGGTCTACACAACCTATCTCATGGGAATATAAAGAAAATGCCTTTCCATGCTTTCTAATCACTCTTTGAAATAGTTCACGTTCCTCGGGTAACAAAAAATTTTCATCATTTCCTATTTTGATTAGCTTTAAAGTTTCTTCTGTGAAGGTATGACCTATATTTGTGCGCTCTCTTAAATAAGGATCATTGGTAACTTTCCTAAACTTCTCTTCACTCTCTCGTGGTAATGATTGGGCAATCGGTTTAATTTTTTTATCAACGGTTTTGTATTTTGTATTTACTTTTGCTTCCTTTTCATTACTCATGACAAATTTAATAATCAAATCATATTCCTCAATAGAATTTAAAAGTACAAATCTAAAATTTTCTTTTTCATGCAAAATATTTTGAAGTTCTTCAATCAATGAGTTTGAAGATAAAGTTTCAATTACGGTTTCAATGTGTTCATCAGATGAAATGAATCCTTTCTCTTTATAAAATTTTTCATAATGTTTTATAATTTTTTTTTAGGAATTTGTTTATAATGACTGAATTGCAAATATGATGAAGGGAAATACAAAGAAAAACTATCTAAAGTATCTACAGATGGGTGCGAGACATCAAACCAAGAACCACCGTTGTCTCGCTCAACAATGGCATCTAGGCAAAATTTTGATCATAATAAGTTCCAAACTCACGAAGAGGCATATGATCTTCACGTATCTTTTCATGAGAACAGATGGGCGTCTTCCTAATTTGCTCCCTATTTCGTACATGGTTTGGGCTGACTATCATAACTTGGAGCGATTGTAGATCATCTTTAGATCTAATTCTTGCGTATGCTGAGCCGTCATCTATTACTTTAGTCTCCATTCTGGCTTCACATATAAATGGTTGACCTAAGATAATTTCATAAGAGCAGTTGTCCTGAATGAAAAAGTGGAATGTCTCAGAGATTCCACCTATCATTAGAGGTATGTTGGCACATGCTCCTAGGAGTGATCCACAACCATTGTCCGCGGTTCGCATTATCCAGCCGTGATTTTTATCAATAGGCCATTTAAACTTATCATATAATCCTTTCGAAATCACATTGATTTCAGACCCAGAGTCAATTAAGGCTAAAGCAGAATATGATCTCTTCTGATTTCCTAAGTTAACTTTGATCTCCGGTGTGCCTCTCGCCCAAAAACTTTTTCTAAAATCACTCTCTGAGTTTTTTGTTTCGTCATCTGGTACAATCGGCCCTAAGAAATTTTTGTTCACATTACAGGTATTATCTTCTTCATCCTCTGAGTCTAAAGAAAGAGATTCATGAATCAAGTGAGTTACATCGGCAACATCTTGCATCTCTACCTCTTGTGACAGAGGGAATCTCTTCCTTTTAATTAGTTTAATAAAATTTTCCTTAAATTCAATTTTTGCTATTGAGAAGATTTGTTCTAAAGTCATTGTTACTGCACTTTTTAATAAGATGTCATACAATATTTCTTTCGAATCAACTTTTTGTTCAAGTTCAGAAATAAGAATAGCTTTCGGTACTCGTTTTGGTTTCTTTTCTGGTTTCTCTTCAGGTTTTGTTTCAGTTCTAGGAATTTGCTCTACTTTGTCTGATGTTTGAATTGGCTCACTAAACACAGGTTGTTTACCCTCCCTAATTTCTTTTCTTCGCTCCTCATTTGTTTTAGAACTTTCGCCTTGTTCAAACTGAACTTTCTTAGGCTTTGGCTCATCTCTCATCTTACTTCTAGTCATTCGTCTACCTGAATCATTTGTATCTTGCTCATCATCCCTCTTTCTTTTCTCTTCAACATTCGCAATATGCGAATATATCGAGAATTGATCGACAGGAGAGTTCCACGCAGTTTTCTGCATAATATCATCTCTCGCCTTTATCAAAGCTTCAATTGAGTAGTTCCTCGTTTCCCTTGTTTGTTCAGAATCAGAGTCACTATCAACATATTCTAGTTTAACAGCAGAAGCAGATTTCGAAGACTCAGAAAGGTTTTCATACAGCTTCTGCATCCCTCCCTTTCCCCAATTGGCAGCTAAGGGTAAATGTGTTCTATAGTCGCACAATCGCTTGTCAATATCAATTACAAGTCTTTTCTCTTTCGCATCTTTCAATGCTTCACATGTATAAGTCAAATGATATGTGGCATCGCACCAGATACATCTCCTCACATTGGCATTTCTCCTTTCATTGAAATTTCTTTGGTTAAATGCTTGAGGAATCGGTTGAGGAATTGGTTGGGGTACAACTGGAGGATTAGGAGGTATAAAAGGTGGATTAGGAGGTACAAATGGATGATTGAGAGCTACTAATGGTGGATTTGGAGCATTTACTGGTTGAGGATAAATAGTCGGATGAGCTTGTATTGCAGGTTTATCTTGAAGGTTTAAAGCATACACCACATTCTGCAAAGCCGCTACCTCTTTAGACATATTCTCGTGCATATGCATCATATTGTCCAACTTGTTAAACAAAATCTCAAATTGTAACTCGGTTGGTACTCTAGATGTAGATGTTGTAGGCTCAGCTTTTGAATCTATATGTGTATCCGTCGTTGCCTGAATCGGAGGAAAACTGGAAGATGGTTGAGACATCGATTCATAAAGGAGTGTTTTACGTTGGATCATGTGAGCAACCGCCTCAACTACAGTTTTCACTACACCCCAGTCATCTGTAAGCCCATATTTCTTTCCCGGTTCTTCAATCCTACGCTCAACCTCTACCCTTATATCTGGAGTCAAGATTTTAAGGAAATATAAAATGATATCTGGGGTAAGGGCAACCCTATCCTGTTCAGGTAATTGAGAGAATCTTTTCATAAATTCGCCATGGAGTTGAGTTAAAGAAATGTGAGGCTTAGGTGAACTAATCCATTTCATAAATCCTTCTCTACTATGTTGACTGTAGTCTTCTAAGTAGAATTCCTTATGCAGCTCTTTTCTAAACTCATCCCATTCCTTATTGTCATGTATATCTATAATAGCTTTTACAGTACCTATGGTCAGACGTCCAAGATAGGATTTCCACTTTGTTTCAGGTAAACCGTGTAACTTAGCTAATTCCTCAAACGTGTCTAAATAATTTGTAACATTCATACCAGTAAATTTTCCTTTATCTTTTAATAACGTTTCAACTACTTTTTGTCCTTGCGTCTCGTGCATCATAGTTTGAAATAGCTCGTCTATTTTTGAAGTTTGTTTTGACCTAGCTTGAACAATTCTAACTATATCTTGAACTTCTTTTGTTACTCTTTCCTTATGTTCAAATACTAATTCTGAGATTCCGTTAGAGTCCAGTTTGTTAAGTTTATACTATGCCAATATGCTTCAAGTAAAGCTATGATTAACGCACAGTTGCCTTCAACCTAAACCAATAATTTAACTTTAAATACAATTATGTATGCAAGAATGTAAGAGTAAAGAAATTATACCAACTGCTTGAAGATGAGGCTCAAAAAGTGCTTTTTGTGAAATTCAATACATTTATTGATTTGAATCAAAACCTAAATACATAGTTTGCTAAAAATGGGTGCAAACGTTTTGTGCGTCAATTGTTGATGAAAGGGGTGGCGCGACGAGGTTCTCCTATTTGCCAATCTTCGTGGAGGCACTCAGGTCACCAGACCAGCCCTCAACACCAAGAAGATTGCAAGCGCACGTAAATGCCACAGCTTCCAGGGATGAAGACGCAGCTGCACTGATGTAAAATCGTATGAATGTATATGCAATGCAAACTGATAATATCCGTCTGAGTCGCAAGCCGATCTTCACATCGGGTTCACCAATGTCGGGTCGTGAGGGATGCTCGGATGGTGGATCAAGTCATCCGCCTAAATCGTTCGGCACACGCAGGGTGTCTGTAGCGGACTCAGACTACGGACCATAGGAACAAGCTGCTTTATATCTGGCAATAGCTATCTGTTTGGGTGTTAATAATGACTCTTCGGTTAACTGATCTTTAACTACCTCTTCTATTGTAGCTTCTAATGGGTTTGGTTGAGTTTGTCTAACTAAAGTTGGTGGAAATAAATCTTCACTACTTTGTGATTCAGGAGATGCAATGGAAGAAAATGCTAGGAATGTAATTAAACAGTGGTCATAAGATAAAGACACTAATGATTTCGAAGTAATATTGTTCTTCTAACACTAATTCAACGGATTCGGTTGTAGGCTCAATGATGTTATTACTACTGTGTTCAGATACATGATATAAATCGGAAGACATGAAAGAACTAACAGAAACAATATGATGCTAAACTGATTTAAATAAATGAATTAATAAGCTAATACAAATGTAAAGTCTAGATAATCGGATAAATGTCTAAACAATCGGGTATATGATTAAATGAAGATATAAGGTTTAAATGGGTCTTCAATCTGCCGGTTCACTTCAACTGCTTGTACTTCACTTTAACTGATTGTAATCTGCAATGTTTCTGAAAAAAAAAAATCATTAGGCATTAGTTATATTACCAAATCATTAAGAACATAAAAATGATACTTTATCATGCACATGCATATGTTCATGCATACATTAAGACCTTCACATACTCATCATAATCACATACTTATTCTTATCACATATTTAGATATATACCTACTAATAAGTTATCATGCATAATAATGCATCCATTCTCACATTTCCTAATGCATTTATTATTAACATGCCTTCACACTCTTAACTATGCTAATATATATAAACTCTTTTAAGCATATTAGCATTCATGTTCGTGCATACTAATGCATTTACATATTCTCACGTATTTATACATATGCTTTTTCATTTATATGAACACATACCCTACTCATGCTTTTCATTATGTGCACATACATATGTATACTTATGCACATATATCTATGTACATATAAAATAAATTATCAATAAATAAAAAAACTTAAAAAAAATCAAACATATCATTATGTCTCTCTTTTCTCTCTATCGTTGTTTCTTTCTCTCTGTCTCTCTTTCTATGGACAGAATACCTCGATATCTCCCTCTCTTTCTCTCTCACGCGCGTACAGACCATCTCTCTCTGCGCTCTGCGCATGCTTTGAGCCCTATGCCAGGACAGAATCGTTCTCTCTCTAGCTTCTCTCTGTCGTGACTTGCATGCACACTACAGCGTCGCCACTCTCTCTCTCTCTCTTTCTCTCTCGGAGCAGATGCACGTATAAAGGAGGTGAAGGAAAACGAAGCAACAGAGGAAGATAAAATCTACCTGAAAAAAAAAATCATTAGGAAACTTGTAATAAACATAGACATATATATACACACAAAAATCTGTGCCTATCACTCTTTTAAATTTTACTTTATCCTATATCCACACTTTTGCCCACATTTATTCACCACACTTTAAATTAACTTTTCTCACATAACTCACTTGCTCCATTCATTTACCCACTTTCATCTTTACCATTCATTTAAAGTTTCACTTTAACCTCCTTTAATTGCATCTTTTATTCAAACTACTCCTTAAATCCCTTTAGTTACACATCTTCTATAAACCATTCTTTTTCCTAGTACTCATACACACCACTAGATATTTATCCATTTCATTTATCATTTATAATTTAATTAGCTTCTTTCTTATTTTAAATAAATCATTTAATTTAAGTTTAGCGTAAGGGTTTAATTAATTAGAACCTTAATATTAAAATGTAAACACACTATTAAGGTAACCAAGTAAATCATAATTTAGTTTTATAAGTTAACCAATGCTTAATTATAGATTAATTTCATTAAATAGTAGTTATTTTACCCCTTGAAACATACAAAAAACCCTAGAAAACCTACTAAAACCCTTCTGAAATCCATTGAAACCCTTTAAAATCTTTTCTGAACCCTATCATTAGCCATTAATATTTAAGTACACCCTAGCATTAACCCATTAGAATCATTTAAGATCCTTTGGATGAACCCTACTGACTTAAACTTATATAAACTTATGAAATCCTAGGGTTATATACCCATGTTTCCTGCATGTATAAATAGAACAACTCATTAAATATGAAATTAGAGTAAACCCGAATATGAACTTGTATTCTTTATCATTTTCTGTTCCTGCAAACACTTTCAAAGTAGTGAATTCCAATCAACACAATTGTTTAACAGTGATATAAAAGGTTTGAGATCACCAATAAAGTTGTTTTCATTTTCTCTGTCATTAACTGGAAAGTTGAAAACTTTCCGACATTCGCCCCGGCCAAACCTGCACATCGTCCTCGATGGGCCAACCTGCAGATCATAGAAAGCAATATCAAATTCTTTTGAAACTTATTCATGATTCAAATTCAAATTGTCTATATATAAAAATGCTTCTATCATTAGTACATCTTCAAATAGCAAAGAAAACTTATAAAATTATGTAAACTTGAATTTAAACCTTTTCGTTCAATGCATGAATTGGAAACAGGTTTTAGAAAGAAACTATAGAAGTCATTCAAATAGTGTTCGTACTAACTCTCCTATTAACTCTGTTCATAAGTAAAGCATATGTTATATAGGCCTTCTATCCTCATTTCCTAACCATTTGCCATTAAGATACAAAAAACTAACTCCCCTCTAGCATACATCCGCCTTATATAGCCCGCTTTTTAAATCAGAAGTGATTTCGAGACCACAACTGATTTATTTGATTTTTCTTTTATCTCTTTTTTTTTTTTTTTTTTTTAATCATAATTTTTCCTTTTTGTCATTTTTTGTCTTTTCATATGCAGCAACCATTAATGTACTGCTTTCAATTTTTCTTCGCAACTTTTTTGATGAAGGGGAAAGGCTTAACCCCTAATCAGAGCAAAGGATCTAGAGGTAAGCTAAAGCAGGAACTAGGATCTCTTTAGCTAAATGGGTCAGATTTAAGGAAGCTTACCTATATAAAACAAATCTACTTCTACTAGGAGTTGCAAGTTAAGGGTTCCTTCAACTATTTATATGACAGTCATAGGTCTTCTAATCCCTATCTTCTTTTCAAGCACATCCCTACTTAAGTATAAATTCTACTTTTCATAATTTTAAGAGGTTTCTTAACCTATCTGAAGAATGTACATTTATAATTATGATAATGTAGGGAAAAACAAAATTTAAAACATTAATCAGGGTTAGAACTGTTTCACCTGATCTATATTGATTCCATCTTTAGCATCGCCTTTCATCCAAAAATCGCTTTGATTGCTTAAATTTTAAACTGCATGTACTATCTTCAATCTCCTGCTATCAAGAAACAACATATAACTTCACAACAAAATTAGTTAAAATAAAATTTCTATTTTCATACATAGAAAAGAAAAATTATATTTAACTAAAAATTTAAACATTATTTTTATTAAAACATTCATTCATCATTTTCTTCATCAAATAATAAATCATAATATTCTTCATTTCTTTGTTTAAATATTTTAACTCTTTTACCTGCAATTAAATTTTTAAGTGGAGTTCCATCTAACTCTCTTAAAGCATACGTTCCATTATCATAGGTTTTGACTACCACATAAGGTCCAAACCATCGTCTTTTAAGTTTCCTACGGGCATCATATTGAGAATCAAACGTACTATCATACAGTAAAACCCAATCATTAACATAAATCGGCTTTGGCCTTAACCTATGTGATTTATCAAAATACTTCTTATTTTTTAGTCGAGAATCTTTTAGTTTAACTATAGCCTCTTCTAAACGTTCATTCCCTTGCTCTAACTGCTGGATTCGCAGAGCTAATAAATCTTCTATCGACAAATTATCTTCCCATGGCAATGTAGTCCATGTAAGAATTTGCGTATGCACAGGGAATATCGGTTTCTGGCAATACATCAACTCTGCCGGCATATACCCCGTCGTTCTAGTGCAGGTCATTCTATCAGCCCACAACGCAAATGGCATATAAGTTGGCCAATTCTTAATTTCTCCATTACAAGCTTTGGAAATTGCTTTAATAATAGGAGAATGCCCTCGCTCAATCTTCCCATTAGCTTTAGGGTTGTAAGCAGTAGTAAGGGCTAAGCGAATTCCATGCCTAGCAAAGAATTCTCTAGCCTCCTGTGCATCTAACTCTCCCCTATCAGCCACTACCTTTTCTACATAACCAAATCGTGAAATAACATCCTCAAGAAGAAAATTGCATACATTCAAGGTTGTCTTAGATCTTAAAGCTCGGCCTTCTACATGATTCGTAAGATCTTCACGTGCTAAGACTATATATCTCATCTTATTGATACCTTTGGGCATGGTAACTAAGTCTACAACCCATTTATAATGGATGCATGGTGGATAGGTAGGATGCAACAGATCCCTATGTTTGACTGAGGAATGAATCTGACATACGTCACATGAAGTAACATAATTTTTAACAGTAACATAAATTCCTGGCCACCAGTATCCTTCTCTAATTTTTTCATACGTAGCTACAAAACCTTTATGTCCTGCCCATAAAGTATCATGCATACTCTTCATGACTTGTAACTGAAGATCCTTAGTACCTAGTACTCGTTGAGGCAATCTAATTTTTCCCCTCGCATGTCTCCAAATGAAACCATCTTTCAGAAAAAAGTTGTAAGCTCTTTTCCTAATATTCCGAAATCTATTTGAAGACCATGAAGGTGCCCTAACCAAAGTACTTAAATACTTTCCAATATCCTGCCACTCTCCTTCGTATTCTTCAATATTAAACTGTTCATATGCGTATGCTTTAGAATCATAATTAATTGCATTTATTTCTAATTCTGTTTCTTCCTCATTATCAAATCTAGCTTGAGAAAGCATATCAGCCACAGGATTAGATTTACCTGCAATATGTATCAAAACAGGATTTATAAACTTGATGTATGAAATCCATCTAAGCATGGCAATGTCAGGTGATGAACAGTTGGTAATCATTCCAATTAGAGGTAGACAACCTGTCTCAACTATTACATTTGCACCTATAAAATATTCTTTATCGGATTTTAATGCTGTTACTAAACCCCATAGTTCTCGTTTAATTTGCGGATAATTTCATTGCGTATCGTGTAAAATCTTTGCTCCAAATCTCACAGCATACCTATTGCCCTCTTCATCGTCCTGACCAATAACCCATCCTATTCCTATAGGGCTCGTATCAACAGTTAAAATGATAGGCTTTTGATCAGTATAATCTACTCGCTTTAAAATAGGAGCTTCAAGAAGTAATTTCTTTAACTTTTTCATAGCTTTTGAGTGTTCTTCAGTCCAAAGAAACTTTCGATTCTTCCTTAGCAAAGCATAAAGACAGTTTGCAACATGTGCATAGTGTGGGATCCAGATGGCATAAAACACACAAGCACCAAGGAATCGTCTTACCTCACTAATATTACTACAGGTTTCAGAAATCTTGTTTATAGCGTCGACTTTAGGTGGATATGGCCTCCGACCGTAATGTCCACATAAATGCCCAACTATAAGTACCTCATTGACACCAAAAACAGATTTCTCAATGGAGAATGTGAGACCAACCTCTTCAAATCTCTGGAAAATCCTTTCACAGTCAGAGATATGATCTACTACAAACTTCCTGCAGCCAGAGGAATCTAAAGTTTCATCTTTCGCATTCTCAATACATCCTTTAATAGGAATGTCATCAATAAATGGCATGGCTATATTAGGAATGAAGTCATGTAATACTGAATTCATGGCGTTCATCATATGCGCTACTGAATTAGTAGCTCCTTGCGGCAAAGTGCACATGCGAACTAAGCCTAAAGGAGTTTTCATGGTCGTAATGTCTCTACTTTCAATAGCAAGCTGAAATTGATCGTAGCCAGAATACAAGTCTCCCATTGAGTAAATGGCATGACCAGTGAAGGCTTCAGCGAATTCTCCTACAATGGGCCAAGTACCTACATTCCTAATAGTAACCTTGTTAACAGGTTGTAAATCTTGAATGAACCGTAACTTGCCATTTTTCTTGGGAACAGTAAACCACCTATTTGAGTAGGGTGCAGACGATGGCTCTAAAATTCGCATGTGAATCTTTTCCTTAAGAAGTCGTATTAACTCTGGTAAATGGGCTTTCGGAACAGGTATGGGTCGAAGATTCCATGGAATGTGAGGCACTGTAAAGATGATCATTGGTGGTACAATTTTTGGGTCTACACAACCTATCTCATGGGAATATAAAGAAAATGCCTTTCCATGCTTTCTAATCACTCTTTGAAATAGTTCACGTTCCTCGGGTAACAAAAAATTTTCATCATTTCCTATTTTGATTAGCTTTAAAGTTTCTTCTGTGAAGGTATGACCTATATTTGTGCGCTCTCTTAAATAAGGATCATTGGTAACTTTCCTAAACTTCTCTTCACTGTCTCCTGGTAATGATTGGGCAATCGGTTTAATTTTTTTATCAACGGTTTTGTATTTTGTATTTACTTTTGCTTCCTTTTCATTACTCATGACAAATTTAATAATCAAATCATATTCCTCAATAGAATTTAAAAGTACAAATCTAAAATTTTCTTTTTCATGCAAAATATTTTGAAGTTCTTCAATCAATGAGTTTGAAGATAAAGTTTCAATTACGGTTTCAATGTGTTCATCAGATGAAATGAATCCTTTCTCTTTATAAAATTTTTCATAATGTTTTATAATTTTTTTTTAGGAATTTGTTTATAATGACTGAATTGCAAATATGATGAAGGGAAATACAAAGAAAAACTATCTAAAGTATCTACAGATGGGTGCGAGACATCAAACCAAGAACCACCGTTGTCTCGCTCAACAATGGCATCTAGGCAAAATTTTGATCATAATAAGTTCCAAACTCACGAAGAGGCATATGATCTTCACGTATCTTTTCATGAGAACAGATGGGCGTCTTCCTAATTTGCTCCCCATTTCGTACATGGTTTGGGCTGACTATCATAACTTGGAGCGATTGTAGATCATCTTTAGATCTAATTCTTGCGTATGCTGAGCCGTCATCTATTACTTTAGTCTCCATTCTGGCTTCACATATAAATGGTTGACCTAAGATAATTTCATAAGAGCAGTTGTCCTGAATGAAAAAGTGGAATGTCTCAAAGATTCCACCTATCATTAGAGGTATGTTGGCACATGCTCCTAGGAGTGATCCACAACCATTGTCCGCGGTTCGCATTATCTAGCCGTGATTTTTATCAATAGGCCATTTAAACTTATCATATAATCCTTTCGAAATCACATTGATTTCAGACCCAGAGTCAATTAGGGCTAAAGCAGAATATGATCTCTTCTGATTTCCTAAGTTAACTTTAATCTCCGGTGTGCCTCTCGCCCAAAAACTTTTTCTAAAATCACTCTCTGAGTTTTTTGTTTCGTCATCTGGTACAATCGGCCCTAAGAAATTTTTGTTCACATTACAGGTATTATCTTCTTCATCCTCTGAGTCTAAAGAAAGAGATTCATGAATCAAGTGAGTTACATCGGCAACATCTTGCATCTCTACCTCTTGTGACAGAGGGAATCTCTTCCTTTTAATTAGTTTAATAAAATTTTCCTTAAATTCAATTTTTGCTATTGAGAAGATTTGTTCTAAAGTCATTGTTACTGCACTTTTTAATAAGATGTCATACAATATTTCTTTCGAATCAACTTTTTGGTCAAGTTCAAAAATAAGAATAGCTTTCGGTACTCGTTTTGGTTTCTTTTCTGGTTTCTCTTCAGGTTTTGTTTCAGTTCTAGGAATTTGCTCTACTTTGTCTGATGTTTGAATTGGCTCACTAAACACAGGTTGTTTACCCTCCCTAATTTCTTTTCTTCGCTCCTCATTTGTTTTAGAACTTTCGCCTTGTTCAAACTGAACTTTCTTAGGCTTTGGCTCATCTCTCATCTTACTTCTAGTCATTCGTCTACCTGAATCATTTGTATCTTGCTCATCATCCCTCTTTCTTTTCTCTTCAACATTCGCAATATGCGAATATATCGAGAATTGATCGACAGGAGAGTTCCACGCAGTTTTCTGCATAATATCATCTCTCGCCTTTATCAAAGCTTCAATTGAGTAGTTCCTCGTTTCCCTTGTTTGTTCAGAATCAGAGTCACTATCAACATATTCTAGTTTAACAGCAGAAGCAGATTTCGAAGACTCAGAAAGGTTTTCATACAGCTTCTGCATCCCTCCCTTTCCCCAATTGGCAGCTAAGGGTAAATGTGTTCTATAGTCGCACAATCGCTTGTCAATATCAATTACAAGTCTTTTCTCTTTCGCATCTTTCAATGCTTCACATGTATAAGTCAAATGATCTGTGGCATCGCACCAGATACATCTCCTCACATTGGCATTTCTCCTTTCATTGAAATTTCTTTGGTTAAATGCTTGAGGAATCGGTTGAGGAATTGGTTGGGGTACAACTGGAGGATTAGGAGGTATAAAAGGTGGATTAGGAGGTACAAATGGATGATTGAGAGCTACTAATGGTGGATTTGGAGCATTTACTGGTTGAGGATAAATAGTCGGATGAGCTTGTATTGCAGGTTTATCTTGAAGGTTTAAAGCATACACCACATTCTGCAAAGCCGCTACCTCTTTAGACATATTCTCGTGCATATGCATCATATTGTCCAACTTGTTAAACAAAATCTCAAATTGTAACTCGGTTGGTACTCTAGATGTAGATGTTGTAGGCTCAGCTTTTGAATCTATATGTGTATCCCTAGTTGCCTGAATCGGAGGAAAACTGGAAGATGGTTGAGACATCGATTCATAAAGGAGTGTTTTACGTTGGATCATGTGAGCAACCGCCTCAACTACAGTTTTCACTACACCCCAGTCATCTGTAAGCCCATATTTCTTTCCCGGTTCTTCAAGCCTACGCTCAACCTCTACCCTTATATCTGGAGTCAAGATTTTAAGGAAATATAAAATGATATCTGGGGTAAGGGCAACCCTATCCTGTTCAGGTAATTGAGAGAATCTTTTCATAAATTCGCCATGGAGTTGAGTTAAAGAAATGTGAGGCTTAGGTGAACTAATCCATTTCATAAATCCTTCTCTACTATGTTGACTGTAGTCTTCTAAGTAGAATTCCTTATGCAGCTCTTTTCTAAACTCATCCCATTCCTTATTGTCATGTATATCCATAATAGCTTTTACAGTACCTATGGCCAGACGTCCAAGATAGGATTTCCACTTTGTTTCAGGTAAACCGTGTAACTTAGCTAATTCCTCAAACGTGTCTAAATAATTTGTAACATTCATACCAGTAAATTTCCCTTTATCTTTTAATAACGTTTCAACTACTTTTTGTCCTTGCGTCTCGTGCATCATAGTTTGAAATAGCTCGTCCATTTTTGAAGTTTGTTTTGACCTAGCTTGAACAATTCTAACTATATCTTGAACTTCTTTTGTTACTCTTTCCTTATGTTCAGATACTAATTCTGAAATTCCGTTAGAGTCCAGTTTGTTAAGTTTATACTATGCCAATATGCTTCAAGTAAAGCTATGATTAACGCGCAGTTGCCTTCAACCTAGACCAATAATTTAACCTTAAATACAATTATGTATGCAAGAATGTAAGAGTAAAGAAATTATACCAACTGCTTGAAGATGAGGCTCAAAAAGTGCTTTTTGTGAAATTCAATATATTTATTGATTTGAATCAAAACCTAAATACATAGTTTGCTAAAAATGGATGCAAACGTTTTGTGCGTCAATTGTTGATGAAAGGGGTGGCGCGACGAGGTTCTCCTATTTGCCAATCTTCGTGGAGGCACTCAGGTCACCAGACCAGCCCTCAACACCAAGAAGATTGCAAGCGCACGTAAATGCCACAGCTTCCAGGGATGAAGACGCAGCTGCACTGATGTAAAATCGTATGAATGTATATGCAATGCAAACTGATAATATCCGTCTGAGTCGCAAGCGGATCTTCACATCGGGTTCACCAATGTCGGGTCGTGAGGGATGCTCGGATGGTGGATCAAGTCATCCGCCTAAATCGTTCGGCACACGCAGGGTGTCTATAGCGGACTCAGACTACGGACCATAGGAACAAGTTGCTTTATATCTGGCAATAGCTATCTATTTGGGTGTTAATAATGACTCTTCGGTTAACTGATCTTTAACTACCTCTTCTATTGTAGCTTCTAATGGGTTTGGTTGAGTTTGTCTAACTAAAGTTGGTGGAAATAAATCTTCACTACTTTGTGATTCAGGAGATGCAATGGAAGAAAATGCTAGGAATGTAATTAAACAGTGGTCATAAGATAAAGACACTAATGATTTCGAAGTAATATTGTTCTTCTAACACTAATTTGACGGATTCGGTTGTAGGCTCAATGATGTTATTACTACTGTGTTCAGATACATGATATAAATCGGAAGACATGAAAGAACTAACAGAAACAATATGATGCTAAACTGATTTAAATAAATGAATTAATAAGCTAATACAAATGTAAAGTCTAGATAATCGGATAAATGTCTAAACAATCGGGTAAATGATTAAATGAAGATATAAGGTTTAAATGGGTCTTCAATGTGCCGGTTCACTTCAACTGCTTGTACTTCACTTTAACTGATTGTAATCTGCAATGTTTCTGAAAAAAAAAAATCATTAGGCATTAGTAATATTACCAAATCATTAAGAACATAAAAATGATACTTTATCATGCACATGCATATGTTCATGCATACATTAAGACCTTCACATACTCATCATAATCACATACTTATTCTTATCACATATTTAGATATATACCTACTAATAAGTTATCATGCATAATAATGCATCCATTCTCACATTTCCTAATGCATTTATTATTAACATGCCTTCACATTCTTAACTATGCTAATATATATAAACTCTTTTAAGCATATTAGCATTCATGTTCGTGCATACTAATGCATTTACATATTCTCACGTATTTATACATATGCTTTTTCATTTATATGAACACATACCCTACTCATGCTTTTCATTATGTGCACATACATATGTATACTTATGCACATATATCTATGTACATATAAAATAAATTATCAATAAATAAAATAACTTAAAAAAAATCAAACATATCATTATGTCTCTCTTTTCTCTCTATCGTTGTTTCTTTCTCTCTGTCTCTCTTTCTATGGACAGAATACCTCGATATCTCACAAAAGTGCGGGGTCGAATGACGGTGTTATCACTTATTAGTAACAATAACTTATTGAGAGTCCTGTTCACAATAAATAACATGATCTCAAATTAACGTGATCTTGTGCATTCCAAAAGTACAACGGGATTGGCCTTTTCCTCCGAACGTTGTACCATTGTGTGCTATGGACCTGCACAACGAGGGCGCTCTCCGAAGTATTTCTCTATGCCAACATAACAGGAGAAACTCCCAGGCACTTACGAAAAAGCTCAAAGAAGATACAGGCCATCCAAACATGATGCGCATACCCCGATACGTGCTGATGTTATCTGTGGCAAGAGAACCATGTATAGATTGTTTTACAGATTGTACATAACGCCTCGGTCCTGTCCAGATTAGATGGAACATGGATCCTTCTGCGTCTCTGGTGTTGAAGATATAGGAATATCATTACGCTCATGCTTATTTCAAGAAGCTTTGGCAGGTACATTACAGTTTCAACTTTGTTGAAGATCCTCTCATATATTTAAGAGTTGGTAAACAACCTTAAACAATAACTGCGCAGATTCGAAATTAGTCATTGTATATAGAGAAACATTTCTACGATTGTGAATACATAGTAGAGTAATTGTCGTCTTCGCAGGGAAATATGTATAGATAACGGTGCGGCCAGCGTAGGTGCACATAGTGTGTATATAAAACAGTATGCCTTTTCTCTCCCTCTCTTTCTCTCTCATGCGCGTACAGACCATCTCTCTCTGCGCTCTGCGCATGCTTTGAGCCCTATGCCAGGACAGAATCGTTCTCTCTCTAGCTTCTCTCTGTCGTGACTTGCATGCACACTACAGCGTCGCCACTCTCTCTCTCTCTCTTTCTCTCTCGGAGCAGATGCACGTATAAAGGAGGTGAAGGAAAACGAAGCAACAGAGGAAGATAAAATCTACCTGAAAAAAAAAATCATTAGGAAACTTGTAATAAACATAGACATATATATACACACAAAAATCTGTGCCTATCACTCTTTTAAATTTTACTTTATCCTATATCCACACTTTTGCCCACATTTATTCACCACACTTTAAATTAACTTTTCTCACATAACTCACTTGCTCCATTCTTTTACCCACTTTCATTTTTACCATTCATTTAAAGTTTCACTTTAACCTCCTTTAATTGCATCTTTTATTCAAACTACTCCTTAAATCCCTTTAGTTACACATCTTCTATAAACCATTCTTTTTCCTAGTACTCATACACACCACTAGATATTTATCCATTTCATTTATCATTTATAATTTAATTAGCTTCTTTCTTATTTTAAATAAATCATTTAATTTAAGTTTAGTGTAAGGGTTTAATTAATTAGAACCTTAATATTAAAATGTAAACACACTATTAAGGTAACCAAGTAAATCATAATTTAGTTTTATAAGTTAACCAATGCTTAATTATAGATTAATTTCATTAAATAGTAGTTATTTTACCCCTTGAAACATACAAAAAATCCTAGAAAACTTACTAAAACCCTTCTGAAATCCATTGAAACCCTTTAAAATCTTTTTTGAACCCTATCATTAGCCATTAATATTTAAGTACACCCTAGCATTAACCCATTAGAATCATTTAAGATCCTTTGGATGAACCCTACTGACTTAAACTTATATACACTTATGAAATCCTAGGGTTATATACCCATGTTTCCTGCGTGTATAAATAGAACAACTCATTAAATATGAAATTAGAGTAAACCCGAATATGAACTTGTATTCTTTATCATTTCCTATTCCTGCAAACACTTTCAAAGTAGTGAATTCCAATCAACACAATTGTTTAACAGTGATATAAAAGGTTTGAGATCACCAATAAAGTTGTTTTCATTTTCTCTGTCATTAACTGGAAAGTTGAAAACTTTCCGACAACGCTCAATCACAAGTACCCATGAAGGTGGTTGCATGCATTCCGAGGACCAAGATAGTTAGACATTCGAATGGATGTATATTATTCTCATTAATCAAAAGAATTACATATAGTCTTTTAGGGGGATGTTCACACCCTTTGAGATCTCTCCTTTCAGGCTTCAATTTCACCCTTAGAATAGGGATTTTATTCATTAATCAACCCATACCACTCATAAGTGCAATGCACACATGCCTCCTAACACTTTCAGTGGGTACACCCATGCATGTGTGAAAAAATCATCAATAAAAGCCACAAACTAAAGGTATTTCTCAAAAGAGAGTGTGTGCATAGGTCCGCAAACATCAATGTGAACAAGCTGCAATTTTTTAGTAGCTCAAATTGAACCATATTTTGGGAATGAGGAACACTACGTTTTGCCCAAAATACAATCTTCATAAACATGTTTACCAGGTGCCTCAAGTTTGGGCAGAGAGGACACCATTTCAGATTTTTGAAGGTGTAGCAAACTAGAAAAATTTAGATGATCAAAGCATGCATTCCAAATCTTGCATCTAAGATAGCATGACAATCATGTACTACACATGTTGAATCATTCACAAATTTTTCTTAGTCTATGAGATTATATAGCCCACGACATAAAATGCCAGAAGCAATAATAACATCACCATTTGCAAATCATGAATTGTACATCTGTCATCAACAAATTTCACAACCAAGCCGATCTTGACTAATGTTGAAACTGATAATAGATTTTTCTTGATCTCTAGCATAAATAAAGCATCTAACAATGTAAAAGAACAACCATCAATAGTAGTGAGAATGATCTTACCAACTATGATGATAGGATAAGAGGAGTTTTTGGTGCATGTGTTAGTATTCCTTGTAGGGGTAGGCTCAAGTGAAGTGAAGAAACTGTGTTGTGGGGTAGTATGTTTGGTTGGCCCACTATCAAAGTACCAAACATCTGAGTTTATTGTAGACATACATTATTCATGAGAAGATGGATCATAATTACAAACAATAGTAAATTCCCATTATTGATTCTGCACAAGATTAACAGACTCTATTTTGGGTGTAGAGGCCTGTGCAACAACCATTCTAGCCTCTTTCTTCTTTGCCTCTTTCGCAACAAGCTTTGGAAAACTCTTTATGACATAATCATTTCCTTTATAATATTTACAAAAAAAAGTCTACTTTTCTGTTTTCTTCTTGTCTTTCTCATCATTCTTTGATTGTGCAGAATTAGTAGCTTTTTGCTTACTAGTAAATGAGCTCCATTTACATTTGCCCTTCTAACTAGCCAAGGAAGCTTGATCTACAACACACATAATGGACCTATTCTAACTAGACTGATCTTCCTACCATAGAACATAGACTAAAGTGTTGACTTGCTTTGATACCAATTGTTGGAGTTTGAGGTCTGCGGAAGCACACGAACAACACAAGGAAGGAGAAGAAGCTTGGATCATAACACACAATACCGAATGTATTACCAATTGAATGTACAAAGATAAGTTACTCGTTATGGTTATAGGTTTATGTGCCGTAGCGTAGGTTTCACGGTCTCGAGCTTTCTTCTCAAGCAGCAGAAACAGCCACTAATATGAGTTTTCATTAGCGTGACAATCAACTTAAAGAAACTTCACGATGACCCAAGCCGATTTGCTCTTATCATTGACCCTGAAAGTGATCAAAAGTCATCTACCTGCCATAAAGGAGATGGATGACTTGGAACTAATATACAAGCCGGGGGAAAAAACCTCCTAAAGAGGAAAAAAAGTGCCCTGGCAATCCTAGTGTTTTCACACATATCACTACCAAAATATATCAACTAAGGTAAATGGCTCAAATACCACCACCTTAAGGAGTATGTATAAAAGTTATGGTTTGACCATCAAAGACAGCCCACAAAAATATAACAATCCATATTCCTTTAACTAAATAGAGAAGAGCACTCTTCACGTTGTTAACAAGCTTTGGCTATGCATTTTGCACATGTCTTATTCGCCTCTCATGATCTGTGGGATACCCAAACCTTTGGTATCCTTGGATAGACACATGCACTAAAATTTATGTTACAAATTTGTTTCTTGTTGCAATACATAATCTAGAAGCAATTCAAACACGAGATAAACAAGTATTTCTACGGTGTCCTTGGAGGGATGAAATGGAGTCATCCGATTGCGCATGCACTGAGGGATTCATCTCATATACCATACCAAACATGCTTTTCAAGCCTACATATTTTTTGGTGCATTCTTTTCTTTCCACAAGTGACAACAACTTCCTTCTATTAGGTTGTTGTTAGTGCAGACTATTGTAATGACTATTTTTTGAAATTGTATTCCCAAAACTCTATAAATAGTCTGGATGTAAACATGTCTTTAGATTTCATAGGATTTTTGGGTGTAACTACCAAATTCTTGTATATGAGCAATTGAGGGATGTAACTGTAAGAGAGATTATTAGAGTTATGTGACACGAAGTTACCATTCCAATGGAGAGATTATACCAAAAGATGGTCTCTACACTCTAATGTTATATTGGATCTTATTAATGAAGAACTGAATTGTTTCTTGTGACATTACAATATTCTTTTTCTCTCATTATTTATCATTTCTTTCTTTCTTTCATTTGATGATTAATATTTTGTGAGGAAGTAGTGTAGTACTATCCAAAAGGGAACGAAAACTCATATTTAGTCTATTCGAGATAGAATCCCCATTCCCATAATCATAGTTTGTAGAAAAGTCTTTATAACCATCAAACATTGGCAATCATGATGAGATGGGATGCCAATGGTGAACATAGACTGTAGAAAATTCTTTGAGTCAATTACAGTGATGGAGAGGTGCAATGCTAAGGTGTTCTGGTACATGGTTTCATTAGGGTAAAGAGGTACGAGAGAAGGTTTTTGAAGTGTGATTCAAGGTAGTGTATAGATCTTGGGGAGTTGGCATTCACTAGTGTAGAATGAACTAGTTTTATATCCATTAATCATGCAACTCTTAGAAGTACAAGTGGTGTTGAGGCTGCAAATTTTCAGGTGGAAAGGAGGAGGAATATGTGATAAAAAAGGGAATCAAAGAGGTTGGAACATAAGAAACATTAGGATTCTGAGCCATTTTTAGTTCTTCTTGACCTCCTCTAAGTAAAGAAGTTAAAGCAACAACAAGTACTACAAGTGGAAGAGTGTAAACAAGTGGTGATTGATATTAATCTAGAGTCCATGAAGGAAATCAACCAAAAATAAGTGACCACATCACAGAGATCTTATCATTAATTCCTACAGATGAGGAGTGATCAAATTGGTGGTTTCTTGCAGTGATGGCTAACCCATGACATCATATTACTAGGATGCAATTTAATAGATTCGATGATAAAATCGAAGATGATCCAAATGTTCATGTCATATTATTAATACCTAGTGGACATTATTAGAATGTAGTCAAGATGATGCCAAAAAGTGTTAGGTTTTCCATGCTACATTAGGTAGTGAAGCAACACAATGGGCTTACAAAATTTGCCTTTGGATCATTTTACTACATGCATAGATTTATCTTATGCTTTTCTACACCAATTTAAGAAATAAGAAACTATAGGATTTGTTTATAATATTACACTATATGGTTCAACAACATAATCAATCAACCATTGATTATGCTTCTTTATTTAGAATCACCTTACAATAGACTTTGGACCAGCAACATCCTCTAGTAGACATGGTTCACCATTGGTTCATTGACGAACTCAACTTGATTTGGAAGGAAAATGTTTGCATATATGTTTTAGATGGCACTTGGACTTATGGATCAAATTATTAATACTACAAACCAATTTGAACATTCTTTAACAATGATAAAATTGTATACACAATAGACCTACAACTATCACTTTGGTACCATCCAATGTGGTAACAAATTCATTTAAGCAAATTTATTGTATTATGCAATTTGTAATGTGATAGATCATAGTATCGAGCACTATATGTATAATGCTAGCAACAAGACTGGCATAGTTAATCAGGTGCATCCTGATATTTGGTAGTCTAGAGTGTGACACCAAGCATCATATGTAGGTATAGTAAGGCCTATAGAGTGGTAACACTACAAGTGCTAGTACACATTTACAAAAATCAAGACAAAATTATCAAAATGATCAAGGCAATGGTTGATGTCGAAAACCCTTTAATCGCAATGGAAGGGATGGTGGCAATTACCAAAAAGAACTAAAGGACCACAATGCTTATTTTGCCTCGAGTTCAAGCATTTCAGGTCCAACTATTTGGAGGATCAAGAATATGACCGACAAAAATAGTAAGGATGATTAAAAGTGCCAATGATCAACATGGTAACTATTTCTTATGAAGAGCCAATGGAAGCAATAACAAAGAGATCAAAAACAAAATATTCAAGCAGACAGTCTAGTTCTTCAACCTAGTATTCATGAACAACATCAGATATACCAACAACAATGGGTTGGCCTTCATAAGATCCTCCTAATTTTGTTATCCAGACTTCAGTGGTGCATTCCAATCTAGAAGCTATGGGACAAGGACATGCTACAATCTAGGAGTCTCAATCAGTTTAGTAGGAGCACGCAAGCCAATCACCAACAAAATAACTAGAAGAACAAACAATCTGGATGGATCACAAGGAACTAATAGTACAAGAAGTCCAAAACCATGGAAATTATTAGTAGTCAACTATTCAACTATAATTGGGTAAGCTCATTTTGGTAAAATCTTTTGGTTGAAGTTCATTCGAAAGCCCCAAATTTAGCCACAAAATCATGGAAATTATTCTTGCATTTTAGTAGGTTCTTTTAGTCTAAGTTCATATGGAAGCCCCAAATTCAACTACAAAGTCATCTAGGGCTGAATACATCAAGTAGATGTTGTTGAGGGTAATATTACGAATTATGTAGTGCCCTTAATCATTGTTTGGTCGAAGTCTCGGCCAATTTTTTTTTGAGTCTTGATAGATAGTGGATTTGGTGTCAACATTGTCACATTATCAAATTGTCAATAGATGGGTTGGAACAACATTCAACCGCTCATTTTTATCTTAGAATAATTGATTATTCTCAAATCTAGTTACCTAGTCTCATCAAGGATACATTGATTTGCATTCAAGAACAGAAAGGCCATAAGAGTATTCAATAACTTTGGAAATATGCATACTTGTTCCAAGGATCAGTTACTGACCATTGTGGAGCCTCTAAATATGTTAGAAGGACTATTTTTGGAAGCCAACAAAGGTCTTTGTTCCATTGATATCATCAATGTCAATGAGATTGTATCACACTATCTTAGTAAAGGGCCAATGATAGCTTTTATACGACTCGATAACATTCCATAAGTTTTTGAGGTGCAAATGTTAGATGAAGGTGACGATGAATTGGAACATACAAGTATTAATGTATAGGAAGATCAAGTGGAAGCATTTAATCTCAGTACTGAGGTTAAGCTTGAGATGGTTAAAGTATAAGCAAATTTATCCCCAACACTATGGAGTGACTTATTGATGACGTTACAAGAATTCAAGGCTATTTTTGCATGGGATTATTCATGTATGAAGGGTTTTGATATGTGCTTGTATCAGCATAGAATCCACTTAAAACTAGATGCATCATCAATCATCCAACAATGGTATAGGATCGATCCGAACTTTTCTAAGTAGGTTAAGGAAGAGCTAGATCAATTACTTCAGGTTATCTTTATTGTTCCGATTGAATATCTAGAGTGGGTTTCACCCATAGTAATTGTACCAAAGAAAAATAAGCAGGTTTGAATTAATGTGGACTACTAAAAATTGAATGTTGCTATGATACTTGATCCGTTCTTGTTATCCCTTCTAGATATTATTGGATCACTCGGATATTGCAAAGACAGGTTTTATTACAAATTGGTGATTGTTTGCTTGTACAATCATGTGTTTTGGACTTCACAATGCCCCTTGTATCTTTCAATCATATATGCACCAGATTTTCTCACCATATTTGATCAGTTTCATGTGGGTATTTTTGGATGATTCTCTGTATTTGCTAAATGTATTTACCATTCATAAAATTTGTGAATGTGCTTTAATAAGTGCAAAGAAGTACATTTGTGTTTGAATCTTACAAAGTCAGTTGGTGTTTGTTGGCAAGTGTGGTAAGTTACTAGGGCATATTATTTCCAAGGAAGATAAAGCCAAAGCGATATTGTAAGCTCCACCTCTGTGCACATATAAGGAACGGCTAGATTTTTTGGCATGGCCAACACTTGCATTGTCTAGCCCATGTGGCTCTCCCATTCAATAGGTTGGCTCATACCAAATTTAGAGATTTTCAGTGGATTGATGAATGTGGATTACTTTTAGGCGATTAAAGATTTTTTTAACTAAGACCCCCTATTTTACAAGCCCATCCTTTCATATGTTTGTGGATGCTTCAAAGGTGGCCATTGAAATGTTCTCATGTGAAAAGTTGGTTGTCATTAGTACTATATGATCTACTATTATAGTAGATATTTAACCAATGTTAAAAATAATTATTCAATCACAAAGCACAATGATTAGGACTTATTTACTCTATCAAATAGTTCTATTACTTATTGGGTGGCAAGTTTATTTTTCATTTTGATCATTTAGCACTACTATATTTGGTCAAATAGCAAAACCTAGTAGGATGTCTTGCACAATGGGTATTGTCATTGCAAGAATTTGACTATGATGTAGTCCATCAACCAAGAACGTCTCATGTGGTAGCAAATTTCCATTCTTTACTAGATTTTGGTGAACCTTCAGATGGAGTTGATGATTCCTTTCCAAATGTAGATCTATTTCATATTGTCAAAGTAATGGAACCCGATCTAGGACACCCTACTTGGTATGATGAAATGGTATCATTTTAAGCAATCGGTTTCCCTCCCTCACATTGAATTCTATAACTCACAAAAAGCTCTTTCTACAAAGTAGGCATGCCACTATCATTTTAGATCAATTGTACTTTGAGGACCTTATTGGAGTTTGGTTGAGATGTGTTTTGCCACATGGCATGAGTTGTGTAATAAAGTAAGTTTATGATCCAAGGATCTGGCCGGTTCAGACAGATCTGAAATCGGACACCGTTTGGTCATCCGTGTGTATGACCAAAGATCTCGAGTTTAGACTTACTAGGAGGTCTTGTGCTCTTGTGAACAAGTGATCCACTTAGCCTAATGGTTAAGACTCAAGGGTGTGAAGGACGAGGTCTTGGGTTCAACCCCCATGGGGTAGTGTGTGGTGGTCATCTCTCTAGTATGTGGTGGTCGTAATCCTTGTTCTTTTAATATTGCAAAAGATTCCAAGATGAATCATTTGCTCAAGTTATTCCTTAGAAGGAATCTCAAGTCTTTGAAGAATGGCATTCTTTCAAGTATTGAGAATGAAATTCTTCATGCTCTTTAAACAATAAGTAAGTAGTTCCCGGATATCCCAAACCACTAGAAGTGGTATTTCAAGTCCTATTTGTGATATAACCTAAAGGTATATCAAAGATTCTTAGCTTTGGAATCTGAGAGGCATAAGTGTATGCTTGGACTTGAGCAAGATCTCTAAAAATCCTGCAGGTAAGCAAAGAAGCTTAAAGATAGTTTAAAGAGATCTTAAAAGATAAAGATACAGTCTTTATTATTATCGCATGATCAACAAGACTTGATCAAGCTTGGCCATGATTGTCCAAGAACATGCGATTGGAACTACCCTGTAGATTGCCCAAGTATTGGCAATAAACATTTTCTTTAGGAATGATTCACTCAAGTTCCATTTATTCGATGGAAAACTGTGAAAAAGAGTAAGTTGTTCCAAGTCTGAACAGAGTAAAGAAATTCCAAGAATGTAGTCTGCAACCATGAAAATGGTAATTAAAGTCTGTGGAAGGTAAAACATAAGTGTTTACCTATCCTTAAAGGGATTTTGGTACAAATCCAGAAAGCATGAGCGGATGCTTACGACTTAGGCAGTAGAGAGATTCCTATATAAAGTCCCTGAGGTAGGTACCTAAAGCATTAGTAGAAAGGAATCTAAAGACAAGAAGTCAAAAGCTTTTGTCGCTACAAAATTGGTCAAGGGTAAACCAATTGAACTTGAATTCGAGAAAATTCAAGTACTTGGAATTCTGATTGTTTTTCATTTGAAAACCCTAGTAAAGAAGAATTGATATTCTGTTAAGAGGTTTTCAAGTTCCCAAGGTAAAGCACATGATTGTGAGACGATCATGTGAAGGAATCAAAACCTAGAAAATCTAGTTAGAGGTAATACCTGGAATTTCTAAATTCTCGTAAAAGAATTGAAGAGATAAGGTACTCTATCAAGAGATGTTTAGACTTTAGGATAAGAATCACCCACACATTAATGTGAATATAAAATAGGGTGGTATGGGACACCAGATTTTATACTCAAATTGATGTAGGAAAGATGGTATGGGACATCGGACCGTGGGATGATAATTATCTTTTAGTCCTAGTTTGGATTTTGAAGTTAGGTTTCATCCTCAAGGGAATTAGGACTTCAAGAAAATTTTAATTCGTAAAGGATGAAAGTAGTATCTTACGATACTTCAAGATGACTTCAAGATCAAGGAAATTGAAGATATGAAGTAAGGAACTTCCAAGATCTTCTTAGAACACTTCAAGCTTAAGTGTTATTGATCAAAAATATTTGATAAATTTCTGAAAGAAGTTGGACTTTGACTTTGAGTTGCTCTTTTCAACCAAGGATTTGATTGACTAAGTCAAGCATCAAGTTTCTAGTATAACTTGGTAAATTCACTCTTTTGACTCAAAGAAACGCACAAGAATTGCATTTCCAGTAAGGAGTCAAAAGATTGAATGTGACCTGAACTTAGTCTCAAGTGAAGCATTATTTGTATACTAAACTCATCAACAGAACCTCAGTGGGTCGACACACTGATGTTGGTTACCACACTAGTATCTTGTGGTTGGATGGTGTTTTTTATTTTCTTTGCATCTTTTTGAGAATCTAGCTTATTTCTCTTAAAGATAAAAAGAAAATGTTTCAAATCCCTGTTGAAATAGATCTTTGAAAAGTTGAAGTCCTGAGTCATCTAGTCTTTGACTCATAACAAATTTACGTATCTTCGAAGAATGAATTGGTTGTACATAGTTTTCGCTATTTCTTTCCGCTTTCCAAATCTTTTGGAATAGGCTCAGACATGGTATCTGATTCTTTTTGCAAAAGACCAGGGTTAGCCGGTTAGAATTAGATAACTAACTTGAACATCCTAGATAGATGTTATGTACAAGAACCTTTTCAATCTTCAAAAGATGATAAGTCTAAGTGGACTTATTCATTTGAATTTGCTTCAAGTTATAGCATAAAGGATTTCCTAGAGTCCAGTATACTCTAGAATAGGGAAGTTAGGAATTGCTCAGCAGATTGACAATTCCCAAGAACTTTCAGTTAAAAGTCTTTGAGAAAAGTGTCCTAAGTTGGAAAATTTTCATTTTGAATTTGAATTGGTGAAGTTAGTATGGTTGATTCCACCGAAATGGTAAACTTTCTCCTACAGTTTACATAGGATTTTTTCAACTCATTGGGACAAAGTAGTCCTCTAGTCGGGTAGAAAAAATCAAGTAACTGTTGGATCAAAGTAAACCATTGTACAAACATCCAAGTTCGATGTTTGAGACAACCAAACTTCAAGTTTTTCAAAACAAATTCAAGTGAATCGAGAGTTCTCAAAGTCTTGCGAGGGATAAGAATCCCACCTTCATTGCTAAGTCCATGCACCAGTCATGCCCAGAAATGGACTAGTAATTTGAATCCACCCAGTTCACATGTTTGTGCCTAGCTCGCACATCGAGAAACTGTGAATTAGCTAGGGATGTATTTAGATCCACCCTCATTATTCTTCACTAGTTTGTACTTTGTCCCATTCATCAAAGTACAAAACCAGATAGTGTTTTGAATCATTTGGGCAAGGATGCCACCACAGAGATGAGACATGTTCTTCCAGTTCTAGAACATGACCATGTTCTTCCAGTTTTAGAACATGAGGCTCGGGGGTTGCCTACAGTATGTATATAGCTCTATTTTCGAGGACGAAAATCTTTTCCAAGGGGGGAAGAATGTAATAAAGTAAGTTTATGATCCAAGGATCTGGCCGGTTCAGACAGATCTGAAATCGGACACCGTTTGGTCATCCGTGTGTATGACCAAAGATCTCGAGTTTAGACTTACTAGGAGGTCTTGTGCTCTTGTGAACAAGTGATCCACTTAGCCTAATGGTTAAGACTCAAGGGTGTGAAGGATGAGGTCTTGGGTTCAACCCCCATGGGGTACATGGGGAGAGTATTTTGCCCAAAGAGCTCTAGAACCTTCTAGAAGCATCCACTGAGACACTTGGCGCACATGTAGATGCATGGCTGACATTTGGATGATTAGCATTCACCTGCCCAAGAAGGCAGTCCCCTGGAGAGAGCTATATATAGAGGCATTTGGTTGGGAGGAGAGTCATCTCTCTAGTATGTGGTGGTCGTAATCCTTGTTCTCTTGCATTAGTAATCCTCAACCATGGCTTTTGGGGCAAGTGGTTAGCCCATCACATTCCTAACCAAGAGGTTGTGAGTTCAATTCCTTACAAGTTGGGTCATTTTATTGTTGAAGGGCATAATGGTGTTGGCTTAACTCTCGGGAAAATTATTTAGAATGGACTTTGTTGGTTAACTTTACATGGTGTTCATCATTTTGTTTGATGGTGTGATCCTTGTCAATGGATAGGTGAACCTTGTGACATCCATCAATTTGCACTCCAACCAATTGTGCCTCTAGAACCATTCCAAATGTGGAGACTAGAATTCATCATTCCAATTTGCCCCCCTCAATCTACTTTGGGTCAGAATTTTATTTTTACATGTACAGATTATGCAACTAGATGGGTTGAAGTGTGTAGCCTCTTGCACATGCTACAATATAGGTGTAACAGTGGTTGTTGACTGATTTACTTTTGTGCTATAGACTTTCCTCTGAGTTCATCTTTGATCACGATATCCATTTTTGAACCAGCTAATTAAACATAACATCGATTATTACCGCATTAAGTATGAATTTAGTTCTCCATATTATCCTTGTAATCGGGTCATAGAATGCTCACAACCCCACTAGGAAGAGCACATGTCTCACTAGGCATGCCAAACTATAGCTAGACACCCCATGCAACCACACTGGTTGGGATTCTTGCCTTAAGACAAGGTGTCCTTGTGTGGAAAAAGTGGGGCTATTCATAAGGTTGGAGTGTCTGCACTTTTTTTAATAGAACAAAAATCCAATATACAATCCACTATTTAAATGTGCAATCACTCAAAATTACAAAGGAATTACCAATTACAAAGAATATTGGGCCAAGGCTCACAAAGAAAGTGATAGTTCTTGAATAGAAAAAACATATAGAGCCCTTTCAATAGTATTTACTCATAAATGGTTTATAAATAGATGGAAAAAGCAAGTACAAACATGACTAGAATCATATGTATACCAAGAAAACACCTTTCCAAATAGCTTGTCTACACAAAAATTGAGTAAAGAGTCCAAAATTTCTTCAGTAATGGTGCAAGAAGTAGTCGACTTAGTCCAAAAGATAATCCATGGACCAATAGATAGTCCAACAGATAATCCATGGACCATTGTCTTAGTCGACTTAGTCCTACAGATAATCCATGGACCATTGTCTTGCAAGTAATCCATCAATGACTTTGTCCAAACCACCTTTCTAACAATATATAGAGAGAGTAGTTCACATGCTTGAGAGACTAAGCTTACTACTTACACAAGGCATAAAGAGTATGCTTCTAGTAGATATACACAAGTCACCGATAGGACCTTCCCCTTCAGAACATGCTTTAGGCTCTAGAAAACAAGCTTTGTAGTGAGGTTACATTCAACTTAGAGCCTTCTTTAGTCACCATTCCCCCTTTATATAGAAGTGTATATGTATTGCCTACAAGATATTTAGACCATTCATGTGGCCCTGCACAATGTCAATGAATAAATGGAAAAATGGGAATGGGTTTTTTATGGTTCTACACATGACAATTGAGGGGTGGTGGTTGAGAAGAGTGGTGTTGTCAAGAGAAAGTAGTCCATATGATGGTCCTATTACATGTGGATACATACATAATTACAAATATCTGAACCCAATAGACTAAAATTACCTTGGTCCACTGGACTACATTTATCTTCATCCAATGAACCATGGTCCACTTCTTATTCGATTATAATTCATATCATTTCGATAACCTATGCAATTTTGATGGATCTATACAATTCTGATGAACCTCCCTTGATTAGCTCCTATGCCAAAGTGGTTTGTAGACTATTATGGGAAAGTGATCGATTGAGAGACTTTCTCAATAGAATATATGAGCTCTTTGTTCCAAGTTCATTTGGTCATGATTGCCCTGAAGGCAAAGAGAGAAAATGCATGTGTAAGAACAGGTGTGGATATATAAAAAAAAAAGTGAGATTGGATGTGTACGCATGAGTGTAAGTGCAATTTGAATGTGTGTGTAAGGGTGGAAGAGGGTGTACATCTGTGCTTTTATGATCCTTGAAGCAATGACAAAGACAAACATTGAACTTCCTTATAGTTGAAGTTAAAAAATATATGTAAAGTCAAAGCCAAGTTGACCAAGTCACAATTGCATTCTATTTGCCCATTGCCCCTCCATTTTTTGTGCTTTGAAGTCACCATTTAGTGTAGATCCTTGTAACCTCTATTCCATTTATATGTATGTTTCATTCATCCTATGTGTAATACCCCATCCACAGTCTCACTGATGCCCAACATACATGCAAGTTGACCACTCTCCAATAGACCAGATATGTTGTTGGTAAACTTTAGACTGTTTTCCTATTGCATATACAATCGACCAATTGAAGTAGACTCTCTATTGGACTTAGATTAGTTGACCACTTCCTCCTTTATCCATTACAATAACACCATGTTTTTAGGTTGGCCGAATTGGAAGACAAATTTTCACTGTGGTTGTGCATTCATTCCTACATCTTTCCATTGTCTTAATGAAGGTGATATCTAGACAAAATTATTACTTGAAAACAATGCCTCGACCATTCCTTACATGTGACCCAAGTCCACCAAGGTCAATCAAGCTAGGTTGACCAAGGTTGATCGTGATGGCCGATCATGTCAACACATGGGCTTGTACTTTTTTCTTTTGTTTTGATACTTGTAAGACATGCTAGGAGGCATTGTTGGGAGGGAGGGAGAGAGAGAGAGAGAGGAGAGAGGGAAAGAGAGAGAGAGAGAGAGGAGAGAGAGAGGGAAAGAGAGAGAGAGAGAGAGAGCGAGAGAAATGGTGACACCTGTGGTCATTATGGATAGAGGTAGAGAGAAAGAATGTTAGAGAGAAAGAAAGAGGAAAATATATTGTATGTATATGTCTGTGAAGAAGGCGTGCATGGGCATGTGTGTATGAGTGAGGGAGAGAATATGTGTAGGTGTGTGTGCGTCTAAGGGAAAGAGGTTTTGTGGGTGTGTGAGGGAGAGGAAGTTGAAATGAGTGTACGAGTGCATGTGTGAGGGAGAGGGAGTCGAAATGAGTGTGTGAATGCACGTTTGAGGGAGAATGAGAGGAACCAATGTGCGCTTGTGAGGGAGAGACAATGTGAGAGGGCGTGTGTGGGTGAGAGGGTGTGAAAGTATGTGTGTATGTACGGGAATGGAAGAGAGAGAGTGTGTGTGTATGTAAGGGGGAAGGAGTTGATGCAAGTATGGGAGTGTGAGTGGTAGGGAATGAATGTTGTGGTAGGAAGTGTGGGGATGGGCGTGTGAAAGTGGTAGGAAATGTGTGTGTGAGGGAATAATACAAAGGGATAATACTATTCTAAAGTGCATCCTAAGTTATGATTCTATGAAATAAGAGAATGAAAAGGGCGGAGAGCATATATGCAAGATAAAAGGCAAATGGTAGCTTACACTTTCTTACGATTTTCATGGGTGTAGCAATGGATTTGCTTGGTCATATACAGAATTGAAAGGGGCGGATTCAACATTATGCCAACATAGGATCAATCTCTGAATAGATCCCAATTAGACAATAAGATGCAACATGAATTCCTATTTATGCAAAAAATTCAAGGAGAAACTAGATAAGTTGCTTGAAGTAGGATTCACTTATTGGATATGACCAATCGTGGTTGTCCCAAAGAAGAATGGAAAGATTTGTGTCTCTATGGATTACCGTAAGCTAAATGTAGCAATTGATCACTTATTGGATATGACCAATCGTAGTTGTCCCAAAGAAGAATGGAAAGAGTTGTGTCTATGTGGATTAACATAAGCTAAATGTAGCAATTGTTACATACCCATTCCCATTGTTTTCATGTGATACTATTTAATTAATTTTTAGGAGCAAATATGTACAACTTTCTTGATGGTTTCAACGGCTATCTCAAATCCATATGTGTCTAGAGTATTGAATGAAGAGTGCATTTATTATGGATAGGGGCATGTTTGCCTCGACTATAATGACTTTTGGGTTGAAAGATTCAAACCCCCCAAATCCCACATGAGGGTGATGAGAGGGTAATTAACCTTCTTTGTAATGTCATCTAAGTTCTGTAAAAGCTTCCCCTGCTTTGTGGGATTTGGGGGGTCCCGTGGGCACTAGTCCCCTTCTCTTGTACTCTTCTTTATTTAATTCAAGTCCGGGAGAGTAGGCTATTGCCGAACTTCCTTTATATTAAAAAAAAAAAACCTCCCCCCCCATATTTTTATAAGTGTGTGACGCAAGTCTTTGAAACATACTTGGCAACATCTGTGAAGATTCTCCTATATGATTTTAGTGTCTTTAGTAAGAAAGTTTAGCTTTTAGAGTAGTTGGACATTTATTTCAAGAAGTGTTGGGAATTTCAGTTATCCCAATTTTGGTATCATCAAATTGGGATTTCCCCTTCTATTTATTTGCAAGCGCTTCACATTTAGCCATATGAGCAGTGTTGATGTAGGAAGTGAAGAAGGGATGGTTCCAACCCATATACTATGCAAGTAGAATTCTAAGCAACATAGAGTGCAATCGCACAATTTAGAAAGAGAATGCTTAGGTATTATATATGGTCTTCAGAATTTTTTTCGTTACTTGTTAGCAAACAAAGTTGTGATCCATGTAGAGCACCAGACGTTAATCTATCTTGTGAAGAAACTACAACTATCATGTAAGATCGCACGATGGATCTTGTTAATGCAAGAATTCAATTATACAATCATACAAAGACCATGGCAACGACATGCTACTATGGACTACTTGAAGCAATTAGAATCAAGGGAGGTACCTATTGTAGTCTCCAAAGATTTACCTCATTGAATGTTGCTTCTGATTGAATTAGAACAGGCTGCAAACAATGGGTATAATGAAATGACATATTCTATGACATAGGTTATCCTCGGTCAGATTTGCAAAAGACTAAAGAAGGAGACTAGCATTGAATAATGCAAGTTATTATATTATTACATATATAATATATAAAACAGTAGTAGATCAAATTTTGGGAAGATGCATATTGCAAGGGTATCACTTGTATAATTAGGGTTAATTGCATGGGTTCCAAGGGTTTAGACTCTCAGGTTTCCTAGAGAAACCCTTGGGAAACCTTTTGATGAACCCTTGGGTTTTATTTATGATAATCCTTGGGTTTTATTTATGAGAAGCCTTGGGAATTGAATGATTTGAACCTTAGGATTTTATCCTAAGGTGTGGAGCTCAATAAATTGGATTCATGTCAAGGCCGTTGAGGGTGTACTTACAAGTCTAGAGCTCCTCTCTTACAAAACCATGTGATTTTCATGTGATCCCATATGATTCCATGTGAGACCATGTGATTGCTTGGCTTAGAAACCCATGTGAAGATCCTTTCTTGGGAAACCATGTGACTTGGGTACATGGACAGCCTAGAAGCTAGAAGTATTTATATGGTTGGATATGTACTCTCACTCTCACAAGTGTGGTCACTAACTTCAAGGAGGACTACACTACATTGGTATCAGAGCTATGGTTAGTTTGGGCATGCTTTTGGATCCGATTTTTTTATTGATTTTTGTGCAAAGAAGCATCTCTTGCACTCTCCACTCAAGTGAGAAATTGAGCTCTTGGGAAGTCATGTTGTGCAAGAACCCTTTATCTTGTCTATTTTGCATAAATGATTGTGCCTTAAAGCCCTCTTGAAGGCTCACTTGATGGTCTCTTGAAGGATTTTTTTATTGAGTTTTGTGCAAAGAAGCATCTCTTGCACTCTCCAATCAAGTGAGAAATTGAGCTCTTGGGAAGTCATGTTGTGCAAGAACCCTTTATCTTGTCTATTTTGCATAAATCTTGAAGGATTTTTTTATTGAGTTTTGTGCAAAGAAGCATCTCTTGCACTCTCCACTCAAGTGAGAAATTGAGCTCTTGGGAATTCATGTTGTGCAAGAACCCTTTATCTTGAAGGCTCACTTGATGGTCTCTTGAAGGAACTGAGGAGGGTCCATAGGACCCCCCCTTTGGAGCACAAGAGCAGGTAGGAGTAACCCCAGCCCATTGATGAAATCCATGAGAGATCCTACCCGCCCATGCACTATTAGAGTGGGAACACAAGAAGGCAGCCAACATAAGCACTCGTCATCCTCTCTCCTTTGAGAGTTGAAATAAGTTCCCTCTTCTTCTTGTCTTTATACCCTTTCCACACCTATTTTATCTTGCATATGGGATAAGCCAAAGCTTCAAAGATGCTCAATGGCTAGTTGGAAAAAATTCACCCATCACTCTCTACTAAGCCAAACTTCTGCACGTTTCTTGAACATGATTGCTATGAGGTCATTTTGGGAAGAAATTTTTAAGTGCTTCCTGAACTCATCTTCACCCAATTATTTGGGCATTGAATCCTTAGCATACTACTTCCTTAAGGTCTAGAGGTCTTTCTTTTGTGAAATACCAAAATAGAATTCACATGAAGGCAAAGATAGAAAATAAAGATATAGTTTGGACCTTTTTGGAGAAATGGTATGACTTACATCAACTTAAAAATACTCTTGAATCCTACCAAGTCATATAAACTAGCTTGTCCCTTGGGCCAAAAGCCCACAAGTGGTGGATGAGCTTGAAGGAATCCCAAAGTATTCTTGAGGCTTGGAATCAATTTGTAGAATTCTTCATAAATAATTTCTTATCGGAGAAAGAGGATGAACATTATTGGGAAGAATGGCACAAGGTCCATCATTGAGGACATTCCCTCTCCTTATACATTTCTCATTAGAGAGAAGTAGTTTTCAAGATCCAAAGCATGCATGTTTTCCATAAAGTGAGGGGCTTTATTTGTGGCCTCGATAAGAAAATTAAACATGAAGTAAAGAGAAGTTCCCCTAAGAGTCTTGAACATACAATATGTAGATCATGCTAAGAGAGGCACAACCACTTGATCATATTGGGGAGAATAAAAGCTTTAATAAAAAAAATAAACATAAACTAAGAACTTTCAAGAGAAAGGACTTCAGGATCCTCTACTTTCACGGCCAACACTTGGCCTTGAAGTCTGGGAGAAGGCAAAGAATCAAATTTTTTACTTCAATTGCTTAAATCCAAGACACTTAAGTAAAAATTATACTACAAGGGTGCAACAAAAAGCCACCCATGAGCAAAAAGGGAACGCATTCACCATGTTGGCCAAGATTAATCTAGCCACTTTCAAGCTCCAATTACGAAGCACCATGAGAATACATCCAATTTTCCATGTATCTATGTTGGATTCACATCAAATTTCACCATTGAGGGAGGAGAGACCAAGTCCTTCACCACCTATCAAGATTAATGATCATGAAGAATTTGAAGTTGAGCATGTCCTAGATTCAAGAATATCTCGAGGAAGATTGGAGTACATTGTTCATTGTAAAGGATATGACATTAGTGATCACACTTGGGAACCTATAGAGAACATTTGTAGAGCACCAATCAAGGTTCAAGAATTTCATTAAAAAAATCCAATGAAGCTGAGACCAAAGATCATGATCGCTCCTCATGGAACTCGTCACTTGACGGGGACGTGATGTCATGGACAAAGGAAACCATCTTGAACCTCAGATTCCATGTGACATTTATATCTCATAAATGGTTCAGAATTTGGAGAAACCAATGCTTTCATTGCATTCGAAATGTGCAAAATGCTAAAATTGATTGTCTTTTTGCTTGATTCTGACATCCACAGATCATGTTTCAAATTGATGACATCACCAATTCGTAACTACCTTTGATGAACTTCCCTTGAAAACCTATATAAGGAGGGGTTGGCCACATACATACTCAGTCTTGCCAATACTAGTCTTGGGAGCTCAAGGAGTCATGATCACCTTCGAAGTTCCAGTTCTAGTTCCTGTCTTGTTCCTTGTTCTAGTCCTTATTACTCTAATTCTTGGACATCTAGCCTTGTCCTCTTATAATCTCATCATACGGGATCTTGTCTAGTTATTTCTTGTATCTAGTTCATCTGCTTGAAGGGAGTTCTTGTAATAAAGAGATCTTGCTTCATACCTATGGTCTCGGGTTGTGGAATCTTCTGCATCATCTCTAGTTGAGTTACCTATACCTATCCATCCAGGGTTGTGGGAGTTCTTGTATCAGTTAAATATTCTTGTATTATTTCCCTACATGGTGATCTTGTAATCGATAGTGTAATTATGAAATCTTGTCTATTCTAGTCAGAGGGCACAATCTAGTGCTCCTCTGACACATTATCTATCAAAAAAGAATTCAAGTTGATCCTCAAAAGGCCCAATCTATTCTTAACTTTCCACACCCTAAAACTATTATAGAGCTTCAAAGTTTTTTAGGGTTAGCATGATATTATAGAAAAATTGTACCAAACTTTGCAAAGATCTCGATCCCTTTATTTAAAAAACTAAAGGTAAAACGTGAAAGCCTTACTTGGGATGAGGAGCATGTTGAAAGTATAGAATGACTTAATAAATCCTTAGCATCAACCTCGATTCTACAAATAGTAGATCCAAATGAGCCCTTTGTGGTTGAAACAAATGTCAATGATTTAGCAATTGGAGTTGTGTTGAATTAGACTAGCTGACCAATTGCTTTTGAAAGTCAAAAGCTAAACTCAATTGTTATTCTACCTATGAGAAAGAGCTTTATGCCATTGTGCATGCTCTAAAGAAATAGAGACATTACTTGTTTGGCACCAAAGTGACCATAGGTTTTAATCAAGCAAGCATCAAATGGTTTGAAAACCAATCAGAGTTAGGTAGAAAGGCTAGATGGGCTGAGATACTCCAAGAGTTTGACTATGAACTCAAATATCAAAGAGGGAAATTTAATGAAGTTGTAGATGCTTTAAGTTGTATGCCTATGTTGAATTCTTTGAGTTTCATACAAATCTCCAAGGACTAAGTAGAGTAGATAAAAGTCAAGTATCACGAAGATACAAGTTTTAATGAACCATGGAAGAAGGCTTTTAACCAAAATACAAACTTATCATATGAAGATACAAGTTTTAATGAACCATGGAAGAAGGCTTTTAACCAAAATACAAACATTACAATATTCAAGATGAATATTTGTTATACAAAGGAAATATATATGCACCTTGCGATCAAGGACTTAGAAGGAAAGTTTTGTTTGAATGTCATGATGTCCCAAGTGTCAATCATCTAGGAATCAAAAAACTTATGAATTGTTCAAAAGGTAGTTTTATTGGCCTAGTGTACATAAAGATTTACAAGACTATGTACCTAATTAGGTAAACCATATGTCAATCAAATAAAGCAAAGAAGTTTAAGATAGGAGGCTTGTTACATCCTTTAGAAATTCCCAATGGAAAATGGCAAACTATTCCAATGGAATTTATTATGGGTTTGTTGAGAACCCAAAAAGGACACTATGCAATTTGGGTCATAGTTGATAGATTGACCAAAAGGGCTCAGTTTATTCCTACTCGAGCTACAATGAAAACTCAAAAATTAGCTAGAATTTTTGTGGAACATCTCTACAAACTCTATGTTCTACCATAAGATAGTGTGTCTGATAGAGATAAAAAAATCACTAGTCATTTTTGGAGAGCTATTTTCAATAGTTTAGAAACAAACTTGAATATGAGTACAACTGAACATCCACAAACGAATGAGCAAATAGAAAGGGTCAATCGAGCACTTGAAAATATGTTGTGAACCTACATATCTTCAAATCAAACTCATTGGGAGGACTATTTACCTTTATTTGAGTTTTCTTGCAATAGTGTTAAGCATTTTAGCAATTGAATATAGTTGCTTTATGTTAATGTACGAACTTTGGCCAAAGGGCACCTTATACAGTTTGATTGTAAAATGAGAAAGTCCAAGTGTCTAAATATTTCTTGCAATATATGAACTTTAAGTTGAAAGTAGCAAAGAAAACATGAGGAAAGCCCATAATAGAGCTAAAGTATATTACAACCTTAAGAGGTGAGATATTTTCTTTCAGGTTGGAGAACAAGTATATCTAAATTTTTTTGAGAATTCAAAACACTAAAAACAAGATCCTTTCCTAAACAATCTCTAAGATTTTGTAGCCCTTTCAAGATTCTTAGAAAGGTTGGGACTTTGCCTTATGAGTTGGAGTTTCCATATGATTATCTACTTCACCCAATATTTTATATTAGTAGACTAAAAAGAAAATTGGTTGAACAAGACAATCTTGTATATTCAAATACAATATTCCAACCTATCTCATTCAAAACATTCCTCATCAGTCAAAGAAAATACTATGCACTCAAGATAAAAAGACTACGAATCATTTTAGACAAAAAGTACCTAGTTAAATGGAAGGAAGGGACAAAAAAAGCACCACTTAGGAACGAGTAGTTCCACCAACAAAAGATTTCCCTCGTTTCTGACTTTTAGTTAGAAATGAGGCAAATCTTTGAGAGTGAGTCCATGATCGACGAGATTGACAGTCTTTTATCTGCATTTTTTTTCATAAATATGATTTCCTAATTATCGATGAACTCCTTTATCATTTTTGGCATGTCCCCAAAAGTTTTGGGTAGATAGTGCATAGAAAAATACTCCACATATCATACCTGTGCACAATTTTGAGGATGAAAATGTTAAAGGAGGGAAGAATGTTGTACAACTAGAGTTAATTGCATGGGTTCCAAGGGTTTACAATTAGATTTCCTACAAAAACCCTTGGCAAACCTTTTGGAGAACCCTTGGGTTTTATTTATGAACCCTTGGGAATTGAATGGCTTGAGCCTTTGAATTTTTATCCTAAGGTGTGGAGCTCAATTAACTAGATAATTCAAGTCAAGGACCCTTGAGGGTGTACATACAAGTCTAGAGTTCCTCTCTTAAGAAACCATGTGCTTTTCAAGTGATTCCATGTTATTCCATGTGAGCCCATGTGATTGCTTGACTTAGAAACCCATGTGAAGAACGATTCTTGGGAAACAATGTCACTTGCACACATGGCAAGTAGACCCCTTGGGCTAGAATTATTTATATGGGTGGAGTTGGATGGGTGGAATACATAGTCTCAGTCTCATAAGGTGACCACTCTTCAAGGACTACACTACAAGATCAATAGAGGATTCTTATGAGCCACATGCAAGATCATAATGATGACATTTTTAAGGTGAAACAACAACAAGGAAAATCCTACAAATGAGTTTATGGTGGCTGATGATTTTTAAAAAATGCATTTTAGTTTGTGAGATATTATGATGTATGTCAAAAAGATGGAAACCAATGGATTTCGAATGTATGCATTTGCAACCAATTATGTAATTGGGATATTTTGCTAAATGGGGATTGGACTTTGTAGAAAAAGGAAGCATTGTATTTTGATCACTATGAATTATTGTACCAAATGGGTTGAAGTGTAATTAGGGCAACAAAGTAGTCACTATAGCCATATTTTTGTATCATAACATTATGAATCAATTTGTTGATATATTTTGGTAGTGATGTGCATAGACACACTTTGGACTGTCATGGAACTTTTTTCCCTCTTTAGGAGGTTTTTTTCCCCCTAGTTTGTATATATGCCTATAATGCTAATGGGTTACTTACCTTTGTACATTCACTTGGAAATTCATTTAGTCTTGTGTTGTGCTCCAAGCTTCTTCTTCCTTGTGCTATTCGTGTCTAGGAGATGACCTAAGTGCAAGAGAAGAAATGGAGCTCATAGCTCTATTAAGGGAATATAGGGATGTGTTTGCATAGCACTATAGAGACTTGAAAGGGGTAGATCCAAGAATATGCTCTCATACGATCCCCATGACTGCCGACGCCAAGCCCACCAAATAGAAGCCCTACACATATAATGACACTTATGCAGCTAAAATAAAAGAAGAAATTGATAGACTAATTGAAGCTGGATTTATCTATGAGATTGAGCATACTGAGTGGGTGTCCCCCATTGTAGTAGTGCCCAAGAAGAATGGGAAATTGCAAGTATGTATTAACCTTAAAAAAAGTTAATGCCGCTACGATCAGAGATAGTTATCCACTTCCAATCACAGAACATTTACTGGAGCGTGTTGCAGGCAAGGAAGTTTATAGCTTCCTTGATGGATTTTCAGGTTACAACCAAGTAGCCATTGCCCCAGAAGATCAACACAAAACAGCGTTCGCCACGGAGTGGGGAATCTTTGCATTTTGAGTGATGCCATTTGGGCTCACAAATGCACCTGCAACATTCCAAAGGCTCATGTCTCATGTCTTCAAAGAGTTCTTGCAAAAGAGCTTAGAAGTATATGTGGATGATTTATGTGCCCATTCCCAAGAAAGAAGATACCACATCCCTGAGCTCAGACAAATCTTCAACAAGTGTAGAGAATATCGAGTGTGTCTGAACCCAGAAAAGTGTGTGTTCATGGTGCGTCAAGGTAAAATCTTAGGTCATATTGTTTCTAAGAACGGTATCTCAACAGACGAGGACAAAGTAAGAGCCATAGCGGAGTTGCCAAGGCCAAAGAACATTAAAGAGGTACAAGCTTTTATGGGCCATTGTGGATATTACCGTAGGTTTATCCACATGTATGCAATCATAGCTAAACCTCTTTATGGGTTGTTGACAAATTTTGAGTGGAACGACAAATGCAAGAACTACTTCTAGGAGCTAAAAAGACGTTTGTGCACAGCACCAATTCTGACCACTCCGGATTGGAATAAACCATTCCATGTCCATGTGGATGCATCCAATCATGCCATAGGATGTGTGCTAGCACAACCCACAGGTGAAGGGAATTTAGATTTGCCCATAGCATATGCTAGTAGACAACTAAACCCAGCTGAAAGAAATTATACCACAACCGAGCGAGAAGGCTTAGGCATGGTATATGTTGTGAAGAAGTTTAGACACTATTTATTGGCCAACAAGTTCAAGTTTTTCACTGATCATCAAGCTTTGTTATATTTGGTGAATAAACCTTGCAATACAGGTCGCTTAGTAAGATGGTTCCTCTTACTAATGGAATATGACTTTGAAGTTCTTGACAGGAAAGGTAAAACCCACCTCCGGGCAGATCACCTTTCTCGCATTACTTCAGGAGAGTCACCTCAAGGAGTGTCTGAAGAACTACCTGACGCTTATGTGTTCAATTTAGAAGTGGTTCCTAAATGGGCAAATAAGGTGGTACCTGTCCTAACCTTCGGGCCTGCAAATAAGAATGTGAAAACATCACAAGAAGAAATTGTAAAATCACAAAAATATCACATATTGGCAGGAAGCATGTACAAACAAGATACTGAGGGTGTACTAGCTTGTTGTGTTGAGGACGATGAACATAGTAGTTGGTTGCAACAAGCCCATGAAGGATTTCTATGAAATCACTACTCTAAACAACGAACATTGCAAAATCTAAAACGCTTAGGAGTGTACTGGCCTAGCATGGACAAAGAAATACACGAGTGGATTAAGAGTTGTCCTGGGTGCAAAGAGAGACCCCCTAGTGGGGCATGCTACTCTCTATCATGTATCGTTAATACCAGATTGGAGTGGAATTTATGAGATCGGGGACATTACCCAAAGAGGCTAGTGTAGCTAGAAGAAGAAGCATGGAGCAAGAGGCTCAAGATTATGCCTTAGTTGGAGACAACCTATACCGGAGAGGAAAAGATGGTTACCTAAGATTGTGCGTTCATGAATCAGATTATTTGAAAGTCTTAGAAACTGCACACAGTGGTGTTGCAGGTGGACACTTTGGTCCTGACCAAGTAATCAAGACCATTCTATTCTCAGGACTTTGGTGGCCCACTCTTCATATGGATGCACATACCTATGTGAAGAAATGTGACACATGCCAACGTGCACAGTATCCAATTAGAAAAGATGAGATGCCTTTGAGGCCAATGATGGGAGGACGTGCATTTTCAAAGTGGGGTAGAGACTTTGTAGGACCTATTAACCCCCCAGCTAGAAACTCCCATGCAAAGCACATTATTGTAGCCACAGATTACCTTACAAAGTGGGTAGAAGTCAAAGCCACAACAAAGAATGATGCTCAGACGACGGCTAAGTTCTTATTCGAGAACGTGTTCACGAGATATGGACTACCAATAGAGTTAGTAAGTGATAGAGGCACACACTTCTTGAATGAAGTCATTGAAAATCTTCTCCAAGAATTCTTGGTGATACATAAGAAGTCTGCCCCCTATCATCCACAAGCTAACGGACAAGCCAAGAGCACGAATAAGATCCTATGTAATGTATTGACAAAACTAGTGAATAATAAACGCTCTGATTGGGACAAACAGCTACATCATGTTGTTTGGACTTATCGAGTTGCCTATAAAACGGTACTAAATGCCACCCCATTTCAGATGGTCTTTGGACAGAATGTTGTGCTATCATTGGACTTCCTCATCCCAGCCTTAAAAGTAGCACAAGAGCATCAGTGGAATGGACATGAATTGTCCTCTAGGAACTTCGATCTAGAACGTTTAGTGAGACGAGGCTACGCGCGGCGGCAGGCATCTATGTTGCAAAGAAAAGACAAAAGGCATACTTTGATGCACACATCAAAGATAAAGGATTGAAAGAGGGAGACCTATTGTTGGTTTATACGCCAAAGCAACATGCCCATAAGTTGGAAAAAAGAGGATACGGACCCATGATCATTAATAGAATTTCCACTAGCGGTGCAGTTCAGTTGGCCACTCTAGAAGGAGATATCTTGCCAAACTATATTAGTGGATGTAGAGTCAAGTTATACCAAGAACCTCTTACAGAGGATTATGCTTACGAGACTCAACACTGCTAAGAAGCGAAAAGAAGAGGAGTTAAGGGTGAGGGAAGAAGCACAGGCAGAGGCCAGAGAGCGTATTAGGCGAAATAAGTTAAGGCGACTAGGCATAGATGCCAACTCAAAAGCCCCAAAATATCACATGGATATGTGCCAAAAATCAGGCATAATTACTTCTCAAGTCATTGACCCACGTCCCTTTGTGACCATAGAGATAGGACAAGGAAAGGGTGCAAGGACTGTGAAAGCATTGATTGAATCAGGTGCAGCAAGTAGTGCAGTTAGACTGTCTTACTGCCAAGACTTGCAGTTGAACATCAATCCCATAGAAGCTTATCTCATAGGATTGGGAGGTATGGAAATCCCTTGTTTGGGCGAGGTGGAACTTCCCATCTACCTTCAAGATGTTCCAATGAAAGTCAAAGTGCTAGTGTGTCAAGATGAGAAGCTTACAGAACCACTTGTCTTGGGTCAAGATTGGATCTATGACCATGCAGTTAACTTAAACCTCCGAAGCCGACTTCTTCAAGTTTGGGTACATGAACAATGCATTACATTAGAATTAGAGAACTGCATGCTCACAGATCATGGCACCACACACTCTCTTAGTTCATCTAAGACTAATCTTCACGAGCAAGATGTTGTTTGTGTCAAAAGCTCTATGATCCAGACGGACTCAATCATGGAAGGACAACCGCAAAGGCAAGCAAACCCTCCTTCTTTTTCGAAGAGTAAAGCATCCCCAGTAGTTCAACCTAAGAAGCAAGCACAACAATTCAAGACAACTGCTATAGCAAATAGAAAGACACCATTCAACAAGAAAGCAGTTCCGGGCATGACGTAGATCTGGGTACGCAAAGGAGAGCAACCTCGAGCCTTGCCCCCACAAACCCCATCCAGGCAAGCCAACTAGGCTAGAAGACGAAGGAAGAAGCTCAGACAAGCTCAACCATAAGATATCCAACAAATTTGGGTGCCTAAGATATCCAGCAAATTTGGGTGCCTAAGAACAAGGGCGATTACACATGTGGGTACCCAAGAAGCTCTTACGTCCACAACAACCTATGCTCTCCCATATGCGAAAAGTCTCAACAAAGAAGCCAAGGCGAGGCAAAGGTCAGAACCAAACACCAAGAACAAAAGTAGACCAACTAACCTCTTCAACGCGAGTCAGGCGACCAGCCACAGAGGTATGGGTTTGGAAGCCAAAAGCATCAGCGGCCCCTACAAAACCAAAGCGCCAACCACAAGGGACACAACAATCACGAAACCATCCAAGGATGAATAGGCCAAAGGTGCTCACTACACAGTCACAGATTGTTCGCAAATGGATCCCCATAAGGAGGAAGGATCAATTGTCATCTCGAGATCCAATGGAAACCTCCACGATAGATGGCATCAACATCCGCAAATAACATTGAAAGCCTCGACGAGCGACAACCATGTGCTCCCTGCACAACCCTGTCTTTTGCACCATTCAGGCCATGCATTTCCAAAGTATGCATTAACATAGGGCCACATTACATGGCCATGCATAGACACAACTGAGAGTCCCATGCATAAGAGCACATTGACATATGTTAATTATTTTTTCTGATACTAACATCTGTCGTCTTGTTTTGGGACATTGTTTCAAAAAAAAAAAGAGAGACAAGAGAGAGAGAGAGAGAGAGAGTTTGTTCCGAGGTTTGGCTCATGGAACGTGAATGAGTCATGCTTAGTTGAAGGTGGAACCATTGATTACTGGGCATTTATCAATTTTGATAGAAGTGTGTCTCGGCTAGCAGATGATATTATCGCTGCCTTATCTGGTAGATGTCAAGCACCTGGCATGAACATGGCATCCACAACTATTGTTTCCCCTTACCATGGTAGGAGGGAAGAGCTTGAAGGTCCACAACTTGAGCGATGCTTAACTACTGTATGTACGAGAGCATCCAAGGAGATATCTGCAAGGGTTAGTTTGGTACCCTGAAAATCCTTGTTTGAATACTGGATGAGAAGACTCCTGCTTATGGTGAGCTAACGAGAATATGTGAAACTAAGCTTGGTGTAGTTACCCAATGTCATTTGTCAAGGAATATAAATAAATTCGATTCTCAGTATTTGGAAAATGTTGCTTTGAAGAGAGTAGACAGGACCCGGCACTCAAAGAATTTCATCAGTGGATCCTCAACACGGACATTCATCAACAATGTCCATCACAAATGCCGGGAGCACAACACAAAGAGATACACATCGATCGATGCTTCACCATGGTAAGTATCTTTTACCTTGGCAACACCATAACCATGCTAGATTAGGAAACCTCTTCGTCGGCATACCCTTGAGCACTTAGCTCAAGACCCCAATTTTTGCACCATACTTCTTCCAATGCATTTTCCAAGTAATCATGTATAGGGCTACATTACAAGGCCATGCACAAGGCACATATTTTCCTCAACCCATGCACGAACACACTTACCCATCATTCATTATGGGTTATGAGTACTTGGCGTGACTACTATGAACATCATCTTAAGAAGATCTAGAGGCCATCAATGGAGATTCACAACGACACAATCATGCTGGAATTTAAGGAAGAAGCACATACCAAAGGACTACAAATTGCAAAGGCTTGCAGTGACAAATGAAGAACCCGACAACCAACCCTGCTACATTTGGAAGATAGACGGCTCTGGTTCCTACCGAATGGACACTACCTCTCAAGCACTACCTGGAACAACCATTACAACAAGGGTCTGTCAGGCATGACAGACTCGAGAGGGGGGGGAGTGTTGAAGACGAAGGTCAAGGAGAAAGCTCCTGTGCACATCAAAGAAGTGGATATACAAGAAGAAGGAGCAAGTAGGGAGCTCCAAGAAGTACATGTCAAATTTTCAGAAGAACCCCCTACAAAAATAGTGATTTTCATCACTAAAAACCATTGTAAATACCATTTTCTATTTTTGTAACTCCATTTTGTTCAAGCCAAGGAGTCCTTGAGCTTGAGGAGTATTAGAAGTATCATCCTACCAATTTTCATAATTTTTAGACTTCGTTTGAGCCCTCAAATAAGCCCTGGAACCTAATTTTTAGCTGGGCTGGACACTAGGTCTGGATAGGGCCAAAACTACTCCAAAAACTATAAAAAGAGCTAGAGAGCTCATTTTTGGGGTTAGCTTGTTAGAGAGTAGAGCTTTTGTAAGAGAACTCTTTTGCAATCGAAGCTTTCCATTGTTCCTCTCTTTAATCTTGCCTTGTGTGCGTGTGTGTATGTGTGTGCATGTTGGTGTGCTTTCACTCACACACTTGGTGCCTTCACTTGCTCGTAGTCTTCATACCGGTCCTCACATCTCCGCAGATTGACAAGTAAAGGAGGTGGTGCTTACGCTTGAGCTACACCAATATCTTAGTCAAGAAGGAACCTACTGTGGCCACTTCTAGTTGTGAGGCTTGTATAGGATAGCTTTCACATCGACTGTTGAGTGTGTGTGGCTTAGATGCCTCTTGGTTGATTTGGGTGTTGGTGAATCTTCTAACACCACCATCTTCACTAACAGTCAGAGCACATTGGCAATTGTGAGGAATCCTATGTTTGATGCTCACACAAAGTACATTGAGGTGCATTCTCTCTATGTCAGGGAGAGGTTCTCTGTTGGAGAGATAAATTTGGCATATGTGCCCACACATGATAACATTGCAAACCTTTTCACAAAGGCTCTGCCTAAGGAGAAGGTTGAAGCTTTTTGCAAATGTTTGGGCTCACTTATTTTTGTGCATTGATCTCTTTCACATAGCTTGGCACTTCCTTATACATGAGTGCGAACTTCTTGTTCACCACATCACTCCCAAGGGGAATTTATCGATATATTATGGTAGTGATAAGTGTGAGCACACTTAGGACTACTGAGGCACTTTTTTCCCTCTTTAGAAGTCCCCCACCCCCCCCCCCCCCCCCCCGCTTGTATATATGCCTATAACCCTGATGGGTTACTTATTTTTGTACATTCACTTGGTAATTCATTTAGTGTTGTGCTGTGCTCCAAGCTTCTTCTTCTTCCTTGTTCCAGTCACATGTTTCTGCAGACATCAAACTCCAACATGTTTCTGATAAGGGAGTACACTTTATTGATTGAATAATTCAAGAACTAACATGATTGCATATGATTTTGCACAAAAAATCTCCCCCCATATCATCCATAGACCAATGGAAAAGCTGAAGCCACTAATAAGGTGTTGATACAAATATTGGAGAGGCTAGTAGCTGATAATAGAAAGAATGGGATGTTTAGTTGGATTCAACACTTTGGGCTTTTTGAACTACATCCAAGACTAGCACATGTATGACACCTTTTAGACTAACATATATTTTGGAGGTAGTAGTACCAATGGAATGCTTGGTTTTGATAAAAAAGTTTTAGTGTTATGGTCAATGCTCAAGCCCTTTTTTGTCCATGTGTGACTTCTAGTATGTGCATACTATAGCTCCACCTATAGACATCAAAAGCTTAAGCTTAGGTCTCAACATTGTAAACTCTAGTATGTTCAAATTTTTTTGGTATAAGTATGACCTCGTGATAAGATCAGATTTGTCCTTTGAACATCACTCGAATTCTACTTTGATGAATATTGGACTTTGGATTGATCAATGCTCGGTCTCTTTCCTGTCTATTAGAATTTCCTAGTATGTGCTTCCCATCAACTTTTTTTTTTAGACATCAGAGACTGAACATCAAAACTTATCTATGTAAGCATTTGTATGCTCTCTTAGTTTGTCATATTCATGATTCCTTGGCTATTGTCGGTCTAATCTTATTTTATTGCTACTATAAATTTACCTTTATGTGTGGCAAAGTCAATTGTGAGTATAGTCATTGCTTGAGATCTGCTCAGACCAGACTTAACCCCAATGGGTTGTGCTTATGATCATACTAGATACTGATGGAAGTAAGGGAAGGCACTACTCGAGGTCATCCTTGCTGAATAGGATGAGGAATGTCAGATTCTACTTGAACTCTCTACTACCCAGAGATGAAATTTGGCACAAGAACTTTATTAGAAGCCTCTCTCGGCATCAGAGATATATTTTCTATTTGTTTCTTTGCAAAAGGTGGATTGGATTTTACATAAGTTTTCAACATTGGTTTTTTTCAGTCACCATGAATGTAGCCATATTAACCTATTTTAAGTACTATTGTAATAAGAATGCTTCCATCATGAATTTTGACCTGCTTAGATTAGATATGTGCTCTGAATATCATTGGAGGTTAGATTTAACAAGTCTTGGGCAATGAATTGGCCAATGCTCGACCTTTGGTCTGACCAATAGAGATTTATGGTATGTGCTTTCCATCAACTTGATCTTTGGACAATCGAGAATTAATAACAAGTATTATCACTGTAAGTTTTTGTATGCTCTGTCGGTCTAACATATTCAAGATTCCCCAACTAATGATAGTTTAACCTTATGTAATTACTGCTATAATGTAGCCTCTGCTTGGTTCATAATTAACTATGATTATATTCTGTGGTTGAGATATACTCTATCTAGGCTTAACCATTGGGATAGGACTATGATCAAATTAAATACTATTGGAGGTAAGTGCAGACACTTCTCGAGATCCGACTTGCCGAGTATGATAAAAATGTCAGATTCTATTTGAGATCTCCTCTATCCAAATATGAGCTTTGGAATAAGATTTTTATTAGAAACACCTTTTGGCAGCACATATTCATTATCTATTTAACTTTTTGCAAGTGTTGGTTGTTCTTGAAAAGAAATTGTTGTGTTGGCCTTATTATGACATGTTGAATAAAGTCAGGATTAACATATTTTAGGAATTGTTGTAATATGAGCACTTGTATACAGATACCAAAGATTGAACTATAGGATGAGGACATGTTTTGTTTGAGGGATAATGTTCCTGCTCTCTTTTGGTACAATGATGATACAACGATGCTTTTGGTATTTTTATTCTCATGGGTTTTCTAATGGACAATGTTAATTTGATATCTTTTAATGCTAAAGGTCTTAGTAACCCTGTTAGAAGTAAAGTGTTTGATAAGTGGATGAAAGATAGATCTCTTCTTCCAAACTTGATTTGTCTGCAGGAAATTAAAGTGAATGGGAACAGATTGAACACCAACCTGAGCATTCTCTCTACTTGCCACAACTGGTATGCTACTAAGCATCCTAAAGGCAAAGGTGGTACTACTATCGGTGTGTTGTCTTCTATTAACCACCTAGTTGAGGAAGTGTTGCCTTAAGTGTAGTAATCCTTTGAATTATACTTCATTAGCGTGTATGCTACTAATTGTCCTAATAAAAGGTATAGGTTTTGGTATGGGATCTCTAATGTTAAAGGTGGCATTATTTTGATGGGGTATTTTAATATGGTCACTAACTCTTTTGACAAAAGAGGTGATAAAGCTAATGTTATTGCAGGTGGTGAGAAGGATAAATGATTTCAAATGGTTAATGACATCAACATTGTTGATATTTCTTCTCATATTGACCATACTTGGTTCAACAAGAGCACTGACAACACTCTCTCTGCTAAAGTGGATAGATTTTGCATGAACATCAGTAGATTTCATGAGCTTTGGAACTACTATTATGAAAATGACCAGTCTATTGCCATTTATAACCACCTCCCCTTGAGCATCAAGCTTTCTAGGAACTTCCCTACCTATAAAGTTGGTTGGCCTCACTTTGATGCCTCCCTTCTCCACATTCCACATGTGATTGAAAAGACTAAGGATATCTTTAATAGACACTTTGATAATACCAACTATCCTGCTATTACTTGGGAAAAGTCCATTAGAGAGGTTCACAAGATGTTTGTTCATTACAAGCTCCTTCTCGAGAAGATCGTATGCAAAAGGATGATGATGATGACCAAAGAGATGGAAGATTTTAAGGTTTTGCACCCTGATAACCATGTTAGCTGTCAGAGGATCATTGATCTCCAGGAAAAATTGAGATATGAAGATTACCTTGGTGCTCATGGTGCGCTTGCCTTGTTAAGAGAATTTTGGGATGGAAAAGTAGACAGGCCAAATACAAATATGTTTTTATTTGTTGAAAAAAAGGAAGGCTAAAGACTTTATTCCAATGTTGGGATTGAATGAAGGAGGCTATGCTATTGATATAAAGGGGAATTTATAGGAGGTCATCGACTTCTTTACTAATGTTTTTTCTAGACCTCCCAAGGGATGGGAGGACACCCAAGAAGTCAGAGCCACCATTGCCCTTAAAAGAAAAAAAATGATTCCTCAAAGTTTCACTTCTTTGTTGGAGTTGCCCCTCTCGACTACTGAGGTTAGAGAAACCATTGCTAAACTGATGGCATACCTAATGAAGTTTTCCTTGTGCTTGTGGATTTTTTGACTCCCTTCGTTCTCTTGATTTGGAAAGAAGCTTTGAGAAAAGGTACTCTGTCTACCTTTATTAACAATGGAGTTATCAAGCTTGTGCATAAGAAGAGATCCAAGGATGACCCGAACAATTGGAGACCTATCTCCTGCCTAACTTCTTTGTGTAAAATTTTATCATCTTGCTTGGCTAGAAGACTGAGCCCAATTATAGATAAGATTATCCTTCCTGAGCAAAACTGTTTTATCAAAGGTAGGTTTATTCTAGATGCCATTATTTCCATCTGGGAGGGCCTTGAGTTTGCTAAGCAAAATGTCCAAGAGTGCTGCTTCTTCAAAGTAGATTTTGACAAAGCTTATGATAGAATGGATTGGGATTTCATTCTTTAATATCTTCATGACATTGGGGCTAGGAGGAAGTTCATTAAGTTTGTTAGTGTGATTTTTGGAATGCCCACTCCAGAGTTACCATGAATGGTCATATTTCTTGTCTCTTTAGACTCCACAAATCTATTAGACAAGGTTGCCCTTTGGCCCCTCTTCTTTTTGCCATCACTAGTGATGCCCTTGGTTGGTTAGTCAAGGATTGTATTGAGAAATATAAAATTAAAGGCATTGCCATACCTAATTCTACTTCCTCTCTCTATCTTTAGATGTTTGCTGATGACACCATATGATTACTCTAGCTGAAGACAAGTATGCTGATAATTTCTTGGAGTGTCTGAACCTTTATTGTTTAGCTAGTGGGTCTATTGTTAACCACAAGAAAACTACTTTCAAGGCCACTAATAACATTATTCCTGATTGTACCAAGTTGAATGACTGTGAGATCATTAAAAAAGGAAGTGTTTTCAGATTTCTTGGTATTCCCGTGGGGTTTAAGATGTCCTTTGACCAGAGATGGGATTGGGTGTTGAGTAAGTCCAGAGATAAAGTGGTCATATGGATGTCCCTTCAATATAATCTTCTTAATAGAGTGTTTGTTCTTAACCACTATATGCTTCCCTCTTCGACCTATATTCCTTTCTTGCTGGATGCTCAATAAGAAGGAGCTTGCTAAGGCCATTGCCATTACTAAGATTTTCTTGTGGGGAGGCTCAAATGATTCCCCTAGAATCCCCAAAGTGGCTTGGCATATATGCTGTAGAAAAAGAGATGAAGGTGGGTTTTGCCTTCTCTGTCCTGTTAGAATGTCTATTATTATGGATGCTAAGTGGATTTTGAGAGCTTCTAATTCTTGTGATTTTTGGGTTTGCTTAATAAAAAGGAACTGTTATAAATTCTTTATTATGGATTACAGAGCTTGGAATAACAATAATTAGTGGGACTTGTTAGTTTCTCCTTACTTTTTTGTGCCTACAGGTACCAGACTCACCATTAGTATGTGGAAAGCTTGGAATAAGGTAAAGAAATCTTATGTTCTAAAAGCTGAATATGCTTCTAAGTTTGGTTTTTTCTCAGAGGGGTCCATATGGACCGGATGGATTATGTATTGGAGTAAAGAAAAAATCACTGTTAGAATGGACAAGGGTAGAAAGGTTGGGTTCGATACTTGGAAGGACCTCTTCAAAAATAATGCCCTGATCTCTTCTTGATCTGACTAAGTTATCACATGGTTGTAAACAAGTTCTTATCAAGCAAAAAAGTCTATTGGCTGATAAACTAGAGTCGTGCCCTCAACTCAAAGGTGTCAAATTATGTGCTATTACTGTTGACATGTATCAACATTACAAAAAGAAATGAGAGTCCTTCAAAGAGATTGTGGATAAATTGAACTAGAGTTGGAACCTTCAGTGGTCTGCCCACCAATAGAACTACAAATTTAAAACCATATGGGCTTTTCCTCTCACACCTATCCTCCTTTGGCTGATAATTCATAAGGGTGTTTGGACTAGCAACAAAGCTAAAAAGTTGAATGTTAGTAATGGGGAATGCTATTTTTGTGGCTGAGAATTGAGAATTCATAAGGGTGTTTGGACTTGCAACAAAGCTAAAAAGTTGAATGTTAGTAATGGGGAATGCTATTTTTGTTGCAGGAAGGAAGACCTTTCTTATCTATTTATCAACTTCCAGCATGCTCACAAATTTGGGCTCCTATTGTTTTTTGTAGCATGATTATAGGCACCCCAAATGGTACAAAGAGATCCTCATGAGGGTCAATCTCAGAATGGATGTGGTCTTATGGAATATTTGAAGATCTCCGATCTTATGGAGTATCTTGACTTGTAGGAACAACAAAATTTTTAGAGGCTCTTCCAAGGATTTTATGTATGGATGTATGACATAACTTAAAAGACTTGAAAGGATTGTATTAAATGCTCCAAAGATGCTCCCCTAGAGCAGTATAGCACTAGAGAGATTACTTACAACCATTAGTACACTAAATGGAGAGAGAGACTCTTGATTTTGTATTATAGCCCTAGATTCACCATATATTATTCTCTTTTTTGAAAGTTTTGTTGTTGTTTCGAGGTGAGGACTTGCCCCTTGCGCATACTGTATACCCATTACTAATTTTCGATTTTCTTTGTTGTCTCAAAAAAAAAACATGACCCTCACTTCTCTCATGCACATGACATTTTCATTCTTGTTGGTATCCTCAACCAATCGTTCATAGTTAGACCCTTGACCTAGAGTATATGAGATGACTTCTTGGTTGAATGGTACTTAAAAAAAATATTTATTTATTTATTATTATTTTTTTTGGGGGGGTGTTTTTACAGGGGATGAGCTTTTGATAGATTCATTTCCCGCCTTCATAGAACTGGAGAGTGCATCGTCCTTCTGCTCAGCCAAGGAGCGTGAAAAGAGAGGAAAGAGATTATGGCTGGTCAGAGCAATCTCCAGCTCTCCGTATTTTCTGCGGCCGAGGTAAAAATGTCCGACTTCATGACTTTGAATAAAAAATGCAGATACATAACTCATATAAAACTCCTGCTTTACAGGTAGAATTTCTGGCAGAAGACGAGCAAATCGACATTGTTCCTAACGTCAGGATGGATACCCTCCATATGATCTGTGTAAGATTTTCCTCGTTTGTGTATGTCTTTCTAGTGCGATGCTTTGGATGTAATTTATGCAGTTCGAGTATTCTTACAATGCCAATCATACAACATTCGCATGTTTGTTCTCCACACCGTTCCGATCCAGCTTCATGCTGTCACATGACGTGATCATCACGAAGAATTTCAGCGTTTGTGGATGTAGGTGATTTCTTACTTTTTTTTTCCAGTGTCACATATATACAGACAGCTATTTTGAAGCCCCTTTGCTATCTTCAACGTCAAAGAGCAGATGATTAACATTTTACGGATGATCAGTAGTTTTCAGCTATACATTTTGCTAGCTAATTAACTGGAATATTATGGAAAAGAAGGGAAAATGGCTCCTCATATTTACTAGTTGGGAGAGAACTTGTTGTATTGCGTTTGGAACTTTCGCAGTGATTTCAGTCGTACCTCTGGCCATGTTCTACTTCTCTCACGGTTAGTTGGTCGAGATCGAAGTTTGCGACTCCAGAAACCAGCATTTCACAAGATAACGAGAATGTCCAAAATGTTAGCGAATTCCTGAACGATCCTGGGCGGAATATGTATTACTACGAACGGGTTGAGGCACACCACTCCACGAAACTGCCCCATTCCTCGTTTACCTTGATTGGAAGCTGAAACAGTTTTTTACTGGTTTTCATAGTTGCCTTTCTTCCTGCTATTAAGTATTATTCAAGCTCATTATTCTTAGAAAAAGTCTTTAGAATCCCGATTTTGATTGCTTCTCTTGAAATTCTAGCGGCCTTTTATTCACTTATTTTGATTGAGAAACCTTGGATAGTTCCTTTTGAATTATAATATTGGCTCAAAAATTTGAAGGCTTCGGCATCCAATGTCTATACATCGCTCAATTTTAGTCTCTTTGTCGTAATGCTTAGCAGTCATGTTTTGACACCGCGCTATCAGCCTTAGCATGTCTGACTGCGCTCGTACCATACATTATAACTCCTTTCAAGCCTAGTTTTTTTCCTTCTCGGATATGTTACAACTGATACCCTTTGTGATGAATGGTAGCCTAAGATATTTTCCAGCAGTTAACAATCTATTCGACGTTAAATAACAACAAACAAATTATTTTGGTTGGTCAGGGTTTAAGCAAGTCAGTCCTGCCTTATAGCTTTAGAAGGCAGGTTCATCATAGATTTACATGCGAACAGTCTTATGCTTTTCTCTATACATCCTTCTTTTTTTGATATTTTCCATGATCTCTTTCTTATTTACAAGCGTGTTCTTTCTTTCTGTTTTTTTATTTTTTGTCTTGCTTCATTCCCTTCTTCTATCTAGTAACATCCGTTGTTCATCACCACACATCAATAGGTATGTTTTTGTTGTTGAGCACTCTCCGATCTTGTCCCTTCAAAATATGTACTATGACTGCCATTTGTTTCTTACTTGACGTATCTTATGCTAATCTTTTTGATTTGCACAATATTTTCTGTCCCATCTTATGAGGATCTGTCTATCATATTTCTTTGTTGCTTATGGAAAATTTGATCAAATGCAATGATCTCTTGAGGGTGCAGAATCAGTATGTGGGGTACCCTTCTCGAGATCTTCACATTGGAGAAATCATGGAATAGGAAAGTACCTTTATGTTTGTATTTTTTTTATCCTCTCTCCTCCTTTGTTCACATGCATGTGTATCCTTCTCTTAGCACAATAGGAGTATCTCTTCATTTTGTTATTTGTTATATTCAATTTTTATGTTCATCATCATAATTATTATTATTATTATTATTATTATTATTATTTGGATTCATTGTAATGGGTTTCTTTTTGATTGTGTATGTCTATTTGAGTGCGTCTACAAGCATTAAAATTAGTCATAGACTACACTCTAAACTTTTATATATTTATTTCCAAAAAGCTTAAATGTATTGAAGGAAGAACACATACAAGAGAATTAGAGAGAGATACAAGGTTCATAAACTTGTTTGTCCCCTTTGTGAAGGATGTACTTCTTGCATTTTATTTTAATTCTTTTTTTTGCAAATTTTTTTTATTGTCACCTTGAATCACAAAAATTATTGTGTAAAAAAGAAGGGAAGATTTTTGTAGTTGCTGATTCTTCTACCTAGGAGCTCAAGGGATGTTTATGTAGTAAACTCTTTAGGTGTCTCGTTGAAGTGAGTTGCACATCTTTCCTTCTAGTCTTCCACATAACCTCCTTGTCACCCGATAGAGTTCCAAAGTGTTGTAGAGTGTCCCATTGCTTCACCTAGAAGAGCTTGCTTCCAAGAGACCCTATAGGCAAAGTTGAGGAACCTCAAGATGCAACTCTATGCTCTAACCCTCTTGGGGAACAAGAAGAAGAGGTGCTTGAGAACAAAAGTTTCCCACCATCTTTCTCCTCTTTAAGACATGCATCTTTCTCCTCTTTAAGACACCTTTTACACCACAAAAGATTTTTCGATAAAGAGTTTGTGAAAGTAAGACGAACTTCTTGATTTTGGTTTATGGATGCCACAAGCCTTGATATTTGAATTCTCAACCAATCCAAGACTAGTTCGTGTATCATTTTAGGTTTAATCTTTTCTTCCTTTCTCTTCCCAAGTATTGAATGATGTATCTTCAAATGCATATTATTTGTATATGTTATATCAATTTTTGTAAGATCAAGCTTGATGGTAAGGAGACAAAGCCAAATATTTGTGGTATGCACATCAAATTACTCTTTCGTCCATGAGATGGGACACTTGTGTGAGCATTTTCTTTGATATTGTGTGCTTTTTGCCTCTAAAAAGTGTAGAGACTTCATACCATACCTAAGTCTTTTGAACAAATATTGTATTGGACAAAATCATGATGCACTAATGTTGAATAGCTCCTAGTGTTGGGATTCAAAGGCCCATTAGTTAGTTTTGAACTTTGGAAGATGAGTAGATTTAAAAGTAATTTGTCAAAGGATCAATATGAGAATGATAGTGTTGTGAAAGTAAGCTATTATCACTATGAGTGTTCTCGTGATGGACAGGTTTATGTTTTTTATTTGATGTCAATTGCATGTCTCCATCTTTACAAGGTATGCTAAAAAGAAATGATACTTCTATGAGCAAAAACTCAATACCCCTATCAAACTTTGTTTTTTGAGTCTTGTATTGTCAATCACTCTCCCTCATCAATGAGGGAATTGATTTCTTTTTTTCAATCATTGTGTCAAAATATGATATGTAAGCAGCATGGACCAGTAAACATGAGCTTATTATTCAACACAACATGATACATTCAATATGCTACAATCATTGTTCTTCCACTTGCACATGGCACATGGTATGGACGTTTTGAAGAAGAAAATATGGAGAAGCCATAAACATATGAGTATGAAAAGGTGCATCTTGCTTGAGTTGGATTTTGTTAGGATCTTTGATGGTAAGAAAACTTCCTTAGAGGTTACTCATTTCAAGACATGCTTAACTATGAGGTTGTTATAGGCATTGACTAGCCATGCAATCCCCAAAATCTTAAGGTGATGGAGAGCTCTTGACTTTCCAATTCATACATAAGTCATATAGTCCAATGTTAATTTGTTGATAAGTGGGGAGTAATCCAACATTCTCCCTTGCAAGCTTAACTTTCAAATGTAGAACTCTCCCTCGAACTTTGACTTTCTACTTGTGCATGATTGCGTTAATTCATAAACTAGATGAACATCTAATTTTACAATTCGATTTCAATTGTATATAAGCCTTATTGATTGATTATAGACTATAGTTAGTGTTAGTATCCAAATGGTTACTTCGGTTATTAGATGTGATGGTTTTATGGCTACATAGTCTAGTGGTTTGCATCAATAAACTTTCCATGCCGCCTTTATTTTTTTTTGGGATGAATTCGAGGCTTGGGCTTTTGCCAAGCTCATATAAGTATTTTGTGTGTTTTAGCATATTTATGTGACATGGATAATTGAAGGATAGCCATCCAAATTTATGCATGATTCTTTTATCACCTCTCTTGGAATTTGGTTTAGAGTTTCTTAGAAGTTTGATTATATGTAATGCTCTTGAAAAATTTTCTAACCTTATACAATAAGGTGTAACTTCTTGAGTACCAATTATATTAAAATTAACCCTTCTTCAATGAAATTTTGAGAGGCATCCTTATTTTGAGAAGAATCACATGATTGTTGGCTTTCAATGGAACTATGTAAATTCTTTCATGTATGTCTTTGGAAAGTTTTGTTGTGATTGTGGTGAAATGTGTTTGGTTTTCTTGCAATTCCAAAGAAGGGATAGTTGTGGCATAGTAAAAATATTATTATGTAGTATTCGGTTCCCTTTTTAGACATATTTGTTGTCATAATGAATTTATGAAAGATGGATGATCTTAAGAGTAATGGTTTCTTAGATCGAGTTGTTGCTTTACAATTATGCTCTCATCATAGAGGGAGATTGTGCAAGCTTTATGAATAGATACTTTAAATTATTGAATGAGAAGAGAGCCATTCTTGGTTGGGGTGATGAGGTGCACATTACACTTCTACCCTCACATTTCCCTCAATTGAAATGATGAAAGCCTTAATTTGCAATCTGCATTATAGATCTTAAGTTTGTGCTTTGAATCTTTGTCCACAATTGGAATTCCCATTTACACATGCATATTATCACATATAATAATTGAAAGTTTTGTAAAAATCTTATGAAGTATCTCTTTTCACTCTTCTCCCTCTCTCTCTCTGTGTCTTTGGTGATAGTAATTTTGAATAGCTTCCTTGGTAATATAGGAAACATTAAAGACTTCGCCCTTAAGGGCCTCATAGAGGGAAGCTTCGAATATAAGCCTTGAATGAAGAGATCCATTCAAATATTGTAATTTATATCAAATTTTCCGTTTGCTGGAGGAACTTTATATGATTGCATTCTAACTTCGTCTTTGATATCACATTTCGGAGTTGGATTTGGTGTTTGGATTAGACATTTTAAGACATTACCCATCTTACTATTGTTTTTACGCGAGTGTGTTTAAACTTTAACTATGAGAGTTCCCACCAAGCCTCCAAATCTCAAGGTGATGGAGATCTTCAAACGAGTCAACTTGTGCAAACCATACAACTTAATGTTGCTTTGTCGACGAGATGGGATTACCTTTACACATGTAGCGTGACTTTCAATAACATAGAAGAAAAATGCCTTGGTAGAAAGAGAGTACATTGAGAGAAATTGTTGATATAGGGAGGTAAAATGCAACCCTGGGGATGGAAAATACGGTACTTACAAAGAGATATAGCACTAGATATAGAAAAGTGAGACAAGGGATGAGAGAGATTGGGGTCAAGCTTGCTAGAGATAGGAAATCATTGCCACATCTTGATAATACTTGGGATGGCTCATGTCCAATTTGGGTGCTTGGTGTCACATGTGACACATACCTAATCAAGGAACATTTAAGTACATACCTGAATAAGGTTGTGCATCATGGCTAGAAATGGGTTGAATAATAGTGAAAATGAAGGTTAGTGAGTGTGATGTACAAGTAAAGCCCCCTTTCAAACCATTGCCCAAAGATCATACGAGTGTTTGTGTGGCATACAAGGGACCACAAATATTTTTTTGATGCCCTTAATTTTTAAATAAACACTCCCTTTCTTCTCGACTCATTAGGAGAAACTTGAAAGATAAATGAGGCATGCTTGTACTCATATGTCGAACGACACATCTAGTCCGGCTTGAATCGTCACGTTCCACTTAGTGTGATTTGCATGGTTAAAAGATAATACATTTAAGCTTTTCTTCTCTTTTTGCACCACTTCTACTCTCTACTCTCGTTTGTGAGCTTCATTCGAGCTTGAACATGGACTTCTCTACTCTTGAGTCTTAGGATTATAGAGCAGCCATTGAGGGTTATAGAGAAAGCATCATGCAACAATTGAGGGTTATAGAGAAAGCTCTTAGCCTGTTCTGAGCTTCCTCTTCTTCTCATGTATTCTTTCATAGCAAGCCTTTGGTGCCAAACACATTTCTAGCTTCCAATAGCCCCTCCCTCTTAACTTTGTTGCCCTCGTAGCTCCTCTTCATGAATCCTTTCACAAGCATTGTGTAGCTTTTGGAAGGGTGAAAGACAAGTCCAATGTTTGTAGGTAGCATTCCGAGTATTGTGGAAGGATACATACATCTAGTGTGACTCGAATTCTCATCGATCTATGCAAATTGGGTGGAGGATGCTCTTCTTGCAATGGTATTCTTGATGATATCTATGAAGAATGTCACAACAAATATCTTTCATTGAAGAGGAGAAAAGGCTTTCTTCCCCCACATGGAGTGGTCTCATTGGACCATGAAGATATTGGAATAGATGATGCTCCATCCATTTCTTTTAATCAAGCAACACCTACAACGAGTTCACATGAATGTGAGAAGGAACAAGTATGCCAAAGAGAAATAAGGGAGTTAGTTAAAGTGGTAGCAGTACCTCTTGACAACCTACCCTTGCATAAGTATCGTGTGGAGTATCAAAAACTTTGGCTTTTGTTAAAGAAAGGCAAAGAGTGGCTATAATTGTAATTGCCCGAACCTTAATAATACCATTGTCTCTTGCCCTCTTATTATCTACTTCTTATGAGCAGTGGATGCAAAAGTAAGAAGCAAAAAGGTCACTAGAAGTTTTATTTATTCATATATCTTGCAAGCCATAGTTGAGGTACAAAACAAATTTATTCTTCAAATTTTATTCATAAAAATTCAGATTTCCCATTCTAGATTATATTTGAAATAATTATTATATGTACCATATAATATGCATGTAATATTCTGGATCTTGATTTATGTATAACATGACATGCCACATATAATGTGACATATCCTACGTATTTAATATGTAAATATCGAAATTATGTAATATGTAATATGTAATATGTATGCAATGTCACATGTCACATGTGCATAATGCGACGTGTCACATTGCATACATACATATCATATATTACAGTTTATATAATCTCAAAATCCACTTACTAAATATATATGATATGTTATATTACATATGACATGTCATACATATTTCATGATTCATAAATTATTATATATAATTTATTACATACATATTATATAACAAATATATCTTATTTGAATGTTGGAAATCTAAAGTTTAAACACTCAACATGTTAATTGTTTTTGTTCCCTTTGTGACTTGTCATAGATTGGTCATCAATATGTTATTCAAGTTATTACAGATAATGCATCAAATGTCCTTATGTGGGAAGGAAGCTAGAGCAAAAGTTCCCAAGTATAATGTGGAGCCCTTGTGCCACCAATTGCGTTGATCTTTCGACATTGGAAAATTAGAGTGTGGTGAAGAGCATTATATTTGAGGTCACCTCCATTCTAGATTTCATAAACGCTAAGGTGAGGATGCTTTCCAATTATCGTTCATATTCAGATTTGGAGCAGATCAAAGGTATGATTTGTAGCCATGTGATTCCTTGTAATCTTGTTTTTGAAGTGCAAAATAAACTCCAAAAAACAATTGTTTTAAAAGAGTTCAAATGATTGGAGAGAGAGAGTCGAATGCCCAAGAACAAGAGGCAAAGGCTATTTAAAGATAGTGCTTGAGAGAGTCGTTTTGGAAAGGTATTCGTAACCGTATCATTATGGTATTACCATCATATAATGTCTTACACATGACCTATATGGAAGGAGGAACTATTGATGTACATCATGTCATGAAAGATGCAATTAATGAAATAAAAAAATGCATCATTCTTGATGAGTCGATTGATCCATCTAGGTAAGTACAACTTGTAATTTTAGAACTTCATGTCTTTGTAATATTTGATGCTCATCAATGTGTATGCTTATTTTTATAGTGATATTTTAGGGAGCACACATAGAAGGGATGACTTTCTCTACTTGTTTGAGAAGAAGTGGTAATGGATGAAGCAATCGACTCTTGGATTTGTCGCTTATACATCGGGCTTTCAAACAACCATCCGTATTCATGCACTCTTCACTATTGAAAGATAGAGATCCATATCTTCCAAAGATTCTCTCATCTGATGATCATGCTAAATTCTTACAAGATTTTATTAATTATAATGATTAAAGGGGTCGTGCGTTGGCTTCCTTGTTTTGGAAGAGAGATTCATTGGTGAAACCCCTCTTTTGGTGGGAGAGTTTTGGCTATCAAACGCAAATACTATAGATGTGCTATGCACGTTGTTGTAGAGGTATACCACATGCATTCCAAATTGTTATTTTGTTTTTAATCTTTTCATATGTAAGTCATGAATCATGATTTTTGATGTTATGCTATTTTTATTCTAAGATTGCTTGTCAAGAAGAGCTTGTGAGAGAAATTGATCAGCCTATTCTCTCATATGTCAAGATTCATAACAAGTTGAGCACAAAACAATTGTAGTGACTCATTTATTGTCTTTGTAATGTATGCATGCTTCGTTTCATGCATAAGATGTCCATGGCACTACAGATGGAATTTGAAAACTTAAACTCTCAACTTAAACTTGCGACTTCTGAATTTCTATGTTCCTTTTTTACAAATCATGTATGATATATCATGTAACATACTAACATGTTTGTTTTTTGTTATGTTTGAATAGGTGAATGTGGTTGTCTCAAACTTTTGATTGAGACACTAAAGAGTGTTCAGACATAATAAAATGAAGAAGAAGAAAATATCTTCGATGAGCTTTATCTAGAGCGTGAGGAAATCGAAGAGTGAGTGACATACAATCTCATTCAAAGGTCATAATTCGTAGCTCACTGTCCTGTCAAAGGCATGGGAGCTCCAATGTTGCATATTACAATGTGGATGGAGTAGATCTACTCCATCCTCTATAGAAGAGGAAAATGTGGTCATGGATAGATATCTTAGAGAGCCATGGTATGATGATGGAAACATTCTTATCGACGTGGATTATGAGAATGCTATCTATTGCTTCTTCTATTGGAGACGATGGAGATGCATGTAGTGATCATCACTGTATGATGGAATATGAGATGGAATTTTGTATCATAACTTGAAACTCGGAAGTTGAAAAGTTGATAATGTACTTTGGATATTTATTAGTGTTCATTTGTGTTACATGTATGATGTTATAGCTTATATCAATGTTTCTTGAATCTTGTTTTATGTTGAAACTTGAAATCTTGAAATTGTCATACAATGTATGCAAAGTTGAAATGCTAAGATTTGAATTGTCAATTTTCAATTAATGGATTTGTGACATATGTAATAACATATGTATGTACTATGTTTCACATGTATAACTATATGTGTACTGATAGCTATGTATGTACTATCATCTATGTAATATGTATGTAGTATATATGTACTACATATGTATGTACATGTAATATGTATCTATAATTTATTATATATATATATGTGTGTGTGTGTATATACATGTATATATATCATAGTTGGTACTCGTACCAGTACGAGTAGATTCGTATGTACCTCTCGTACCGTACGTACTCGTACGTATTCGTACCAATTGGTACCAAAATTTTTATTTTCTATTTTGACTTGAATTTATTAAGAAAATACATTGGTTTTGCAGTTATGGTAGTTAGAGAACAATTATCTTCATGCATAGATACAATATTATGCATATTCATGGGAAAAAGTACCCTTCATATGTGTACACTCCCACATACATGAAAAGATGGAAAAGAAAAAATTTCGTACTAATATCGTACGGATTCGTACCTCATGATTAGTACGTACCTTGCATCGTACTATTACATACCGTACCTGTCGTACGGATCGTACCTGACCAACTATGATATATATACATGTATATATATATACACACACACACATATATATATATATATTTATTCATTTATTTATTTATTTATTTATGTATATGTATAACCTACACATCGTAGGTAGACATCTTAGTACAATCGCGTATCATATGGGACTCTTATAGAATACATCATATTGGATAGGACGTGACTACCTTGACATGGGCCTTGGGGAGAAATCAACATATGGGAGGATTATTGTATTTCACATATTGACATCAAGGAAGCACTTGAACAAGCATACAAGCTATGCCTTAATATATTGTTGAGGGTAACATCAAATTGCACTTGCCCTTTGTGAGAGTCAAGAAATAGAGTTAGACTCTACTTGAGTTTGGCATGCTAAAAGAAGACACATTTTTGAAGCAATTTCTTTGTGTTTAGATTTTTCACACAATGATGACGTAAGAACATTGTAAAACATCTCTATTTATCAAGGTTGATAAACTCGTTTTCAATCTACTTCTCTAACTCAATTCCTTAGCCCATCTTATATTCTATATTGTTTGCACAATATAACAGGTCACATGCAATGATACAACTCAAATAAAACTCAATTCATCGATTTAGATGCATCAAGGTAAAAGGTTGAATGTTAATGTATTGGTATGAGGCGAATTTGATGTGATGCTTGAATTCTATAAGTTTTGTTATTCCTTTGAATCTTACTTGGTTGCCTTGATGTCAAAACGAAAAGGAATGACACTAGGGAATAAAATGTGATTTTTTAGCAAATTTTAAATAAAGACTCGAGAAGTCTTAAAAGTAGTGGGAAGTTTGTTTCAAGATTCAACTTAGAGTATGTACATGTCAAATGACACTACTGAGATTGGATTGGTCATGGGACATTTTCGTGTTTTGGAACACTATTATGTCTTAATAAGTGTTTGATTTCTAAAATTAGTTGAAGAATTCCATGTTGAACTTTATAGCAACGTTGTCAATATATTTAGAGGATTGTCTCATAAGTTAATTGAGAAAGACTTAGACATTTTTGTGAATATCAATATCATTCTAAACTTGATTTTTTGCATTTTATTTTTCAGCCTAAATTATTGAAAACTAGTTGGGTTGATTTAGTACCATGGACTTCATAAGCATAACTTTTGCAATGGTGGGGGTGTAGAAACTAAGTTATGCTTATCCAGTCTAGGGTACTAAAGGATCAGCCCAAGTAGTTTTCAACATGATCTCATGCTTTTGAAAGAGAATCAATAGAAAATGAAATCTTCCTACTTTTTATTTTCTTGCGAATTTTTGAATGTTTATAATTTTTTGGGTTCCTCTAATGAAAGTTTAAGGGAACAATGATTGTGTAGTTGGATTAGATGACATAAAGTTGTATGTGATTATTTCTAGTACTTAATACTCCATACACAATACTCTACATTGGACTTTATCATGATTTTTGAACTTTTCAACCAAAGATGATTGTTAGTAATTCGATCATAACTACTATGGACTTTTCAAGATTGTGCATCATAGTTCAATTCATAATATAGTACCTATCCATAACCTTTAAAATTGCCTATATATTAAATGGTTTTTATGGGCCTTTGGAGGTCATAATGTGAAACCTAGTTTTGACAATGCATATCATTCTTGTACTTTATCATCAAGATTTTACACGGCGAGATCAATATTCTTCTTTTTGCATGCCCCATTGTTTATAAATGAAAGGGCTTGAAGGGACATAAATGGGCATGTTCATAATTATACTAATGGCCTTGTTTTTACATACATTGATGATAAGATTAATATAATGAAAAAATATGTGATTATCTTATATTTATTTTTGAGTACCCCAAGAAAATTAGTGAGATTATGATAAGCATATGTTTTGATCACTAATCCATTGAAGTTAGTAGAAGAATTTAGTCATGGTATTTAAAAATTTATAATCTTCAAATATGCAGTTCACAAATAAAAGCTCAATTTGAGAAAAGTGCAATGGTATATCATTTTTGGAGGTTTCTTATGTACAATATGAAAGAGGTTGCGGAGAGCTATGCAACGATGTGCTTGATTGCTCCAAACACCAAGTGGGTGAGCTATAGCATGAGGAGAGAGAAAGTAGAGAGAGCAAGTTCCTTGTGCAAAAAAAAGAAGATGAAGAAGAAGAAGAACATACAAGTTTTGTAAAAGTCCTTATCTTCAAAGGTGATTAGGATCTTAGTTTGATTAAAATGAAGACTTTGGTCACTTGGAAATCGCCTATATTCCCACAATTTGATGCAAAAAAATATAACAGAAATATATTTGGTAAGCTCTCTAAGAGAGCTATCACCTAGAAGGGTCAAAATACAAAGAAGAGAGTTCTTGGCGCCTTCACCCTTGTTAAGCACTCACATAGAGGGTCAAAGAGACTCCTTTAAGCTAAGTGACTCCCACCATCTATATACCGTTGTTGTGCCTTTGGTAGGCACTTGGTGAGAGATTCTATAGGATTTATAATGTGTTGACCTTGACTAAGGTGATCAAGCCATCCTCAAGTACTTTTCTATTGAAGTGATATTGCACATGTATATTTCTTTGCGAAATTGCAAGATGAACAACACGTCGACCATCGGAACCAAGAACAGGTGCCTTGTTAGACAAATCAAACTCATTGCATTGCCAACCAAATGGTTTCTTTAGAAGCCTCTATAGGAAAAAGCGCAACTATCCTTTGAAATAGCACCTCTTGCATGAGTGTAAACATAATCATGTGTGGATTTCCATGCATCCACATCGTTTGCCATGTCATGAGTTAGAGATTCTCTTCAACATCCCTTCAACTATAATGGATCCTTTGCTATAAATTTGCTCACAACTCCCATTGCATGAGCTGTGTTAGGCCTAATAGCAACCATAGCATACAAAATTGAACACAAGATGATGCGTCTGTCCATGTCATTGGTTGCTTTGTTGTCCTTCGTGCTATCTGTCTTGGAAAGATTCATGTATGGTTGCAATGGCAATCCAAGAGGCTTTGCATCAGCTGTGTTAAGTTTGTCCAATACTTTTATAATGTATTTTTCTTGTGACAAATACGTTTGCTGCTGTATTTCCTTTCTTATCCTCATTTCAAGTATATGATCAGCTTCGCCAAGGTCTTTAGAGCATTGAGAATGCAGAGTTCAGCTGCTCTTTTAGAGCATTTAGAGTCCTCTTTTTCTTCCCAGCCAGCAGCATATCAACCACATACAACACTAGAATGATTGGGTTGCCATCATCATCCTTTTTGGTATACAAAAAATGCATGGCTTCTTTTGAACCCATGATTGAGCATGAATCCAATACCCACACAAAAGTCGGGAAAAGTAGTCTCAGTGAGTGCCAACAGCTGCCTATATAGATATGAGGAAGGGCACATGAGTGGCTCTGTATGAGTAGAGGTGGTCCTTGGAGGAGAGCAAAAGTTCCCCCTGACATGGTTTGGACACCAAGAAACGGCCTTGCAAGAGGTGGCCATCGACAAAAGAGGTGGGCCACCATCATTGGTAGGGTAACTTCTTTTAGACTTCCCGCACAAGTGGCCTTTGACATTTGTATGACTTTGGAGCGTAGATGTATGAGCATGGGGTGACCACAACTTATGTTGAGTGATGGGAGGGGCGATATAGATATATATATTTCATTAAGATTGACTTTACCATTAGGTTCATGCACCTTATGCACATTAAATTAAACACACTTTAGACAACTGATTGCTATGTTGTCCATTAAGTGTCTAGAGGATGCTTCATTAAGTGTGTAGAGGATGTTGGTTTAGAAATGTAAGAGGAAGGCATAGGTCGAAGTTGAGAAGTGGAGGCAAATGCTTACACACCACTTATAGTGAAGCTAGGGCTCATGTTGTGAATCATTGCAATTACCTCATTTTGGAAATTGGCACTTAGGGTCAAAAGGTTGTAGATAGATAACTGTTGACAAGTGTTCTTCAATATTATGATTGCCATAAGAGATGTATATCATGTGGTTTTTGCATGTAACTTTGTAGGTCCTCTTTTGATTGTGCAATAGCTTTGTCGATAGGATGTTCCAAGAAGTCATCACCTTGTTTCTGTTCTTTGACTTCCCTTGAAGAAGAAGTTTTAACTAGGTTTCCGTGGCTCTCTTTTGAGTATCCGTTGTCTTGTCCATTTGTTTCCAAATGGAATAATCCTTTCTTTGTCTTTTGGGACTTGATGGTTTACCTCCTCATTCTTATCTTGCACCTTTTGTTTTTGGGCCCTAGTCATTACTCTCGGCAATTCCTCCAATCGAGCCGCCCTTGTGCAAGGGAAGTGGTCTCTTGATGAATTATCTTCTTTTGTAGATGTGACCTTAATCATGTGTAAAGGGTAAGAATTACATGAGTTGTCGGTAGATGGAGCTTCTTTTGGGTAGCCTTGGTGTAGTGGTCCATTTCAGACAATTTTCACATGGAGGCACATCCTTCGATAGGGAACACTTGCTTTAGAAGTGCCCATATTCATTGCATCAGAAGCAGATAGTGGGTCTCTATGGACGATTTTGACGAGGTTTTCCTCTTTGTCTTGCTCGAGTGGGAGTTGGGTTGGCATAAGGTAGAAGCGGTAGCTCTAGATCTAGCACTAGTGGGTTGTTCTAAGAGTGTGGATTGGGCTATCCAACCCACTCCATGTTTGGAACTTGTGTTTGCATTTCGTTAGAAACCCTCAAAAGGGGTGAGTGAACACTATGTATCCAACTGAGAAAGTTAGTTCAGAGAGCCTTTTTTGTGTGTGAAAGAGAGCATGTATTTATCTATAATTTTATACCTACTATTGGGCACGCATGATGGTGACAGTGTACCATTTAGTAAATATTATGCATGATGGAGCTGATAATTATATCGTCATGTGGTTGGCTGACAAGAACTTATTTTTGCACTTCTTTTTCTGAATAAATTCACGTCTTACCTAGATTTATCTAGTTTTATATTGAAGTTCGACCAGTGTTGTGCATTGTCTCTGAGTACCTTACGTCTTGACCACCGTATCAGTGTAAAGAATTACTTTTGTGATGTAATAATGATTAATTTATAGGAGTTCATGTCTGACCATACCATATTTTGCTCAGTTGAATGGTATAAAAATCTGGATGGAGCTGCCGTTGAAGTTGTAATTGATTGCTGGCTTGGGCTCCAGGATAACATACAGTTCTTGAGCATAGCACCTTCTCCAAGGGGCTTACGCCAGTTTTGTTGTCTGTTTAATTCAATAAGACTCCCTACTCAAAAGGGTGTGCTCAAGGCTGAACTCCCTCATTGAAAAATGACAGTTTTTAAGCAATGCAAACGATTTCAAAGGAATCGATAAGCTCTAACTGTTTATCATGGAATCTATGAACTCGCTGGAACTTATCTAGGACGTTTTTTCTCCATTTACAATGTTTTCTTTTCACACTTATTTGAATTTCATTCAATCTTGATTATCATGTAACTTCAATGCATTGATACTTGTGTGGCTGCAGCTTCCTTGAGCTATTTTACATGACAACTTATGGTTTATCATGTTATCAGGGGGATTATGGACCCTTCAGGCCTCAAATACCTGTGAAAGTTCCTCTTTGGTTGGCTATCGCTTTGAAGAAACGAAGCAAATGCAGAATACAACCACCTGATTGGATGACTGTAGGTGTGTATGTTTATTCTCAAATTTGCTCTTAAACGTTCTGTTAAGGATTGTACTTCAGAACAGTGTCTGCCTTCTAGAAAGGAACGAACATCTCTAAACGTTTCTAACAATAACTCCCCTTTCTTTTTTTCTCTTTCCCTTCCATTTTTTCCAGCGAATCCCCTTTCCCCCTTATTTGTTTGTTGCTACACATTTTTTGGTAATCATTAATGGTGTAGAAAGTGTGCCACAGCTAAATATATTGGCTGGTGCTTAGAGTCTGACAAGTCTTTCCCTTCCCCCTCTGCCCCATATCCAGAGATGGCCTGACTGCAGGTTCCTATTTCATTTATATTGGAAGCAGATACTTCCACTGTTCTAAGCTGTCCAGTGTGTTTGAACTAACAAAAATTTCACATAAAAATGAAATAGTGTGAAAATGGGTCTAAAGAAAAATTCTATTATCGTGTTTATGTATATAAATTACACACACACACACACACACACACACGGTAGTTGGGTTCATAAGGTTCTTTACGGGTAAGGTGCATGAACTGACTCTTACCTGGAGGGTAGGGTTCGTGTGTGTGTGTGTGTATATATATATCAAGGTGTTCAGGTTCATAAGGTAGACGAGCATGGGGTCACACCTCTTGTTTGCCTCATCCTACAACAATCTAAGAGGTATTCCAAAAGAGCTTGACACTTATTTGAACACTCACTATTAGGACTAGTGTTGCTTTGTTTATGTGTGTGGGAGGAGCTCTTGTGCTCTAGTGTAGAACTCTATTCCTTGCATCTCTGTTGTATCTTTGTGATTGGGCTACTTTCCTTGTGTGTGGGTCAGCCTTGATGTGTATTTTGGAGCCTTGGGCTAGACTTTGGCCAAGTCTTGCAGTATATTGTGGAGTCTTTTGCAAGCACTAATGTTATGTTTTGTGATGTCTAGTGTTTTTCCTTGTAGATTGTTGGCCTAATTTGTGTACTATGCCTGATTGTTCTTTGTGCTGTTCATCATATGAAGTAATACTTTTATCTATAAGTGTGTTGGTAGTGATCACATCCTTGGAGTCTAAATCCCTAGTTGGTTGCTAGCTACTTGTGTTGTTGGAAGAAAGGGTGTCTTGTTGGTAAGAGAGACCAACAAGTAATCGGAAGGGTAGACAAGTGGAAGTAGGTTATCTGGTTTGTGGCTACTCTAGTTGTGTGTCCTTGAGTACCATTGGGATTGTCTTTGGCTAAAAGTTGTCATCAGCTTAAATCGATTTTGATGTGGATGTGTTATTTTGAGTTCTGGTATTCTTTTTTTTTAAAAGGAAGTTCGGCAATAGCCTACTCTCTTAGACTTTATCAATAGAAAAAACAACTGTACAAGTGAACGGGTCTAGCACCCATGGGACCCCTCGAATCCCACAAAATAGGGGTTGCTTAATGCTTGCTAGAAAACACTACAAAGAAGGTTGATAACCCTTTCGTTTCCTCATGGGGCGCTCACTTGCTTTTAATCTTGTTGCTCTTGAGGAAAAACACTCTATGATGTTTAAAAGGTGGGGGCTTCTTACAATTGGAAATTCTTTTTTCTAAAAGGAAAAGAGATTTTTCGATTGATCATTCTCTAGGGACAATCGATCGCTTCACCCAATAACGTTTGCTTCCAATTAATTAATTTATCCATGCAACAACATGATTCTCCCAAGGGCTTGCTAGATCAACATTGACTTGGGGCATGAAAAGAAGAGGTGTCCCAAGTCCTCATTGCGATGAAGGCATTGTTTACACCACGGAGGGGCTTTACAAATTTCGTTAGTTTTTACATTGATCCAAATTCCATGGTGAAGGATTTGTCACACAAGAACTAATTTTTTAACCTCGATGAGGGGATGCCAAAGGGATTGGAGCTTAAAATCCCACCTAAAACTCAACCAATCTAGACACCATCTCTTATTAAGTGTGAGATGAAAGTCCACATTCTTCTTGAATCTCAGAATTTTATCAAGATGATTTCCATTGTGCCATCTAAGACCCTCAAGGTGAGGGGAATCATGCCTCATAAGGAGCATAGTCCTCGAGCACTCTCAAGCATTGAATCTTCTCCGCAACAGGCACCATTCCTCGTATTCCACTCGCTTAGCCGAGTCAATGTCGTCAAATCTAATCCATTGGCATGTTTCTTGATTTTAAATGTGTTTCCACAAGTGGAAACCTTTGTTCCAAAGCTTCCTAGCTTTTTGGAGGTTCCAAGTCTCAACACCTTTGATGCCCTTGATAGGGAACCATATCGAATCATTTTGTCCAATACCGGCTGCCCCATTTCCAATCTTCATTGATGTTGAGTCTTGACAAATTGTTTCACCTTGTTCCAACTCTTCCATAGGGAGCAAACTAAGCCCGAGCCTCTAAGAGTCACTTGATAGGGGGAGAACAAAACAGAGAAGATCAAGAGCCTTCCACCTTGGAAGGCTCACAACCCTAAGAGTGCTCTTGTTTCTAAAAATCAATTTGGCCCAAGAGGCATCCTTGTTGCTCCACGCTTTAATTAAACATTTGGTCGCCAGCTTATTGGCCATTCCTTCAATGTCTAGAATGCCCAACCCACCTTGATCTTTGTGGCTTATGCAAGTAGCCCATTTAATTTTTGGGATATCTCTTCTGTTAGGGTCTCTCGTCCACATAGAGTTTCTACAAATTCTTTCCAATTTGACAATCTCTTGGTCTTTCCGTCTCCAACAAGAGAGAAAGTAAATAATCGAAGAAAGAAGGAGCATGTCAATCACCATAGCTCGCCCCGCTAGATTGGTCTGCATACCTTTCCAATATGTCAACTTGTTATCGAGCTTAGAAAGAGCCCAATTCCATGATTGACCCATCGATATCCATCTTGCAATCAATGCACTATTTTCTTCATTCGTGTTGCACTCAACCCCATCGATATCCATCATGAAAGGATCCCTTCTTGAGGAGGCTGCATATCTCTTTAGTAGGTTTGTCTACCTTTCGCCCACCAATCTTTGAAGTATACCAAGGCGCTTTCTTGAGATTGATGACCGGCTTCAAGGTGAGCAGAATTGGGTAGTGATCAAAGACAACATCCACACATTAGGAGAGGGAAGGGGGGCCTTGCTTATCAATGATATTTTGCGCAATATATCTTGTCAAGTCTAGCTTTCCTCAAGTCGACCCCAGATTGGAGGTTCGATCAAGAGAAACCAATCTTGTCTTTGATCTCTACTAGATCAAGGTGGAGCTTGACTTGGTCTTAGAAATCCTTCTCTTGATCATCAATCACCCACCCTCTATTCCCCCATAGCAAGCACTAATCCATCGATGGTTTTGATTTGCTTGGTATCCTCAATTCTAGCATACAAACTACTATTAATGCGATAGCTGAGCTTCCATTTCCCTTGGGGTGCGTGGTGGAGAGCCAAACATGGGATGACGAAATACATTTTTGTCTTTTTGAAGGTCCTCGTTAATTTTGATCTCTTGAAGACAGATGAAGTGTGGGTTTAAGCTTTTATCATGGATCCATTGGCCAATAACGGTTGCTCTTTAGGTGTCAGACAACCCCCTAACATTGAAAGAAATCTCTAATATTGAAAGAAACGATTATCATTATCAGAGGTGGAGGGGTCTTGACATAGGAGTTTATCCTTAAGGGGGCTTTTTCCATGGTATCTCCGTCGGTTGTTTTTCTTTGTGAGAAGTCTTCTTTGCATAGTTATCGAAAACGACGTCTTCGGGGTCCAAAAATGGTTGGTCGTTTCCTCGAACTGTTTTCGAACGGAATGTGATTATTGATAGTCATGTTTGTTTTTCATTATGTGCCATTATTTGATTATTGGTGTTTCCTAAATTATCATTCTTGTTTATCTATAATGTGTACAATATGATAACTTATTCAAGTTTGAAGTTTGGACATTCATGTGTACTTCAATATCTTGACACAAGTTTGAAATCTATTAGTTTTTTTATTATTCATGTATCATGTTTGAAGTTTGAAGCTTAAATGGATATTGTAATTTGTGAGTGGTATTATATTATGTACTCTCATATCATATATGATTTATATATCGTTTTATGTATAATGTATATTTAGAGATTAGCTTCTAGATTCCATATATGTGTGTGTGTATATACACACACACAGACAATCGTTTTTGTGTGTGTGGCGTGTATATATACATATACACACACATGTATATTTATATATCGTTTTATGTATAATGTATATATAGAGATCAATTTCTAGATTCCATATGTGTGTGTGTGTGTGTATATATATATATATATATATATATATATATATATATATATATATATATATATATATATACACACACACACACACACACACACACACACACACATAGAGACGATCGTTTCTCGTTTCCTACCATTTCTAAATTTTTGGAAACTCGGAAACTCCGTTTCCAACCGGTCCAAACCGAACGTTTCCAACGGTGTTTGTAATTATGCTTTTTTGGAAATGAGTCCGATATCATTTCGAGAATTGTGGATCCAATGATCGAGCTTTCATTGTCCTGTTTATCTTCATTGGTGGTAGTGAATCCATCCTCTTTGCTAGTAGTGTATCCATCTTGGTTGTCTTCCTTGCAAGTGGAATCCTCCGAAGTTTTCTCATCATTGCGATAGTCATAGTGATCCATTGCCCCAGGGTAATCCAAGTCATTGACCTCCTCTAAGTAGCAAAAATTTTCTGTTTTTGGAGCTGCACGAGAGGGACTCCTCTCAATAATCCCCTTAGGGCTTCTTCTCCATCTTCGTCTCACTTCGGTGAAGCCGTCTTTGTTCGTCTCCATGACTTGTGTTTCCTTCTCTTCCTCAGCATCCAGAGGATGATCTTTTGACATGCTCTGGGCCATTGAAGCTTTGTTGTTCTCCGTTACGTTAGCTTGTTCATTTTGCTTGTTCTTAATGGATTTTTGTCTCAAAAGACAATTGTATATTTTATGGCCCTACAATCCACGATGTAAGCAAGCATTTGTAAGTTCTTGTATATAATCTCTTTAAGGTTTTCGCTTCTCCAATGTCTATGGCAATTTTGGAGGGGAGATCTTTGTTTAGATCTGTTTTGACACAAATGTGCACATCTTGCGTTGAACGAGTGTTTTGCACCTTCATAGATGAAACCCCATACATCTTCTCTCTTTGTGATGTATTAACTAAGTGGAAGGCAATTAACTTAGCAGAAACATTCCTAGAACAGTTATGGAATATATAAACAATGGTAGTCTAGTGCTATATAATCTTGCAAGATGGGCTGTCCAAGACCATAGCATGGTTGTCTACATGTATATTCATCTTAGGCAAGTTCTGGGGGTGTCTTCTCTCTGCCCATTGTTATCGATTCAGTTGTTCCTTGGGGCAAGATTCTGTGTATTCGATAAGGACCCACCCTCCTTGGTAGGAGCTTCTTGTTAGTTTTCTTCTAAAAGAGGCAAGATGTGAACCTTCTTGGACCTTTGTTGTCTGCCACATATGAGAGTCATGCTCCGTTTTTGTGTTTAATTAAGTGGATTCAGATTTTTTTTTTTCTGCTACTAGTCTTCGCTCTTCTAGAGCATGTATAATCCGGAAATGTGTCGTAGCCATAGCCTTTGTGCTTTACTTGTGTGGGCTCTTATGGTGCACGACCTTGTAATGGACTCAATGGCAAGCATTGCCTTTAATCCATAGACTAGCTCAAATGGAATGTGGGACGAGGCAACCCTAAAGGCTGTACGATAAGTCCATAGAGTGCCGCTGTAATCCTATCCCCAAAATCTTGAAAATCGCATGCAAGTCTTACCTAGTAGAGCTATGAGCACCTCATTTGTGCTCTTTGCCTTACAATTGGATCATCAATAGTAAGCACAAGATTTTTTAATTGAAAAAAATCCTGTGAAGATGGCCATCAGAAGCTTGATGAAATGTGTACCTTGGTCATAGGTGACTTCCAGAGGGAAATCAAATCAGCAGAACATATTCTCAAATAGATATGAAGCCATTGTATCTGCAGTTCGATAATTGGATGCAGTGACTTTGGTCCATTTTGTGTCATAGCCAGTCACCACTAGTAGTGCCTTGCTTGGCTTGGTTGGGTAATGAGATAGATAGGACCTACAAAGTCCAGTCCTCAATGTTCAAGTGGTTGCTATGCAGTAGATTCCTTCGAACGAGGTTTCTTTGCTTTGTTAGTCTAGGAGCACACCATTGGCAAGTGTCATGTTAGCAAAGTTAGTCATATCTCTGAACATAGAAGGCCACAATAACTGGCATTGTATGATTCAGAGTGTTTTGCGCTGCCTCAGAAAGTGTCAAGGAATGCTTTTCTATGTCTTCTGCGAGTCCTGCTCCATTTCATGTGCCAGGGACATCTTCACAGTATTCCATCTTCCTGGTACCAAGAGGGTGATGCACTTACCTTAGGAATCTGGTTATCTGAGAAGTCATCACCCATATCTTGCTTGGTGGGCTCTTCTTGTCGTATGTGAGAGAGGTCAACCATGACATGTCTGCAATGTCTTTGGAGAAGTTAAACTTTTGGATGAGAAGAAGCAACCATCACGCCCTTTCTGCTGTTGGTGGCTTGTTAAAGAGGTACTTGAGGGCTTGGTGGTCAGTTATAACCGTGAAGGTCTTACATGTCGGGATTTTATTAGCTCAACTATGGTTCTCTAGATTCTTTTGTTTAATAGCCAATTTGTTTGTCCTTGTGTTTCTTACTTTCTTTTTCATTTCCTTTTGTCTTCATTCTTGTTTTTTACAGTAAATAATGGTCTTGCTTTCTTTTTGAGCCCATATTAAGGAAAATTGTAAATTTATGTAAGCTTTGACATGAAAAGAGCCTTTTATCTGCTTCTTGAAAGGATGGTGGCCTCAAAAGCTTTTCAAGCAGGTTGTGTGTGACTGAGCAGACACTCTTGTCATTTTCTGGTTAGCACTTAACAAAGGCATTGTTTATTCTTTACCAGAGAAACTTACTCAAGTCCTAGAAGATGAACGAGAAGCACCTAGAGAGTTTCAACCACTTCCATTTCATTATGTTGAAATATCCAGATTACTCTTTGACCAGTGAGTTCTCAGTTAGTGTTTCTGGTGTGTTGATGAGGCTAGTTGGTATTTTAATGGTACTTCCATGTTTGAGTGACAACAGTGCACGGGAAGACATTTCAGATCCCTATCTGGTAAGCCAAGAAGGCAAAAGCATACAACCCCATTGAACTCATCATTAGGACCTGAATTTCTGCTGAAACATTCACAGTTTCCAGGTGCGATCCCTTCTTGAGGATATCCGTGATGTGAGATTTCATAAAGTGGAAAGTGGACTCGAGAATTTATCAGCAAAAACACATGCTGTGAAGGTATGTTTTCTAAATCAAAGTAAATTAATTATGTTTTAAGATCTGAGTGATTGAACAATCTTCTGCCATGGGTTAGTTGAAAAATCTTGCAGCAATGGAGGTTAACATAGTACGCCCTTTTATTGTGAGAGCACTGCAATGCTTCTACAAACATGACAGTGAGGAATTGGTGAAGCAATCTGCAAGTGAAGTGGAAAGTCAGGCGGTTTCTTCAGATAGGGTTCCAAGAGTAAGCAAAACAGGCTTTTAACTTCAGCTTCTCTTTTAAGGTTTTGTTTGTTGTACACAACAGTATCATTAGCTATGGGGGTACAAAGTAACTGTGGTTGGAGGTGGGTTCTACTGTCAGCCTGGGTAAGAGCTAGCAGTGTCTTGAATCCATATTCATCTTGCTAGATGTGCATTTGCTTACCTGTTGAAAACTGTAAGCTCACGCAGTGCACACACAAGTAAAGGCTAAATCTGCAAATAAAGTCGTAAATCAGGCAGTTTCTTCACATAAGTAGACTTTATTTGCCTGATTTTGGTCACAACAGTATGATGTGCTACAGTGGTAAAAAGTAACTGCGGTAGGCTTTTTGTTATTAGCGTCTGTTTCAAGGGTTTGTTTTGGTCACAACTCAGTATGATGTGCTACACATGTAAAAAGTAATTGTGGTTGGAGGTGGGTGCCCACTAGCTGGGAAAAGCTATCTTGACCCATTTTCATTCATTTTAGGTGTGCATTTACTTATTGGCTGTGTAAGCTTATCTATTGCTTATGGTTTCTTGTTTGATTGTTGATGCAGAGGACTCTTCGACCTCGATAATAGAAGACATTTTCACGACGCATATAGCTGCTCTAAGAGGACAGGCTGTATCTGTTGTACTACTACATACAAGAATTGTAGTGCATTGCCGGAAAGTGGAGTTGGTAAGAAAAAACCATCCAACATGCTCTTAGGAGGTTTGGATGCCAATGTAAAACAGCACTATTTATACTTTATCTGAACTTCTTCATTGCCATCATAGAGGTAGCTGCCTTATTATGTCACTCAGTGAGAGGCAGTCTTGTTCTCCTTTATGTTGTCTTCTATTTTTGTTAATATTTCACTTGCAAATTCAGCCTTCAGTCAAGGGATGAAGGTAAAATTCAGCTATTACTTGCTTGATATGTCGATTACAATGTCCATGAAAACATTGTTTTCAATTTGGAAGTTGTTGAGTTGCTTGCAGGAAAGCAACCAAGTGAATGAGATTATTTTCTGACTTGTTCTGACAGTCTAGCAGACCTGACTTTCTAACTGCAGTTTATTCCTGCACATCAGCTATGCAAAGTTGATATTACTGTTTTGAGTTATACCTCGATCACCTTAAAGGTCAAATAAGTACAACCTACTCAAGAGCTGCATGTCGCTGAACTGAACTCATGAAAACTGTTGAAATCTATTGGCTGTCAAGAGCAGCAGGTATATATATATATATGTATGTATATATATATATATATATATATACATATATATATGTATATCTATATATACATATATATATGTATATATATATATATACATATATATATGTATATATATATATATATATATATATATATATATATACATATATATATACATATATATATATGTATATATAGATATACATATATATATATATATATGTATATATATATATATATATGTATATATATCTATATATATACATATATATATATATAGATATACATATGTATATCTATATATATGTATATATATATATAGATATATATATATAGATATATATATGTATATCTATATATATATATGTATATATATAGATATATATACATATATATATATATACATATATATATATATATATATATATATATATATATATGTATATCTATTATATATATGTATATCTATATATACATATATATATGTATATATATATGTATATATATATATATATATATACATATATATATATATATATATATATATATATATATGTATATATGTATATATACATACATATATATATATATATATGTATATATATATATATATATATATATATATATATATATATATATATATATATATATATATATATATATATATATATATATATATATATATATATATATATATATATATATATTCGGGTGACTGAGATTGAAAAACAGGGGCATTTCAGTATATTCTTATGGTTACTATGTTGAAGATGGTGCCAGCTATCTGAATGCTTTTGAGCAATGGTGAGGAATTAGTCTCTTGTTATTTTATTTTATTTTATTTTATCTAGGACATTGGTCCCTTAGACACAGACATAATAAAAAAGAAGTTTCTACAAAAATAGAAGTAACTAGAGGTGTTTGAAGTAGAATCCAGGTACTCATTTGGAAATCCAAGTCTGAGAACTCTTCTAATGTAATGCAGGACAGGAAGATTATGATGGAAAGAAAAAATTGGCAGCATGGTGCATTACACACGGTGAGCAGTGTCTTTAGTTTGAAGGATAATCAAACACGTTCTTGTATTTTAGTTCTTCAGTAAAGACGACTTTTTTTTTTCGCCCCTTTTTTTTGGGGGGGGGGATGTGTCTTTGTTATTGATATTCGGAACAGGACACAGCTCTTGATAGGTAATATACACTGGCCTAGGTCAGATTTAAAGATTGTGGTTGAAAAACTGAGGTAAACAATTACTAAGGCCCCTGGAAAGGGTATTTGCTGAAATAAGAAATATGCCTTTTAAAGACATCAAAGAAAGAGCTTGTGAGAGTAATAGCCTGTTAACTGACATTCCTGGACTCCTAGATATGCTGGAGTATCGAGGTGGTCAATCATCCAATTCAGTGGATCATCTGCATGAGAAAATGCACCAAATATAGTTCTGGAAAGATTTATTCTTGGAACCCAGATACACGTGGAAAAACATATTTTTGCCATCAGTCTTTCATGTATTTGCAATGTCAGAAAATGATATTTCATACTCACCTTGATTCTTACAATGAAGATGAGAAGTGGCGAGCGTAAGGACACCTAATAGTTACTATGGTGAGGAACATATGATGGTCTAAAAGATCATGTCTCTTTCATGCATGCCTGACTTTTTGAATACCAGCTGTTGGGTTTGTGTACGCATCTTCTGTTACAGCCATCACTGACAGCAACTTAGTGCTTCAAGCAACTTAGCAAATGCACTCAGTTTTCAATGTCTATGCTCAATCATGGTGTAAGTATTGGGTGGCAATTTAATTGAGGCATGCAAAGAAGCAAGCTGCAGCCATTGTGCCATAGTACGAACGAGAGAATTAATTCGTAAGAATTAATTCGGGAATTTTTCGTTTAATTCATTTAGTTCGTTTGGACCAAAAATAAAATTCGGGAATTTTATCCATCTGGAGAGAATTTTATTTTCTTATATAATATATATATATAAATACTATATATATGTCATTTATAATATATAATATTATTAATATAACTAGTAAGTACAAGAACTTAAAAGTTGAAACATACTTCAAAGTTCAAACATTGATTATTTGATATTAACAATTTAACACATAAGACTCTTACTAACTTCTAAGAAAGTTAGAATTTAGAATCATAAGTGAGCTTTGATGAATCCTAAGTCATGTGACATGTCATTAAACTTTTAAAGATAAGTAAGCAGCAAGCTGCAAAGTTCAAACAATCATCATCATCCACCATAAATGATAGTAAATAGATATAAACTATCATGATACATCATGAATCTCAATACATCATAAGTCAAGTGACAACTCACAAGTGTCAATACAATGATACATCATAAATCAAGTCACAAGTGTCTCTAAGTCACAAGTGTACTGGAGTCTGTGTCACATATCTCAATACATGTCAATGCCAAATGGTCATGAGTCATAGCCTATAGGACATGTGACTCATGAGTCATCATCATCTATAAGATCCTCATCAAAAGAACTAGCCCATGATGAAGTATCAGTGCTATAGTCCTCTCTAGATTGCCAAGGTCTAGCTCCTGTATGATCATCATCAGTGCTGCTAGATGATGCTGATCTCTGCTCCCAATCATCAAGTGGAGCTTCCTCCACCTCTCGGTCCTCCCTGCTACTAGAATGGAGTGCATGTGCTCCACGTCCTCGTCTACCACGTCGAGAAGCAAACTTTGAAGGCCTTCGACTCGTAGATGGCTGATCTGGATCTGTTGCAATATACAAATGGTAAATGGATTAATAACTATCTAATAATGAAATAAGTAATCATTTATGAATCATGATAAACATTATAATTTTTAGTTACCTAATCTACCACTAGATCTTGCACTCCTACGTGTTTGTCTCACAAATTGTTGAGACTCCTTAAATAACATGGTAAAGATATCCTTCTCTTCTTGTGGGATTTGAGGGATATCTTTAATTTGTCCAATATCAATCGAGTCAACATTAACCTACATAAACAATCAATTAAGGATAAGAGACGTTAGTTGTGGCATCATACATTGAAAATTTGTAATTTACATATTCAAACTTACTTGTAGAGGTGCAATATGACTTCCTTTGCTCTCCAACAACTTGAGATTGCAGTGTGTGTACACTAACTTCTCAAGTTGTGAAGGACTTAATCTATTTCTCTTTTTCGTATGAAAAAGAGCCCATGTGCTCCAATTCCGCTCAGCGGGTCCAGTGCTACAATCCTGTGATAATATATGAAGGGCCAACTTTCTCTACAAAAATTACAAAATAAAATTGTGAATTAGACTTATAAGTTACAAAAATTATTAGTAACTACTAACTAGTCTACTCACCAATAGAGGAGTGCCCACCCCATATTTCTCCAACCAAGTTGCAGGAGTAACCTGGTTCTCTCGTAATCGTGCAGTGGGTTGCCCAAAGTATCGTTCCATGCAACGGAACTGCAATCTCTCACTCTCCAACCGAGACTGGAGGCCTAGATCTCCTTGTGTCCAATGCTTCACATACTCTATCCAACTATCTTGTAAGGCCTCATCAACATTCTGCTCCTCAAATCTCCATAATGGATGGAGTATCTGAGCAATAGCATGGATTGGCTTATGAAACCAATCCCATCTCCTTTGCACTGCATCACATAACTCACGTTTCCTAAAATTTATTGTACAAAAATAAGAAGAAATTACATTAGTTGTAGAGTCAAACTTGAAACATGAATGTGAAAATATTCAAACTTATAAATGTAAAATTGTAAATACTCACTCTATATCTGAGAGTTCGACAATGTTCCTGATGCATCCTTGTATACGACCAATGTATTCGTATACAAGTCCAAGTGTACTCCCCTCCATATCCACAATACGAAGCACTGCATAAAGAGGTTGGAGGGCTCCAATAAGTAACTCTGCCTTTGACCAAAAGGCATCATCTCCCATAACCAATGATGAAAAGCGTGTATACAACGGATCTGTAACGGGTAACTGATACCATTCCTCTGAGACAACTGTTCGAAGAAGCCCTTTCCTTACACGAAGCACTCTATCTAGTACTATGAACATGTAACAAAATCGAGTCATAGAGGGCTTTTGGAGCTCAAGATCTGAATGTGCACGGAAAATGTTTTGTACTTTAGGGCGAGAGGTCACAAATCTTACAATGAATCTAGCCTTCTCAAGGATGGATCTGACCCATTCCATGGCACCAATGTCTTCCATTAAAAGATCAAGACTATGGCTAGCACAAGGAGTCCATGTAATTTTGCGAAATTCATCCTCTAACATGCGTCCTATAGCCACACAATTAGATGCATTATCTGTGACCACTTGCACGACATTCTTGCTGCCAACATCTTCTATGGCTTTTTTCACATGGAGTAAATGAATTCACCTGTGACAATCGTCCCAGGTGCATGTGCTGGTATGGCATGCAAGAACATTGTCCCCTTGCAAGAGGAGACAAGAATGTTATACACATTTCTCTTACGTATGTTGGACCACCCGAAACATCCATATTTCTCCCAAGTGGCACGCAAGGATAACATTTCAGTTTCCACTGCATTCTTTTGTCTATTCAACTCTTTAGTGCGCAGCATAGCCCCCGAGGGTCCCAAGGAGCACCAATGCGGCTCACTTCTCTCATAGCCCTCTTCCATGCAGTTGTGTTTGCAACATTAAATGGTAAGCCACACAAGATGAATAATTTTGATATTTCTTTAGTAGCTTCTTCCATTGCTTGTTTTTGCATGGAGGCTCTCACGCTACCTCTGACAAAGACATTGGTTTCAGGAACTCGAGGTATTGCCATGGGAGATGCACTAGAGCTCGAACTATCAGTATGAACTCTTTTTGAAGGCCCTCCAAGGCTTTCATCTACCTGAATCTCAGATTCTTCAGGACCACTTGAATGGGATTGGGAACCCATATTCCCTACACCTTGGGTCATCTGCATCTTTGCAGTCAAGTCCTCAAAGACATTTTGAGGCACAGAGAGGCATTTTCCAATGCCCCCACCTCGCAGACCTAATAAGTGTGCATTAATTCGTGAAGCACTGCCAGCATAAATCCCATTGCAATACTTACACTCCCATGTGTTGGGTCCAGTGCCTGCCATTTTCACATGAGCACGAAGGTCAGATTGAGCTCTCCCCATGATAAAAGATGAATGATGGATGTAGATTCTAGAAGGCTTCAAGGCTAAAGCTAGAGCCTAGAGAGTAGAGGTAATGGAAGAGCTCGCTGCTGCCTGCTGGAGTATGATTTGAAGATGGAAGATGAGGTAATGGAAGTTGGACGGCTGAGGGCTCAGGGCTGAACCTCTCTCTCTCTCTCTCTCTCTCTCTCTCTCTCTCTCTCTCTCTCTCTCTCTCTCGCGTATGTACGCTCAGAAATCGGGAGTGAACTCTTGAACGGCTGCTGGCTGCGCAGAAATCGAAAAAACGACTGCCCACGAAGGCTATACTTCAATATTATAAGTCATGTCAAGTTTTCAGTTTTGCAAAAAATTCGTGCACCAACGAATTAAACGGATGCGAATTAAACTAATTTTTTTCTGAGCGAAAAATTCGTGAATTTTTCATACTATGCATTGTGCTCTGTATGCCATTCCTATATAAAAATTTCTTCAGAAGGGGGTTCCTTTCTACATCATCACAATCACCTAGAGTTTGAATCGCGTCCATATGGATGTATCAAGAAGCAGATCCAGTTAAATGTGCTGCAGGTTCATGAAGAACAAGCAGCCAATCAGGGAGATTCCTCAAGGGAATTGTGAACAATGTGCCAGCCTCATTCCAAGATAGATGGGACCTCAGATGCTTCCAAGATGAGAATCTTGTCTGATTTCTTAATGAAAAGTGCTTGTGTTAGTTTTGTGTTAATATGAAAGGAGATATTTACACCCCTCCTATTTTTGACACGCAAAAGTCCAGTTTTTGTTTGAGTATCCGCCCATTCATCTTTATCATTAGATAAGAATCCTTTAATAAACGCTGACTTCTTACCCTTGACCACATTAATGAAGGAACCTGTGCATAAACTTGACAATCTTGGAGCTAAAAATTCATCTGTTTGGGCAGTTAACTGTTTCAAGGCTTACAGTCTAAAAACGAAAGAAACGGAGTCAACTGGGATCCTTTTCTTTGATTTCTCTCTTCCGTCTTCACTCATTTTTAGACTTTCAAGAATCACAGATTTTATGTGCATGAGATGTTACAGCTGTAAGTAGTGTGCAGAAAAGTTGACCTTCAGTAAATGAAGAGCCTTCAAATCTCAATGATCATATATTTTTTTTTTCTCATGTTGACAAGATCCTTCTCGTAGACTTTAGGGCTTTTATGCATGCTTTTATTTACAAATCCAAATCTTGTCAACAAGTGAGATGATTTAATATGCAGAGAAGTAAAGGATGGCAGTGCGTGAGAAATAGATTCATACAAATTTGTTCAGCTCTCTTGCATAAATTAAAAGACAAACTGTCCATATGGTGAGATGACTAGGTCAGAATGATCAATCCAGTAAATCTAGATGTGTCTGAACTGACCTCTAAGCATATCCTGGAGTTTATATTTATAATGTATGAGTGACCTTATGTTATTGTCATTTGTGTTAGTCTCAACCGATGCTTTTATCAATAGATTCGTTGGTAAACTTATATTTTGGGTTTGCATGAAGCATTGAAGCCTTAGGAAATGTGATATACTGCCTCTCTTGTCTCAAGTTGGTGTTTTTCCAGCAAAACAATAACGTCAATATATTCAAATCAATAATACTAATCGTAGTAGATTCTTTGGCCCTGTAAAAGCACTGCCTGCAGGTTTGTCTGTGGGTGGATCTGCAATTGAGACGCTAAGCATGTGGTTTTTATGATTTTTTCTCTTGCACAATGGGATACGTGCTTCAGACTGTAGAATTACTTTTTGTCAAGGTTAATTCATCTTTTGAACTTGATGTGGGCTGGTAGGGAGTGTTGGAAGTTTTAAACTTGCTGCATAAGTAGGATTTGTTTATTTTTTTTCCAGAAAATTGTCACAAGGATACCTACATTCACAACTACTATTATTGTGTACCTCTACTATTTTTGTTCAAAGATAAATTCCAAGATTGGTCAATTGATTACTTGATTGATTTTCCAACTTATTGTCTTATCTCTGTGTAGTGTTTGTGTTTATATTTTGATATGGAAATAATGTTATGATTTCTCATAATATTGTCGGTTGCATGATGGAGAATATCCACCTGGATTGCAGCAAAAGTGTGTTGGACCCTTCCTAGGATCTCAAAGATCTACCTAAAACAATGAGCCAATTTTCCTAGTTTTCTCAATTCTATCAGAATTGACTCCGGAAGCTTTGCGTACATAAACAGGAGCCAATTTCTCGAGTTTTCTTAATTCTATCAGAATTGACTCCGGAAGCTTTGCATACATAAACAGGAACCTCTAAGCTTTCTAATAAGTTTTGAATCACTACAGTTGGATTATGGGGGGGGGGTGTTCTAACCATCTAATAGAATATGAACTAATTACTGTTTTCACAGCATGTGTGTGTACAGACAATCATCTTCGTCACGCAGAATTTGCAGGGTATGAAGGAAAAGGCAATGATGTTTTGTACTCAAGATCAGGAAGTAAACAAGCATAAATGAATTATTAAAATTTTTCTTACAATGATAACTATCAAACTAATCAAACATGCTTGCTTTCCCTGCTTTCTACAGAAAGATATTTTTCTACGTGTAAAGATAAACAAGCAAGGGGTAGTTTAAGCAAGCTAGAGGGTAGCTTATCCTAATGACACACTAATGACAAGCTTAATACATGTTGACGAGCTTGTGAGATGGTTTGAATCTTAATATATAGTTGATGTCTATAGGTGGTTGATTGGCCTGTCATTCAGCACGCAAAAGTGTCTGATTTTTTCCTCTGAAAATTAATTGGCCCTTCAATCAGTGTGTGATGTTCTGGCAATATTCAGGCTCCTTAGCTTGCAAATCCACTTGAATTCTGTTACTCAGGGTCAAATGAGCTAGTTTGCATTGATCTCCTTCATGTCAATCATGTGCTGCTTAGTGTTGATGTACTTGATGACCATTTTTGGCTAACATCTTCTCAAGTGAACCTTTATGCGGTTGTCACTTGCATGGAATAATGGGTTGTTTGCATAGTAGATGCTAGAAATGTCGTCTCTAAACAAAATAAACACTTCAACTTGTATGTGGAAGTCTTTGAATAGCTTAATCTGCACAATCACATGTAGGAAGGGGTAAGGGTATGTATTTTGCTTTTTTAGAAGATCAAGCAATTGTGGGTTGCTTCTTGGACATCCATGAGATAGTTTTGAAACCTAAAATAAGCACCTAGCAAGATGTACTTTTGCACAAAGCTTTGTAGTTAGATCTATAGGTTGTGTTAGGCTTACGTCCACTCATCCCATAGTTGATGCACTCTTACCTCACATAGGTTATTTCAATATTAATAAAGTAAATGAGAATATATATATATATATATATATATATATATATATATATATATATGTATATATATATATATTCACATAGGTTATTTCAATATTAACAAAGTAATTGAGAATTGTAATTATATATATATATATATATATATATATATATATATATATATATATATATATATATATATATATATATATATATATATATATATATATATATATATATTTATTTATTTGTGTTGGTGCAATTAGCAAGGCTAATTGCATTGCTAAAACCTTAGGATTACACATTCATTTAGCTCTTGACAAGAGAACCACATGAACTCGTAATTGTCAATTTCAGCATGTTTATTTTGAATAATTGTAAAAGCCAAGAGGAAAAGGGATCTCGTGAAGTTAGGGTTCTTAATCTACGCCTCATGCAGTAGGAAGAATCAATTCAAACTATCCATAAAGTGTAGTATCGCTTTAGGTGAGGGAACATTCTAATTCAAACTCAAATTTTGAGTATAAATAGACTTGTTCTTAGTAACGAGATATGAGAGCTATTATGAGAGACATTTAGCTACTTCAATGAGCATACATTGAGCTCACTTCATGTATTAGTAGTCCACTACATGTCCCTTGTATTAGTTTAAAATCA
>CM035421.1:175336067-175346067 GCA_020310875.1 Ceratopteris richardii | reverse complement strand
CCACATACTCTGAATGTATCTTCCTTTCAAGCTTCAAGAATTGATCTCATCCTTCATTCTTTAGTCTTCAAACATTCAATTGGTGATTGATCTGCACCAACAGCTCCCCCTCAATCATCAATTGAGGTTTCTCCTTTCTTCTTTATACCTGCCATATCCTTAAACTTCTGTAGCTTTGGTCCATCCAAGCTCTTTGTAAGCATATCAGCTATTTGATCTTTAGTTGAAGTATGTATGACTTCAATCTCCTTATCCATCACTTTCTCTCTTAGAAAGTGATACTGAATCTCAATGTGTTTGGTCCTGGCATGGAAAACAGGATTAGCAGCTAAATACAATGAACTCATGTTATCTCCAAATAAAATTGGTATCCCATGCACAATGTCAAGACTCTTCATTAAGGTCTTGAGCCAAATCACTTCCTTTGCAGCTTCAACCATGCCTTTGTATTCTGCTTCTGTAGAAGACAAAGCAACTGTATGTTGCTTCTTGGAACACCATGAGATAAGTTTATCTCCCACATAACACATATATCCAAAAGTAGATCTTCTATCATCTGGATTACCTTCCCAATCTGCATCACTATAGATTTTGATATTTGTATCTGAGGTAAACCCATAATACAAACCTTCATTGAGTGTACCCTTAATGTACCTCAACACTCTTTGACCTGCAATCCAATGCTCTTTCCTAGGACAATGCATGAATTGAGACAAAACCCCTACTGCATATGATAAATCAGGTCTAGTTAAAGTAGCATAGATAAGACTACCAATCAGACTCTGATATTGTCTCATGTCCTTGAACTCTTCACCACCAAACTTACTCAATTTGTGATTCACCTCCATTGGTGTAGGTGCTACCCTGCAATCATCCATTTTAAACTTGATTAACAAGTTCTTCAAATACCTTTCTTGGGTCACAAATACTCCATGTTGAGTATATGTAATCTCCATGCCCAAGAAGTATGACAAGTCTCCCAAGTCACTTATTTTGAATTCCTTTTCCATCTGCTTCTTGAGTCTTTGTATTCCTTCTTCATCTGTACCTGTAAGGATTATATCATCAACATATATGCACATGTATATAAAACCATTATCACTTGCTTTGACAAGCAAGCTACTATCTGCCTTAGACACCTGAAATCCAAGTTCTTTCAAGAACTTTACAAGTCTATAGTTCCATGCCCTTGGGGCCTGCTTCAAGCCATACAAAGCTCTCTTGAGCTTGCACACATGATCTGGATACCTTTTATCTTTGAACCCTTGAGGTTGCTCCATGAACACATCATCTGAAATATAACCATTCAGAAAAGCATTTTTCACATCAAGTTGACATAACTTCCAACCTTTACATGCAGCAATAGCTATAAGTGTCCTGATAGTTGTCATCTTTGCCACAGGACTATAAGTCTCATCATAGTCAACACCATAAGTCTGAGCAAACCCTTTGACAACAAGTCTAGCTTTGTATCTAGACACACTTCCATCTGCAAACCTCTTGGTTTTGTAAACCCATTTGCATCCAATGATTTTCTGACTATTTGGTTTTGGAACCAAATCCCATGTTTGATTCTCCATCAATGCATCATATTCTTCCTGCATAGCTTTCTCCCATTTTTCCTTACCTCTTGCCTCTTCATATGTAGAAGGGTCTTCATTTGTATTCATCATATAAGCATAATCTTTTGTGGCCAAAAATGAAGTATCATAGCTATACCTTGTAGGTTGCCATCTGTTCCTTGTAGACCTCCTAAGCTCTCCACTTCTTGAGGTTTCTGGTTCTTCATATTCAGGATCAAATCTTGGTATTTCTTCCACTTCAACCTGCACTTCATTATTCTCTTGCTCATCAAATATCTGAACTTTTGATTTACCTTTCCTTTGGCTCACTTCTTCTTCATTACCTGTATTGATATTAATTGTACCTGCATACCAAGTGCTCTGCTCATCAAATGTCACATCTTTAGAAACCATGAATTGCTTTGTAGATGGACTCCACAATCTATAGCCCATCTGCTTATCATCATAACCAATGAAAACATATTTTTCAGCTTTAGGCTCTAACTTGTGCCTTAATTGTGATGGCACATATGCATATGCCACACATCCAAAAACTCTGCAATGATCCAAGGTAGGTCTCTTACCCCACCAAGCCTCATATGGTGTCATACCCTGCAAGGCTTTACATGGTAACCTATTGACCAAATAAGCAGCTGTATTCACAGCCTCAGCCCACAAATAATTAGGGCAATTTTTCTCCTTCATCATGGATCTTGCAAACTCAACAAGTGTTCTATTTCTCCTTTCTGCAACACCATTTTGTTGAGGAGAGTACCTGCAAGTAACTTCCCTTTTTATACCTGCATTCCACAAATAATCACTGAACTCATTAGAGAAATACTCTCCCCCTCCATCTGACCTTAGTCTTTTCAACTTGTGTCCTGTAATTCTTTCTGCATATGCATGATAGTGTTTAAATGTATTAAACACTTCTGACTTATCTTTAATCACATAAATAGTGATCCATCTAGTAGCATTATCAACATAAATCACATAATATCTTGATCCATTTATACTGTAATCCTTTGATGGTCCCCACACATCTGTGTGTACCAACTCAAGCTTCTCTGAGTACATAAAACCATGCTTGGAGTAAGAATTCTTATGAGCCTTACCTAATTGACATGCCTCACATCTGTATGTCATATGTTGACCTGCAACATTAGGCAATCCAAGCACTGAACCATTATTAATCATGTCTTTAATACCTCTTTCATTGAAATGTCCAAGCCTCTTGTGCCAAAGATCTAACTCTGAGATCTTATGTCCTCCATATGTGAACATAGCATAACCAATATTGCCTTGAATCTTCAATGTAAATAGTCTTCCTTCTTTCTTCCCTGAAACAATCTGTTTATACCCTTGACTAGGGTCTTCCACATATACTCCATCATTAGTGAACCTTACTTCATAACCTTTTTCCACAATTTGTCCTACACTTATCAAATTCTTAGGAATTGTAGGAACATACAAGACCTTACTCAATAAGGTACTACCATCCTTAGCCTTCACTGATCCAATTGACTTCACATTATGCTTTGTGTTGTCACCTGTTTGAACAACATGATTAAACACCTTATTCTCCAAATCAGTCATCAAAGATATATTACCACTCAGGTGGTTGCTACACCCTGAGTCAATGTAGAAGACTCTCTGATCTTCACTCTGACTTTCACAAGTAGCATTCATTATTAATGTTGAATCCTCCTTTTGATCTGAAGCATAATTGTAGTAGGTGTTGTTGTATTGTTGACTTTGGAATCCTCTACCTGCATTTCTTCCAAAGTAACTCCTACCACCTCTGCCTCTGAAATTACCTCTTTGATTTCTGCCTCCTCTTCCTCTTACATTATAGTTTTGACTGTATCCATTATTATTCTGAGTATTATGCCAACAATCATTAGCCAAGTGATTTGTCTTACCACAAATCCAGCAAGCTTTGCCTCCATCTTTGTTATTCCTGCCTCTTCCTCTACCTTTGCCACCTCCTCTACCTCTTAGGAAGTTGGCTTGACTAGTTGTGCCTTCATCTTCATTTGCTTGTTGCTTTCCTTTGCTATTCTTCTTCTTGTCCTTTGAGTACATTGCATGACCTGCACTCTTGTCACTATCTCCTTTAACATCCTGCTCAAATGTTAGCATATGACCTAGCAACTGATTTAAATCAGGAGTGAAATGATCAAGTGATAACTCTGTAGACAAAATGAATGGCTTCCATTTGTCATCACCTCTTAAGCCTGTAAGAATTTGCCTTACCAATTTATCCTCCTCAATGTCTTCATCAACAGCTCCTAATGCATCTGCAATGTCTTTCATCCTTGTTACATAGTCTGAAATAGATTGAGAAGCCTTCTTCTTGAAGGTTGTAAACTCTGCCCATAAGGATGCCTTCCTTGACTTTGTAGTATTCTGGAAATGCTCCTCCAAAGCATTCCAAATATCAGTTGCACTTTCAAGACCTCGAATATGAGGCAACAAGTAATCATTGACTGCCATATATATAATGCTCCTAGCTTGAGCATCTTTCTTCATCCAATTCTTCAAATTTGCTAACTCTTCCCTAGTTGGAACACTAGGATCTCTGAAACTTGGCTTCTCCTCTTCACCTGTGATGTAGGCTATTAAATCTTTGCTCATAAGATGAGCTTCCATCCTCATTGACCATGCAGGATAGTTTTTCCTATCCAATTTCTCTATCTGAAGAGAATCTCCCATCTTGTGTTCTCCTGTGTATTGAAAACTTCAACCTTTATGAACAATATGTGTACCTTTACTTCGAATTAGACTCCTTTTGTCCTTCTTGATGTTGTATGGTCTCCTCCTCAAGCTTTGCCTTCAAACTTTCACCTTCTAGCTCTTCAATTGTTGAAATTCTTGAATCTGCAGCAGTCGGGATCCTCCTTTTCTTGATTTTGATGTCTCCTGCTCTGATACCACTGATGGAGAGTGTTAATCTCCAAAAGAACAACCTAATCTTGTGATTAGAGTACCTCTATACCAAGAGTAAGTCAAAACCTTTACCAAATTAGAGGTCCAATCTCCAAATTATCAAAAGTTAAAAATTCTGTGAAGAAGATGAAACACAGAAAGTCTGCTGCACAATTTCTTCTCATTGACTTATCAAACCTTTAAAGTTTTCTATGAAATTTTGTATGGAGTATCGCCTAGAGATTGCGCACCTCCTCCAAGTTAAAGTTCTTCAAAAGGTTTAGTATAACTTGAGAAATCAACTTCACAAGTTACCTATGTTCAAATCTGCACTTTTGAGAAGTCGATTTGACACCCCTAACTTCTTAACTTTGGTTCTCACAATGTCGAACCCGTTTTGCCAAATCCTTTTGGCTATAGATAGCTTATCTCTCAACTTAGATTTTGAGCTATCACATGTGTAAAACTTTACACTGTGCACTGAGCACTACTCATTTCTTTGGACTTGAAAACTGCACCTGTTTCAGGAGACTGTGAACACTCAACACATATGAATGTTCCTACAGATAATTCTCCTAAGCTGTTTACAATTAGACTCTAAAATTTTGATCACAAACTCATCAACTATCAACTTAGATATCCTCAAAAGGATTTCACAAATGATCAACCACAGACGGAGCAGACACGAAAAGATCGGGCGCAATATTTCTTCAATTACTCAGAAAGTTACAGTTGAGTGATGAGAGAAAACTCAACTAACTTTTCACATGTCTCATGACATTTCTATTCCTCATTCTTGACTTCTATCTATTCAAACATAAGCTCTCATATCACGCCTCGACATTTTCAAGGTATTTATAGATAAATTTGTACAAGTCTATGACTAATCAAAGATCTAAGTGAACTATGTACATATGTGTACATTCCCACATACTCTGAATGTATCTTCCTTTCAAGCTTCAAGAATTGATCTCATCCTTCATTCTTTAGTCTTCAAACATTCAATTGGTGATTGATCTGCACCAACACTAAATATGTGGGATAATATGATTTGAGCGCACACATCCTGATCTGTCGCTGCAGAGAAGAGAAGGGTGACAATCCATTTACGAATTTGTTTTTTTATGGGTTGTCATAGTTAAAAGCTCACCAACATAGCCAAATTGATCATAAATTGGTCAAATCTTATCCAAATTTGGAGTTCTTGGGCTTGTTAGAAATCTGTCTCAGAGATCTTTCCAAGGAGTGGCTATAAGCCATACTTTGGGTTCAGATATTGCCTACAATAGAGGTTGGAAGTGGACTATTATTCATCAAGCATCATCAACGAAGCACTTTTTGAAGGCATATGCGATCCACAAACGAAAGGGAGTGAATAGTCTACCCGTAGCTCTTCAATTGGATTCTTCAAAAAAATATCAAAGGAAATTTGAGATAAGTATTGGATCAATATTTGGTTGATTATTCTATTGATTGTGCATATTAGAAATATTTATGCATCACACATAGGACAACATAAGTAGAGCGTAAATAGAGATATATGTTCGATGCTTGAGCTTTTCTTACAGGTGGTAAGTATCGGCAGGTATCGAAAAGATAAATATTTTGATTGAGGGCCTGTAGAGCCCAACAGCATATTTGGAAAAGTTTTCAATTGCAGGTGTTCGTTGAGAGGATAAAAAGAATAGATCGTACCTACCGGCACATGATTTGATTTTGTAGAATGCTTGACGTTTTTTATTTTCTTCGAAATTATTTCGGATTTTAAAATGACGCCATTAGGCTGCCGAAATTTTTAAAATATTAGCAGGCATGTGCATCGAAGTTTAGAAAGCATATTAAAGTTTCTTTCTTTTGACTTTTTCTGTTAAGCAAAGGCTTTGATTGGTTCTTTTTTCGCTTGCCACTAGTATTTATGTTTGTTTAGACTTAAAAAAAAAAAACCAAAAGAAAAGTTTCTTGCCTTTAGTCCTAGTATGGAACCCGAACCATCATCACCTGTGAGGACAGATACCCTTATGCTTGAACCTCTAGTTGATCCAATTCAAGCCATGAACAATAGAATTTCATCCTTAGAAAGTTCTCTTCATGATATCTTGGAACACGTGCGTGGTTCTAAGAAAGAAGAAGAGCCACTTGATTCTGATTTTCCAGAGATGGAGGTAGATGCTCCAGATGAGCATCAAACTTCAAAAGTCCTTAAAGATAGCATCTTAGTTAGAGAAGCCAGATGGCAGCTTAAGGATCTTAAGCCGCAAAGATATCATGGCTCAACTAGTGCTAGGATTGCTGACGCGGTTGAGCAGTGGCTCAACAAATGGGAACAATGTTTTTGCTTGTGTCATATCACTGATGATAGGCGCAAGATTCAGCAGGCCACTTATAATCTTATGGATGTCGCACATAGGTGGTGATGTAAGATAGAGCATGATAAGAAGGAGCCCACGACTTGGGATCAATTCAAAATCCTATTTTATAACAATTTTGTACCACCTGATGAGAGGTCTAGAGCACTAGACACCTGATTCTTCATCAGTCAGAAGAATCAATTAGTTCAGGAATATGCAGATAGGTATAGAGAGGTACTTCTTAAAGTACCTGATACCATTCCAGAATTTCTTCAAGTCCACAAGTTTGTTTTGGGACTCAGAGAAACTATTCGACCTTTAGTGAGGAAGGAGTGATGCCAGTCTTTGGCACAGGCCACAGAGATGGCCTTGGTTTATGAGGACGGCCACAGGAGCATAGGTTCCCAGGACCAGAGATCCCCATGGACTAGGGTTAGCCGACCTTTCCATACTCGACTCCTGGTTCGGTCAGTGCACAGCCTTCTAGGGAGGCTAAGCAGATGCACATGATCTAGACAGTCTCAGGAGGAAAGAGAAAAGTGTCTGCTCTGTCTGAGAGGGCATATAACCGATCTATTATTACCCCTCAACAGAAAGAGAAGGCAATGAAAGAGGGTTTGTGCTATGGTTGCTTAGGGCAGCACTTGTATAAGGATTGTCCTAAAAAGAAAAAGATAGCAGCCACCATAGTCATAAATCCGACTCAAGCAGGGGGTGGGAGTGAGGATGAGTTTGGGGATTCCCCACCTCCATTATCATCTCCCATAGTGGCCATGACGGTCACTAAAAAGATTCTGACTGTGCCAGATGATGTGCTTTCGCCAGTGGTACAGAAAGGATACCGGTTCCCAGATACTGAGCTTATTGTTATGAGAGGAGTCGTGGTAGGACAGCCTGTCAAGGTACTCTTTGACACAGGTTCGAGTCATAACGTTATTAGTTCCCGATTAGTCAAGAGATTATGCTTAGATACGGTACAATCAAATTATACTTATACCGTAGAGTTAGCCGACAGAAAGGGAGCTGAAACTTGGGATAGACGAGTAGTTGATCTTTCTATTCAAATCCAGTCCTATGAGGACAAATTGGATTTTGAGATAGCAAGATAGGTTGATTCGACATAGTTCTTAGTAAGAAGTGGCATACGAGGAAGAAACCAGTCATTGATTTTGCTTCGCATGTGTATGAGTTTGAGCATGAGGGAAGGAGATTACTGATCCGTGGAGAACCAGATCTCCAAGAGACGTGATTGGTGACTGCTACCAAGTTGCTCAAAATTGATTGTAAGTATATCTAGTTTCTTTATTTCATCTATTTGTCGTATGTTGAGATGGATTCATGTAGTCATGGAGACTCAAGTTGGAATGCTCCAACACTTTCAGCTAAAGTGAGAGCAGAATTCCAAGAGTTGTTTTCAAAGGAATTACCATCAGGTTTGCCTCCTTGTAGGAATATAGAGCATAGAATCGAATTGGTACCAGGAGCGAGTCTGATCGCTCGGCCACCATTTCGAATGATTTTGCAGGAGGAAGATGAAGTCCGCAAGGTCAGGGACGAGTATCTTCAAAAAGGGCTGAGTAGACCCAGCTATTCACCCTTTGCTGCACCAGTTCTTCTTGTGAAGAAGAAGGATGGATCTTATAGGATGTGTGTCGATTATTGAACACTCAATAAGATCAATATAGACACAGATATCCTATGCCCCTGATTGATGATCTTTTAGATGCTCTAGGTGGAGCCATTGTATTTAGTGAGATAGATTTAAAGAGTGGCTATCATCAGATTAGAGTAAAAGATCATGATGTACATAAGACAGCTTTCAGGACCCGTTTTGGTCATTATGAGTATTTGGTCATGCCCTTTGGTTTGACAAATGCTCCAGCTACATTTATGATGTTAATGAATGATATTTTAAGACCTTTCATAGGAAAGTGTGTTGTTGATTTTGTGGATGATTTGCTAGTGTATAGTAGAACTGTGCATGAGCATGAAAATCATTTAAGGTTTGTGTTGAGTATTTTGAAAGAAAATCAATTGTATGTAAATGCTGAGAAGATACAATTGTTTCTTCCAAGGATAGAGTATCTAGGGCATGTGCTTTCAGCCGATGGGGTTCAGATGGATCCCAAGAAGGTTTCAATTATTTTATCATGGCCTACTCCTTAGGATGAGGGGCAGTTACGGTCATTCTTAGGACTTTTCGGTTTCTATCGAAAATTCATCTCTTCATATTCGTCAATAGCAGCACCTATGACGAACTTGCTTCAAGGCAAAATTCCATTTGCATGGAAGCAAGAGCAGCAAGAGAGTTTTGATACTCTAAAACAAGCTGTTTCAGAGGCTCCTATACTCAAAGTGGTGGATCCTCAGAAACCATTTGAGTTAGAGACGGATGCTAGCGGCATAGCCATAGGTGCAGTCTTGAGTCAAGATGGCAGGCCAATAGCTTTTGAAAGTAAAAAGTTAAGTAGTGCACAACGCAATTGGCCGGTACATGAACAAGAGTTGTATGCGGTGGTGCATGCACTTAAAGTTTGGAGACACTATCTTTATGGTGCAGACTTTAAGGTATTCACAGATCATCATACACTCAAGTATTTTTGTAGTCAGCCAGATCTTTGAGGCCGACAGGCTTGTTGGGCTGAGCTCATGCAAGAATTTCACATGGAAATCTTGTATAGAAGAGGCAAAGAAAATATAGTAGCTGATGCATTATCTCGTATAATGTATCAAATGAGCTTTACAGTTTTAGAAAGCTCATTGCTTCAAGAAATTAAGGAAGCACAGGTGGAAGATCCACATTTGATACAGATAGTTAGAGCCATTAGTGATGACTCTATTTTGGAAGACGGGACAGTTCCAACTGTTTCTTCTTCTACTAAAGCAAACAAGTCCATTCCGTATTCTAATTTCTCACAGGAGAATGGAATAGTGAAGTGGAAAGGAAAGGTTTGTGTGCCAGATTCCTGGGATTTGAGAAAGAAAGTCATGCATGATAACCATGATGTTCCCTGAGCAGGACATCCTGGTGTTGACAAGACAATACAACCTGTTAGAAGAACATTTTGGTGGCCTGGATTAGCCAAAGATATCCATACTTATGTTCAACAATGCTTTATGTGTCAAGTCAACAAAGCAAAAAGGGTACAGACACCAGGTCTT